>JANAVB010009200.1:23394454-23425202 GCA_029216955.1 Iris pallida
TAATCATACTTAAATTAAATAATACATATCTATCTTAATTATATATATATGAATATATAAGTATCTCATAATTCTTATATTAAAAATCATGCACACCTTCTCTTTTTCGTCCAAAATTATTCTCCAAATTTGCTAGAAAAGTCAGCCACGTTTTTTACCCGACAAAGCAACTCAGAAGGGCCATATCTCCTAGTTCGGGACTCGAAAAGCGTCCCAATTTTTTCTATTGGAAGCATATCGAGGTAAGCTTTTCAAAAACATATCAAAATTTGTCCTGTAGATTTCTGTAAAAAAATTTGAGTATTAGATTCCCTAAAAACAAGCATGTTTCGATATTTTTGTGATTCTTGGAGATTCCGGAAACGAAAATGTGATCCGTTTAGTTTTACGGAAATATAATACAAAGATCTATACCATCTCCTAACTTAATAAATCTAATAGGTACAATATTAATTATAATTAGATAATTGACTATTTTCAGCATGCGGAGACGTTTGTTTGGATCTTAGTTCCTCGGCAGCCGTTGTTTCACCTACTTTCCTGTCTGATCTTCGTCACCACAGTGCTCACGACCCAGGCAAGTATACCTTGCCAAACTTTTTAGTACTTACATGGTTTTTCTATTTCCATTCTTTCTTTCATGGTTACATATTCCTTTTGTTTCATGTTATGGTTACTTTCTAGTTTCACGTGCACGTAGATTTTTACTTTTCTTTCTATACTACTTTTTCTATCTTTCCTATCTTGTTCATGTCTAGTGATAGTATTGATATGTCTGTGCCATATTTTTTCTGACCTGATTGACCTGTACTTGATTTGGACATTACTAGATAGGCTTGACTTCCTAGTACCTTAGGAAAGAATGTTTTATTAGCCGTGGCTATCCTGTATTGTTAGTGCCTCCCCGGGCTGTGATAGAGAACCTATTATAGGACTGTTAGTGCCTCCCGGGTGTCACGCCCCAGAACCAGAATACTGGAGTGCGGGGGCAGACATAGCCAGCTACGTATATTGAAATAGAGTACATCTCAACTATACGGTCACGGCTGTCTAGATATGAGGGTTTACTACAAGCCAGCAGTCTCTTAAGGTCAAGCCTATTGTCTCAATCTCAATGCAATTAACAGAGTTACAAGATATTAGAGCATCAAATATATATATATAAGGCGTCCCAAATATTACATATTGGATGATCATGAAGCTAGTCGTACAAAATGATAGGACTAGCAAGAGTTCAGTCATACATGATCAACCCTAGGATTTGTTAATCATGCTTACAGCCCGTAGGCAGACAGTAAGTAAATGTGCATCGAGCTAACAGGTGCTCGTCGGCTAAACGCCTCAAAAGAATAAATTTACATATAAGTGGGTGAAACAAAAAGGAAAACCCACTCTTGGCCCGGGTTCCGTCTAGTTGTCACCATTGGACTGGAAGCTCGGTAGATCCTCGGGAGCTGCTCCGAAATCTGGCCACACAAAACCAGCTGGGTCAAACCCCAGAAAGAGCAAGTGCCACAAAGGAGGCCACAAATAAGAACAAAAGCCAGCATATCAGAACATAAAGAATAAAGGAAAGTACAAGTAATAAAAGTACACAGGGCGATAAACGACTAGGGACGTGGAACCATTCCGGGAGGCAGGTTACAATCCTTAAACCAAATAAGGACCGGGATTGTAACCCTTCGCCTGAATAGCTCACTGCCTCTACCCATTTATCGTTAGAGATAAGTAAAACAATCATGATTAAGAGTTCCAGGTACAAGGCTAGACAAGACTTAGACAGGGCTGGACACCATTCATTCACAATCGGCCAAGCAAGTACTACGGCTTACTACTTTAACTAACTAGGGTTATCACAAGCCTAATTACTAACAAGATGCAAGTGAGAAACTCCCAGTCCCAAGCCCTGCAGACCATCCAGTTATCCTTCCGCGGGTTGAGAGTTATAGTTGGGTACATCGCCCGGGAGACAAATGTACCCTTAGGTGACTTAGAGGGTGCAACACATGACAGTGTGCTGGAAATGTGCTCTACTCGTCGGCAAGCTACAAGTCCATTAAAGCACCCAGATAACGAGAATGCCTGTGACTGGGAATTCTCCATGTTCTAGTTTGATCTAATAATTAGCCTAATCCAATTTAGCGCGAGTCCCTGGCCGTAGTACCCAGGAAGTCACGTCCTAGACATGATGCAAGACAAGACAAGTGGATTGTGTAAACAAGCAAGCAGGAACACCCACGGTGTCAAGGCAAGTCAAGTCAAGAGTGCGCCGCCACGGGCCACTATCAAGTTATCAAGGTAAATCATGTCAGGGTACTTGTCAGGGGTGCGCCACGACGGGCCACTATTAAGTCAGGTTGGTCGTGTCAAGAGTGCACCACTACGGGTCACTGTCATGTTATACTAGTTCCTTGTCATACCATGCTGTGTACAATAGTTATTCCAAACATATTAAGCAAAATCAAGTTCATGCCAAAAGGCGTAAGGATATAAAATGGACGTAAAATACCTAATAAAATACTAATATAAAATAGGACTATAGAAGAGCCAAGATCAAGAAATAACAAATTCATCATAGACAAGTAGGTTGTGCAAGGGGGTCAGGGGTAGGTCTGCGCAGGGTGTGTACTGCGCATGGAAGAGCTGCGCAAGAGTTGTCTTGCGCAAGGGTTACCTTGCGCAAGGGTAGACTGCGCAGGGGTTACCTTGCGCAAGGGTGGTTTGCGCAAGGGTGGGTTGCGCAGAAGTGAATTGCGCAGGAGCGGTTTGCGCAGAAGTGAATTGCGCAGGGGTTACTTTACGCATGGCTGGATTGCGCATGGCTAGCTTGCGCCAGCGCAGTCCAGCGCAGCGCAAAGCGCTGGCCAAGTGACTGCGCAAACGGCCATGCGCTAAAGAGCACAGGCCAGGGGTGCGCAATCGGCCATGCGCTAAAAAGCGCAAGGTAGGGGGCTGTTCTTCCTGGCCGAGAGCAAGTCCAAAAATACCAAGAACTTCAATTCTTTATATTTTTGTCAAATCAAAACCAAATCTAGATTTTCAAAGTTCTAACTTGAGTAAAATTGAATTCTCTTCCACATGGAAGCATCAAAACAAGCAAAAATCAAAGTTTAATAGATCAAAACCAAGGATTTCCGAAAATGGTTAAAACCTAGATCTAGAAGAATGAAAGCTCCAAATCACAAAATTCCAAGTTCTAATGTTGATCTACATGTCCTAATCTATCAAATGGACAAATAAAATTGGGTGCTTATTTGTTGGCAAGGTGCACTTGCCTATTGGTTGGGGAGTTGTATGGAAGAAGGAAGAAGAAGAAGTTTGTAAGAAATAAATGAGAGAATAAAGAGGAGAGAGAAAAGTAGGTGGTGTTATAAAGTGGGGGAGTTGTGGTGTGTTGAGGGAGGAGTATAGGTTAAGGTGTTCCATTCATGATGAACCAAACTAAACCAACTTTCACAAAATAAAACCAAGCCATGGTCCAAAATCCATTTACGAGAAACCAAAATCCGCAAGTCGAGAAAATAAAATACGTGCCAAAAATCAAATACGAGCATAAATACGAAATACAGGAAATGAGGGTGACAACTCTACCCACCTTCAAAGAATTCCGTCCTCGGAATTTAATCAAGGAGCTAGAGATTGCCACGACAAGCTATACTAAGCACAGACAAGCTACACTAAGCAGTTCAATCATACAATCATACAATACAAGCAAGGAAGGGAAAGCGTAAGGCACAAGGAAGATATTATACCTTACGAGTCAAACAGGTAGGGATATCGCGATCGGATGTCGTCCTCACGCTCCCACGTTGACTCACCTAGAGAGTGATGACCCCAAGCAACACGGACTAAGTTAATAGTCTTGTTCTTGAGCGTCTTTTCTCTCCGGTCCAATATAGACACGGGCCTCTCCTCATACGAAAGGTTGGTACCAACAACCAATTCCGAATGATCTAGGATATGGCTCGGGTCCGAGATGTACCGTCGTAATTGGGACACATGGAATACATCATGTACCTCACTTAGCGACGGCGGAAGAGCGAGACGATAGGACACATCACCTACTCGCTCCAGAATATCGAACGGCCCTATATACCTAGGACTAAGCTTTCTCCGTACGCCAAAACGAATGACGCCGCGGGTAGGCGAGATCCTAAGGAATACATGGTCGCCGACGGCAAATTCTAAGGGACACCGATGAGCATCGGCCCAATGGCGCTGGCGATCTTGAGCAACTCGGAGGTGATCTCTGACTCTCCTGACCACTTCAACCGTCTGAGAAATCAGTTCTGGACCGAGCATCTGCCTCTCTCCGACATCGTCCCATGCTAACGGGGATCTGCACTTCCTACCATACAGAGCCTCGAAGGGTGCCATCTGGATACTGGCCTGGAAACTATTGTCGTACGAGAATTCCACCAAGTGCAGGTGATCCTCCCACGAACCACCGAAGTCAAGGGTACATGAACGCAACATATCTTCGAGAGTTTGTATAGTACGCTCAGACTGCCCATCTGTCTGCGGATGATACGCTGAGCTGAACTTGAGACGAGTCCCCAAACTTTGATGAAGACCGCGCCAGAAGTGCGATGTGAATCTCGTATCCCTGTCTGATACTATGCTGACTGGCACTCCGTGAAGTCTGACGATCTGCCTGAGATACATCTCTGCTAGCTGTGCCGTCGATTGTCCAACTCTAAATGGAAGAAAGTGTGCCACCTTGGTAAGCCTGTCCACAATGACCCAAATAGCATCTCTGCCTGCCGGAGATCTGGGTAATCCAGTCACGAAATCCATGGTAATGTGTTCCCACTTCCATTCTGGGATCGGTAAAGGTTGAAGAAGTCCAGCTGGCCTCTGATGTTCAGCCTTGACTTGTTGGCAAACCAAACATCGAGAGACATACCGGGCTATCTCCCTCTTCATACCATTCCACCAAAAGTTTTGACGAATATCTCTGTACATCTTCGTGCTGCCTGGGTGAATGGAGTACTGCGAACTGTGAGCCTCTGCCATGACTTCCTGTCTGATATCTCCACTGGATACACAAAGACGCGTGCCGTGTCGAAGTGTACCATCCTCATGAATACATAACTCTGGCCTTCTTCCTGCCTCGCACTCTGCTCTGAGACGCTGAATCTTGGAATCTGTTAACTGTGCTGTCCGGATCCTCTCAACTATGGTGGACTGAATCTGTAGGCTGGCCATCAAGGCCACATTGGAAGGAAGAATCACTTCAATTCCCATCTTCTGAAGATCTGCCAATAGCTCTAGTTGCGCCGTCAGGAAATAAACTCCGGCTCTCCGGCTCAACGCATCTGCTACGACGTTGGCCTTCCCTGGATGATACTGCAAGTCCACATCATAGTCCACAAGTAGCTCGAGCCATCTTCTCTGCCGCATATTAAGATCCTTCTGGGTGAAAACATACTTCAGGCTCTTATGATAAGTGAATATCTCCACTCTGTCTCCGTACAAGTAGTGCCTCCACAACTTAAGTGCAAACACTACTGCTGCTAGCTCCAAGTCGTGGGTCGGGTAATTTTTTTCATGATCACGGAGATGACGTGACGCATAAGCAATTACCTTCCCATGCTGCATCAAAACACATCCCAATCCTCTGCCTGAAGCATCGCAGTAAACTGTGAATCCTCCGGTCCCATCTGGAAGTGTAAGAATGGGAGCCGTTATCAAACCTCGCTTCAACTTCTCAAATGATTCCTGACATTCTGCCGTCCAAACGAACGGCACATCCTTGCGGGTCAACTGGGTCATCGGCGCTGAAATCCTTGCAAAATCAGAGACGAACCGCTGGTAGTAGCCGGCCAATCCAAGAAAGCTGCGAACTTCTGCTACTGAGCTGGGTACTGGCCATGCCTCGATAGCTACAATCTTCTGGGGATCCACTTCCACTCCTCCTCTGGTAATGATGTGACCCAAGTAAGAAATGCGATCGAGCCAGAACTCGTATTTACTGAACTTGGCGTACAACTGGTGCTCTCTGAGAATCTGGAGGACAACTCTGAGATGCTGCTCGTGCTCTGCTTCACTCTTGCTGTAGACCAGGATGTCATCAAGGAACACTATCACAAACTGATCCAAGTAAGGCATGAAAATACGGTTCATGAGGTCCATGAACACTGCCGGTGCATTGGTCGCTCCAAAGGGCATAACTAGAAACTCCCAATGCCCGTATCTAGATCTGAACGCTGTCTTCGGAATGTCCTGCTCTCTGACTCTGATCTAGTGGTATCCTGACCGCAAGTCTATCTTCGAGAAAACTGAAGCCCCCTTGAGTTGATCAAACAAGTCATCTATCCTCGGGAGAGGGTATCTGTTCTTGATTGTCACTGAGTTCAAGGTACGATAATCAACACATAGCCTAGACGTACCATCCTTCTTTTTCACAAGAAGCATCGGGGCTCCCCAAGGCGATCCACTTGCACGAATGAATTCCTTGGTCCTGAGTTCTTCAATCATCTTGTACAAAATCTCCAACTCTGAAGGCGCCATTCTGTAGACTTGCTCTGATACTGGTGCTGTCCCGGGAATCAAGTCGATGGTGAACTCGATCTCCCGCTCTGGTGGCATCCCTGGAAGTTCCTCTGGGAAGACATCTGGAAACTCTTCAACTATCCGGGGCAACTGCACTGCTGCTACTGCCATCCGCAATACTGGAGGAGATGGCTCTACGGCGCCTCTGGAAAATAAAAACTCTGGCTCTCCGGGAATACTAAAGACAACTCTGCCAACATGGCAGTCTATCCTAGCATAATGGTTCCTCAACCAATCCATACCTAGGACTACATCATAGTCTGCCATAGAGAACTCTATGAGCCTAGCGGGGAACTCTCTACCGCTAACTACGATCCGACACGAGAAAAACACTCGATCTACTCCCACAAGACCATTACCAGTAAGTATATTGAGCCTCACTGATAATGACTCGGGCTCCAACCCAATCCGTGTCGCGAATCGTGCAGACATGAATGAATGCGATGCACCAGAATCAAATAATACAGATGCTGGAAAGGTGTTGACGAGAATAGTACCTGCCACTACCTCACCTGGTGCAACTTCTTCTTCCATGGTCATCATCATAGCCTGACCTCTAGCTGCGGGTCCCCTCTGCTGGAAACTCCTCTGTCGGTTCTGTGCTGGAGCCTGGGTGATCTGCTGCTGGTTCTGCTGCTGAAAGGCCTGGGCCTGAGGCAACAATGGCCTCGGGTACTGCTGCTGCTGCTGCTGGACTGGAACTGGGGCTGGTCCTCTCACCGAAGAACTAGAAAGGTTGGATGATGATGGACCTCCCCTATTCGGGCAGGTCCCTATCTGGTGGTCTGCTCCTCCACAAGCCAGGCACAATCCCTGCGCCCTTCGACACTCTGCCACTACATGGCCCGGCTTCCCGCAATGAGAACATCCTACCGCGGAAGACTGCTTCTGCTTCTGCTGCTGCGGGTACGTCGGGGTCGAATGCTGAACCGACGTCACTGAGGCCGCCCGCCTCGGAGTCCCAATGGTTATACCCCTAGCTGCCGGGGCTGGAGCTGAAGATTGATGCATCTGGTTGTGGGACCGCTTCCTGCCTCCGGTCCTGTCCACAATTCTTTGGGAGGTATACTCATGCCTCCTTGCTGCCTTCAATACTGCATCGAACGTCTGGTGCTCGAACTGCTCCACAGCCAATAATATCTCTAAGTGCAGCCCTTGCTGGAATCGCTGAGCCCTATCGAACTCGGTTGCCACCAAGGTGGGGGCGAACCTACTCAGCCTGGAAAACTCGGTCGCATAGCCATCGACCGTCCTGCCTCCTTGCTTCAAGTTGGTGAACCGGGTCTGCAGGTCATACCGTGCCACCGCATCGAAGTACTTTGTCTGGAACCTCTCTCTGAACGTCGCCCAAGTGACTGTTGCCGCTAACCCCATGGCCTGAGCCGCCCACCAATCGCGAGCCAAGTCTAACAACTGTAGGCGTACCACCGCCACCTTCTCATTCTCAGGTGTCCTAGCTGCTTCTAGAACCACCTCGGTATCCTGAAGCCAAGCGTCTGCGGCAATCGCATCTTCACTGCCGTCAAAGAAGGGAGGGTTCAAGCGCTTGAAACTGTTGGCCGCCTGATTCCCTTGGGGACCTCCTCGGTTTAGTGCATCATGAACTTCCTGGTGCAAGGCGTCGCCTCGACGATCTTGGGATGCAAGTAGTTCTCTGATAAGCCCTACCAAAGGTCCCTCATCCTGTCTAGCTGGTTGAGCGGGCGGAGCTGCCTGAACTGGAGGTTCCGAGCCTCCGGGAAGCATAACTCGGGAGGCTAGTCCAGAGTGCTGAGCTTGATCTTCCTGGCGCTGGGGTGCTTGTCGAGCTTTCTCTGGCTGGTTGGCAGGTCCGGGAGTAATGCCGCTGAAGAAGACGACATAGGGAACAATAAGGAAAGGACCAGGACAGATCAATGATACAAGCAATGTGATCAGGTCGAGATTCAGGGATTTGAAGATACGAGCAGAGATCAAGGACGAATATTGATTGAGACATCTATTCGCTAAACCCTCACATTTTTTGAATGCCAAGACCTGCATGGGCCACCACTAAAACCATGTCACGCCCCAGAACCAGAATACTGGAGAGCGGGGGCTGACATAGCCAGCTACGTATATTGAAATAGAGTACATCTCAACTATACGGTCACGGCTGTCTAGATATGAGGGTTTACTACAAGCCAGCAGTCTCTTAAGGTCAAGCCTATTGTCTCAATCTCAATGCAATTAACAGAGTTACAAGATATTAGAGCATCAAATATATATATATAAGGCGTCCCAAATATTACATATTGGATGATCATGAAGCTAGTCGTACAAAATGATAGGACTAGCAAGAGTTCAGTCATACATGATCAACCCTAGGATTTGTTAATCATGCTTACAGCCCGTAGGCAGACAGTAAGTAAATGTGCATCGAGCTAACAGGTGCTCGTCGGCTAAACGCCTCAAAAGAATAAATTTACATATAAGTGGGTGAAACAAAAAGGAAAACCCACTCTTGGCCCGGGTTCCGTCTAGTTGTCACCATTGGGCTGGAAGCTCGGTAGATCCTCGGGAGCTGCTCCGAAATCTGGCCACACAAAACCAGCTGGGTCAAACCCCAGAAAGAGCAAGTGCCACAAAGGAGGCCACAAATAAGAACAAAAGCCAGCATATCAGAACATAAAGAATAAAGGAAAGTACAAGTAATAAAAGTACACAGGGCGATAAACGACTAGGGACGTGGAACCATTCCGGGAGCCAGGTTACAATCCTTAAACCAAATAAGGACCGGGATTGTAACCCTTCGCCTGAATAGCTCACTGCCTCTACCCATTTATCGTTAGAGATAAGTAAAACAATCATGATCAAGAGTTCCAGGTACAAGGCTAGACAAGACTTAGACAGGGCTGGACACCATTCATTCACAATCGGCCAAGCAAGTACTACGGCTTACTACTTTAACTAACTAGGGTTATCACAAGCCTAATTACTAACAAGATGCAAGTGAGAAACTCCCAGTCCCAAGCCCTGCAGACCATCCAGTTATCCTTCCGCGGGTTGAGAGTTATAGTTGGGTACATCGCCCGGGAGACAAATGTACCCTTAGGTGACTTAGAGGGTGCAACACATGACAGTGTGCTGGAAATGTGCTCTTCTCGTCGGCAAGCTACAAGTCCATTAAAGCACCCAGATAACGAGAATGCCTGTGACTGGGAATTCTCCATGTTCTAGTTTGATCTAATAATTAGCCTAATCCAATTTAGCGCGAGTCCCTGGCCGTGGTACCCAGGAAGTCACGTCCTAGACATGATGCAAGACAAGACAAGTGGATTGTGTAAACAAGCAAGCAGGAACACCCACGGTGTCAAGGCAAGTCAAGTCAAGAGTGCGCCGCCACGGGCCACTATCAAGTTATCAAGGTAAATCATGTCAGGGTACTTGTCAGGGGTGCGCCACGACGGGCCACTATCAAGTCAGGTTGGTCGTGTCAAGAGTGCACCACTACGGGTCACTGTCATGTTATACTAGTTCCTTGTCATACCATGCTGTGTACAATAGTTATTCCAAACATATTAAGCAAAATCAAGTTCATGCCAAAAGGCGTAAGGATATAAAATGGACGTAAAATACCTAATAAAATACTAATATAAAATAGGACTAGAGAAGAGCCAAGATCAAGAAATAACAAATTCATCATAGACAAGTAGGTTGTGCAAGGGGGTCAGGGGTAGGTCTGCGCAGGGTGTGTACTGCGCATGGAAGAGCTGCGCAAGAGTTGTCTTGCGCAAGGGTTACCTTGCGCAAGGGTAGACTGCGCAGGGGTTACCTTGCGCAAGGGTGGTTTGCGCAAGGGTGGGTTGCGCAGAAGTGAATTGCGCAGGAGCGGTTTGCGCAGAAGTGAATTGCGCAGGGGTTACTTTACGCATGGCTAGATTGCGCATGGCTAGCTTGCGCCAGCGCAGTCCAGCACAGCGCAAAGCGCTGGCCAAGTGACTGCGCAAACGGCCATGCGCTAAAGAGCACAGGCCAGGGGTGCGCAATCGGCCATGCGCTAAAAAGCGCAAGGTAGGGGGCTGTTCTTCCTGGCCGAGAGCAAGTCCAAAAATACCAAGAACTTCAATTCTTCATATTTTTGTCAAATCAAAACCAAATCTAGATTTTCAAAGTTCTAACTTGAGTAAAATTGAATTCTCTTCCACATGGAAGCATCAAAACAAGCAAAAATCAAAGTTTAATAGATCAAAACCAAGGATTTCCGAAAATGGTTAAAACCTAGATCTAGAAGAATGAAAGCTCCAAATCACAAAATTCCAAGTTCTAATATTGATCTACATGTCCTAATCTATCAAATGGACAAATAAAATTGGGTGCTTATTTGTTGGCAAGGTGCACTTGCCTATTGGTTGGGGAGTTGTGTGGAAGAAGGAAGAAGAAGAAGTTTGTAAGAAATAAATGAGAGAATAAAGAGAAGAGAGAAAAGTAGGTGGTGTTATAAAGTGGAGGAGTTGTGGTGTGTTGAGGGAGGAGTATAGGTTAAGGTGTTCCATTCATGATGAACCAAACTAAACCAACTTTCACAAAATAAAACCAAGCCATGGTCCAAAATCCATTTACGAGAAACCAAAATCCGCAAGTCGAGAAAATAAAATACGTGCCAAAAATCAAATACGAGCATAAATACGAAATATAGGAAATGGGGGTGACACCGGGCTACGGTTTTAGCCACGATTAATATTATATTCTCATGACATGTCACCAACTGTAGAGTTCCCTTACGTGTTATCTTTTTCTGTACTTGTTATTCTTATTTTTCTTGCATGTTATTTACTGTACTGTAGGCATGTATATTATATATCTTGCTAGTCCTCTGAGGACCTGGTGATCTCTCTAGGTTATAGCCAAGCTGGTAAATTCGATGGATGGTTATGTTTTGCATCTGCAGTATTCAGGTATCGTTGGTGCATGATTTCATTTTATTATTCTCTCATGCTGCATATTCTTATCTTGACATATTCTACTTATTAGCCTAGTTTATTAGACTCGTGTTTCCTTTCGAGTCTATTCGGACATGTATGCTAGTGGAATGCAGACCACGAACCATATTGTTCATTCTTGATATTTTATTATTTATTGTGGATTGAGATTAGTTAGTTGAGATTTACTGCATTTTACAGCTTATGTATCCATACGAGGCCTATGTACTTCGTATGAATACAGCTGGCACGTCTACGTTCCTAGTCCTACGTATTTTAGGACTGGGACGTTACATGTTTTTGTGGTGGCCCATGCAGGTCGAGTTAGCCATTTCGGTTACGTTACTGTACTGAGCGGGCCTACGACCTGATTAAAACCTTAGGAATCTCAATCCACAACTGCCTTGACAATTCTTCTAGAATTTTTTCGATCGTCCTTGAACTTTTTATTTGCCCTCAACTATTCTTCTTTTATTTTCTAGTGCCATTGTTTCACGTCTCTTCAAATTTCGGAGTAACGAATAATCGTGCTATATAAGATTTATCAGAAATTCTTAAGTTATAGTATAAGTTAGTCTACTTATTGTATTGTGATTGCTTGATAGATAACGGGGATTGAGATGACATATGCCATAGGGCATCATGTGTTTGATGAGGTAGTTTGACCAAAGGTAAGTAGACGTCCTCAGTATAGAAATAAATATATGATCATGCTAGGTTATGCTCTTATGGTAGTCACTAGATCAAGAATAAGGTGATAGTTTTGGTATAGAGACTGACCCTCTAAAAGAAGAACCTAAGCATAGCCTAACCTAACCTATTACCATTACGCCATATCACTTGTAAATTTAGAATGAGACAGATTGGTAGGTATCACTTAGCTTGGTCAGGTGGAAAGAGACTTATATAGTTGTGGTAATAATATGGTTAGGAGGACAAGCCTTCAACATAATCGTTGCACGATCGCCAAAACCAAGAAAAGCGAGTAAAGATAACCACCTATAGTTTTACGATATAGATATTGCAAAATCAAATTGGTTAGGATTGATTATTACTTGAGTTATTTGGAGAGAGCGTAGTGACCTAACGTATCTCTTAAACTATTCCTAGTTACACTAGCGCGGTTTTTCGTTACTAAGGATCCTTATTTTGATTTCGAGGACAAAATTCTTTTAAGGTGGGTAGATTGTGAGGACCCTGATTTTTGGGAATTATTTTTTATTTTATTTTATAGTATTTCTAATTATTAGGTTATATTGTATATTTAATTAGGATTTTATATGTACTTTTTGTGTCTTTGATTGTTGGACCACACGACATGCCCATCTCTCGAAAACGTTCTTTATGAGTTTTGTAGTAGACAGAATGACCTTAAATTTGATATATCATGTCCCATCCGAATTTGTCCCCTAGCATCCTTTTGACTTCGTGCAACTTTGAGTTAAATTAGGCATTTAGATTATTTACCATAATTCCATACCTAGCTTCCTATCTGAGTTCGGAACTCGATATAGATCAAAACCATTTGATCCAATATATGGTTTTGACCTATTTTGAGTCTAAGACATACATGCTGAGGGTGCCACTCAATCGAGTTTATATGTGCTATTTAATTGCGAATGGCACAAGAGACTTATTAATTGACTTTTCGAGTTCGACTTGACTAGAAAATATATTTGGACCCTAACCTAGCCAACCCCACTTATAGAGCCATGGTAGGTTGCCATGGCTTAGTATAATTCTTTTGATATTTATTTTGGGATGTTATACATCCAAATAGATTTGTATACAATTTTGCATATATATGATTATATTTATAATAACCTAATATTTTATATAGATATGGCCTTAGTCATGGTTAAGTTCTAAGATGCATAGCGACTAGGAATTTTGGCACGATTAGTGTAGTTGTGTGCTTTGACTAGTATATTAGCCTTGCTAGGGAAGGCCCGGCCAAAGCAATGTCCCAAGTAGGAAAACCAGGTAAAATTGTGACTTAACCCCCACCGATAATTTATTATTAGATTATTGACTTTCTAGGAGACCCGGTTGTACCAATTTAGTCCCGACTTGTCCCGAACCAAATCCAAATCTAAATAAACATGTAGTATACTCTCAAATACCTTCATGTTGATAGATATATATTTTGTATATATATCTTATTAATATTAATATGTTTTCAATTTTGGAAAGTTTCTATTTATAGGAAGTGTCTACGTGTAATCCTAGTGTAATCCTTGTTGGCATTAGTTTATATTTGACCCAAAGTCCAACCCAAACCTATGTAGACATGTTGGGCATTAATATACATTAATGACCATATATATTTTATATTTATTCAGATTTAGATTGCATTTATATTTAGAAATCTAACTAGTTTCATATTAGGAAATCCTCCATGCAAATCTTCTTTGTATTTTAATTAAATCAAAATTTAATATTTAAAGCTTATATGTTTCTTATTTAATAGCAGCACATAGATTTTAAATTATGCCTCCTTCAATAATGACCATTGATTATAATATTTAAACAAATTATATTCCAAATTTAGTCTTATTGATAATCCTACTACTATCCAAATTATCTTATTCTAACATGTCCAATCTAATCATACTTAAATTAAATAATATATATATATCTTAATTATATATGTGAATATATGAGTATCTCATAATTCTTATATTAAAAATCATGCACACCTTCTCTTTTTCGTCCAAAAATATTCTCCAAATTCGCTAGAAAAGTCAGCCACGTTTTTTACCCGACAAAGTACTTAGAAGGGCCATATCTCCTAGCACGGGACTCGAAATGCGTCCCAATTTTTTTTTGGAAGCGTATCGAGGTAAGATTTTCAAAAACATATTATAATACACAAAATTTGTTCTGTAGATTTCTGTAAAAAAAATTGAGTATTAGATTCCCCAAAAACAAACATGTTTCAATATTTTTGCGATTCCTGGAGATTCCGGAAACGAAAATGCGATCCGTTTAGTTTTTTGGAAAGCTGATACAAAGATCTATACCATCTCCTAACTAGATAAATCTAATATGTACAATATTAATTATAATTAGATAATAGACTATTTTCAGCATGCGGAGACGTTTGTTTGGATCTTAGTTCCCCGATAGCCGTTGTTCCACCTACTTTTCTGTCTGATCTTTGTAACCACAGTGCTCATGACCTAGACAAGTATACCTTGCCAAACTTTATAGTACTTACATGTTTTTTTTTCTATTTCCATTCTTTTTTGCTTGGTTATATATTCATCTTATTTCATGTTATGGTTACTTTCTAGTTTCACGTGCACGTAGATTTTCACTTTTCTTTCTGTACTACTTGTTCTATCTTTCCTATCTTGTTCATGTCTAGTGATAGTATTGATATGCCTGTGCCATATTTTTCTGACCTGATTGACCTGTACTTGACTTGGACATGACTAGATAGACTTGACTTCCAAGTACCTTAGGAGAGAATGTTTTATTAGTCGTGGCTATCCTCTATTGTTAGTGCCTCCCCGGGCTACGATAGAGAACCTATTATAGGACTGTTAGTGCCTCCCCGGGCTACGGTTTTAGCCACGATTAATATTATATTCTCATGACATGTCACCATCTGTAGAGTTCCCTTACGTGTCATCTTTTTCTCTACTTGTTATTCCTATTTTTCTTGCATGTTATTTACTGTACTGTAGGCATGCATATTATGTGTCTTGCTAGTCCTCTGAGGACCTGGTGATCTCTCCAGGTTATAGCCAAGCTGGTAAATTCGATGGATGGTTATGTTTTGCATCTGCAGGATTTAGGTATTGTTGGTGCATGATTTCATTTTATTATTCTCTCGTGTTGCATATTCTTATCATGATATATTCTGCTTATTAGCCTAGTTTATTAGACTCGTTTTTCCTTTCGAGTCTATTCGGACATATATGCTAGTGGGCTGCAGACCACGAACCATATTGTTCATTCTTGATATTTCATTATTTATTGTGGCTTGAGATTAGTTAGTTGAGATTCACTGCATTTTACAGCTTATGTGCCATACGAGGCCTATGTACTTGATATGAATACAACTGGCATGTCTACGTTCCTAGTCCTACGTATTTTCGGACTGGGACGTTACAATATATATATATATATATATATATATATATATATATATATATATATATATATATATATATAGTTAGGCATGTAATGGAAAGAGGGAAAAAGGGGGGGGGGGGGGTGTGTGTGTTTGCTGTGTAGGGTCTGCTGCTAGGATCAAAATCTGAGAATAACATGCATATTATTTATATACAAACATAAATATATACTAATTATATATTGGCATATAAAAAGATATGTATACCTACATTAACATGTAAACATAGGAAAGAAGGAAAGGGGGTGTGTGCCAAGGGTGATGTGATGTCGAGGCTACCTCAAAGCAGTCCCAAACTCACAGAAAAGCAAAACATACCTATATGTATATAAGCCTATATATATATTACTAACACTATATATATATATATATATATATATATATATATATATATATATATATATATATATATATATATATATAAATATATATATATATATATATATATATATATATATATATATATATATATATATATATATATATAAAAGTAAATGTAGATAACATATAGATTATATTTAGTGAATGTAAGTATAGTCTAAGTACAAAATCAATTTCAGAAATCTGAACTAACCTAATCTTCACATTCAAATTCTGAGTTCAACTCATATTTATAGATACAATATATATATATATATATATATATATATATATATATATATAAGGAAAAAGCAATTTCTTTAGTAAAGATAAGAGGCTCTAAAAGAGCAATACAGTTACCATGGTCCCAAACACACAAAATGGACCTGGTATGCAAATTTGAAAATTACAAAAGGGTTGAAAAGTCAATATCGAAATTACGCAGAATTTCAAAATTCAAAATATGGAGGGCACGCGGCCCAATGTAGCAGGTGGAGCAGGGGCACACTGCCCGAGCCTCCGGGCCCGGCGCCCAAGGGCGCGAAATCCGAAGCAGTGAGCCAGCATGCAACCCACGTGGTGGGTGGTGGGTGGGCGCACCTCAAGAGGGCGCCTCGGGCCCCCCTCCCTGGCGCGGCTCCCGGAGCGGGCGGGGACCGGTGGAGGACTGGCCCGGAAATGCGCAGACGGGAGGGGAGGGAGGGAGGGCGGGGGAAGGTAGGCGAAGGTGAAGAGAGAGGCACGCGAGGTCGGGGGAGGGGCGAGTCCCGGAGCGGGGGCTCCGGCGGGGCCGTCCCGACAGGGACGGGGGTGGAGACACCCGGAGGGAGCCGGCCGAGCGCTGCGCGGAGCCATGGGGGGTGAGCTACGCCGGCCGGGCCCGGCGAGCACGCGGAAGGAGAGGGGGGTTGGTGAGCCGCCGGGGGGAGAGGACTCGCGGGCGGCGGACGGGAAAGCCTACCACCGCCTACGGGGTGGCTCCTCCAGTATGAGGCTGGTGGAACGCCGCAGAGGTCCGGAGGAAGAGAGAAGAGGGTTGGACGGGGACTGCGCCGGTGACGTCACCGCCTGCGGGACCAGCGCCGGGGAGGGGGACTGGACGAAGGCAGCAGGCCACGGCGCGGGCTGCAGCGCAGCCACCGTGGCCCACGAGGGGGGACCACCGGCAGAGAGGGGGGGACGACGAGGGTGAGGCGGCGAGGACCGATCCGGAGCCGCCGACGCTCGACGGCCACTGGATCGAGAGGAAGGGCGTCGTTGCTGCAGGAGGGGGGGCGGCCTCGAAAGGGGGGGGGGGGGGCGACAAGGGGAGGGGGAGCTAGGGTGGAGGGAATCGCCGGGGGGGAGGCGCTCCTGCCGGCGATGGAGGTGGCGCGTCCGACGGAGGGACGGGCTGGACGGCCGGGGGTGGCGTTGCGGCCTCGGGCGAGGCATTGACCGGCGGAGAGCCCTTCCTCGACCGGTGGCGTCGGTGTCGACGGCTACGACGACGCCTGGAAGGAAAGGGGGGTGGGGGTGGAGGGAGGGAGGACAAGGGGGGATCCGCTGGGCGGGAATCCGGCAACGAGGGACGGGAGACCGCACGGAGGGGCTAGCCAGGCGGAGGGTCCGCCCAGGGGGATGAAACAGGAGACCGCCGGCCCGTGAAGGCCAATCGGCCAATCCACCCACCAGTAGCCGGCGGGGGAGGGCGGGGTGGCGAGAAGAGGGCCACCCGCCCGCTGCTGCAGCCGATCCGGCTTCCTCATCATATATATATATATATATATATATATTTTTTTTTTTTTTGACAATACATATATATATCTATCTCTATACAAAAGAAGCTATAACGTATAGAGTTATATATAATGAATGTAAACCATTTGTCTACCCACAAAATTTAACTCATAAACTAATCCAAATCTAATCCCAAACTCTGAAATCTGAGTTTAAACTCAGAAAATCACTTTCAAATGAAAAATCAATTCAAAATAAACCAACACAGAAACACAAATTCAACTCAACACCCAAATCGCAAAATACCCAACTAGGACTCACAAAACTTAGCAAACACGAAGGTGTCTACGTGTGTGACGTGCTTGGGTACTCATGGGATAGAACCCGTGTCCGTATCGTGTCCATGAAGTGCGTATCGCACGGGCACGTACGCGCGTGCACGGTATCAGCCGAATCAGTACAAATGCGATAACTTTGCGAATACTCAACAAAATCACGTGAAATTTTAGGAGCACATGGGCAAAGGCAGTCCCCACGTGTCCATAAAATTTCACATGAAACCGTGTCTTATGCGTCGAGTTATGACACTCAGACTGCAAGGGCTGTACGCATGCGCGCGCGGCCTCGTAGACGCATGTCGACGTACGTAGCTCACGACACGAGCAACATTGTGCCATGTGGTCGATTCTAGGGCTAGCCTAGGTCTAAGAATATGTGTCCACACTCCTGGTTCGAGTCCTCGTCGCATCGTGTCCACGAACGAAGGCCGTGTCAGTGACAATTTCTGGCCGCGTGCATAGTATTGGCTGAACCGTGCGCGTTGGATTTCTCCGTGCACGCTCGATGAAACATCGTGAAATTTTAGGAGTACGTAGGCAGAGGTTGCCCCCAGGCATCCATAAAATTTCATGTGAAACGGAGTCCTGTGCGTCGAGTTATGACACTCGGACATTAGGGCATATCTGGGGCCGTGCACGGGCCTCGTGCACGGCCCTCGTGCACGCGTGTCCGTGTCCGATTTGGCACTACAAATGTGTCAAATCGAGACCCATCTTCATGAAAGTTATTTCAAATAATCATAGCAATAAATTCATGAAAACAAAATAACAAAATACCAACTTTCAGTTCTAAGCGGCATTTCGGCGAACACGTGTTCCAATGACCCGATACGTGTCCGATACGCCTAACAAACGAATACAAAAACCTACCAAACTTCATGCACAGGTCTGGGGTACTTATTTGGATGCATCTACAAAGAAAAATCAAGATTAACAAGTGTTTAGAGGGGTTTACCTATTAAGAGTTAATATCTCAATGAAACGAGCCTCCAAACGCGTCGATGCCGATTTCCTCCGGTCCAATGCCTCTGATCCCTCTCTTACAAGTCTCCAGCAGGTTCCTCTCCTCCCAACGATCAAAACACACTTCGTTTGGAAGGATTTTGATGAAAAAACGAGAAAAAATAGGCTATTTGGAGGAGAAGGCAATTTGTCACCCCCAATTTTCTTAATAGGGCTAATATGGTCATTTGCATTATTTCATTATTTTTAATATTATTTAAATATTAATTTTTAGTTTGTTTATATTATTATTGAAATAAGTATTTTATTGATAGTGTTTTTATTTATAAAAAGTTTAATATATTTAATATATATATAAAATAAAATATTTAGTTTTGTTTATAAATAAATTCTGATTTTATTTATGTATATATTTTGGGTAATATTTTATTTATTGGAATATATATAAATATATATATATATATATATATATATATATATATATATATATATATATATATATATATATATATATATATATATATATGGGTAAATATTATAGGTTTAATTTATATAAATAAATATATACGTATACGTGTATATATATATTATATAATATATGTATATATGTGTATATATTTGTATGTATGTATGCATGTATGTATATGTGTATGTATGCATGTATTTATGTGTGTATAATATATATATATATATATATATATATATATATATATATATATATATATATATATATATATATATATATATATATATATATATATATATATATATATAATAGCTTAAGTAGTAAAGAAAGAAAGAAAAGAAAAAAAATAAAAAAAAAAGAAAAAAAACAAAAAAAAAACAAAACACTAACTCATACACATGCACCCCCCTAATAACAACCAACAGCAGCAACAGCTGCGTTTTAGCCGAGGCCCCCCCTTTGTTTGCTTTATAACCCGAGTGGCCCCATGCCTTTCTAAACCCGCGGCACCCCTTTAACCGTATGTATATAATTATATAAATTTTTTTAGAGAGAGAGAGAGAGAGAGAGAGGAATTTTTACAAAACTCAAACCCTAGCCGTCACCCCTAACCCAGCGTGCATCCCGACATCGCCGTCGACCAACCCGGGGCCGTCCATCGCCGAAAAAAGTGCAACGAGCATCCCACTCGCGCGCAAAAATTGTCAGCGAAGAGCCAACTTCGGAGCGGCGTTGCGCCGCGCACGCTCGATCAATCTTCGAGCCGTTTCTTCCGGTATGATCCTAACATATACACCTTTAATTTCCTTCAAATAGTTCGTGCCGATTCGTACCATGTGCGATGAAAAACGAGTTCCAAAATCAAGAAAAAACTCGATTTTCTGGGTTTAGAAACTGTCCTGAAACACCAACTACGTGGCCGATTTGCGACCAGCATGTTGTAAGTTTTTAAAATTGGTTTAAAGAGACTTGGAGACAACCTATAGGGCTTTAAAACCTTTTTTGTAGAACTGAATTTCATGCAATGTACATAAAGTTATTGATTTGTGAAGTTGGAGAAAAAAACTGATTTTTAAAAGTGGATTTTTAGAAAAATTGTCCCGATACGCCGTCCGTCCCGTCAATCCGGGCGACGTGGTCACGAACCGAAAGCATCGAAAGGTGCGTAACAACTTCATGGTCGTGTGGGCTTTGACGGAATTCAAATTGGTCGCGTGTGCGCGACGAATTTGATGCGTATCCGTCAAAAATTCACCGTATCGGCCTTTTGCATATTTGTCAATTACTTTGTGCACACTCATCAAATCGTGACGAAACTTGCGCCATTGGACTCGAAATATTTTTCTGGTCCTGTATGCCAAGTTTTGTCCGATTATGAGACCGTTGATCGGGACGCCATCTTGGCGGGCCCGCAATCCCACTCAATAGGTGATTTTGTGCACAGTCCACCGGAATCCAAAATTGGACATACCATTGGGTTCATCTCGTCAAACTGGACCTGTAGACATATAGTTTGATGACTTTAGAGACCATAGATTCTGACACATTTTTTGGTGCAAAGTGGGTCCAACGGCGGACACCATTTTGACCAGAAATTACCGTTTTACCCCTGTGTCCAGAATTGGACTTATGGGTAGGCATTTCTAGCTGACCATTCTGAGAAAGTTGGTAATATCTGTTTCAGCATTAGGAGACAGTTGTGCGAGTTGACCGTTCTTGGCTCATTGAGTGTGTGGTAGTTTCGATTTTCTCAGCTCAGGACGACAGACAAGTACATTCTCTGACAGTTTTCATTATCTTGATATCTACTATATCCGATTCAGTTGTAGTGTTATACTTGATTCTTGACACGAGGATACACGGACTAGTATACGTGAATCTCGTCATGAGATATCATTCATGGTTTACCTGGTATATGAGTACATTGTTCGGTATTGTTTCTTGTACTTGTATAGACACCGATTTGGGAGTGGGCTGGCCCCCTGCTCTTCGAATCCCGTGTCATGACCTGTCATGTCTGGATTCATTATACTACTCGGGGATGGGGGAGTTATTAGAGGTTATGTGATCATTACCCTTACTTGTTTATTACTTACGCATAGCTCCACCCTCACCACACGTAGGGTGTAGCCTGACCTTATACTACTTGTGCATAGCTTTCCATTTTGGCCTGCCTGATCCCTATATTATTATACTACCTATGCATAGCCGATCAAATGGAACAGCCTGATCTTGACCCAAGCCGATCACATAACGCTCTAATATCTCATGGCACTTTATTTTTATGTTTATATCATACCGCGGATTTCTTTCCATTTATTTATATTCCAGTTTTATCTTATATCTCACACATAACATGATATCCAGTTCTCTTGTACCGTTTTACTTTCAGTCTTGATATTCCATCTTGTATTTCATTATGATTGTCTCTTATTGCATTTGTCAATTCACATGGAACTGCTGTTGGCGTTTGTACTTGCTCATATCCTGACAGGATAACCCCTATTGTTTTTCAGAGGATTTAGATACAGATTGCCCGACCTACTACGGGTTTGGCATAGATGGAGCCTACGACCATGACCAGCCTATGGACCTGGTGTTCGTAGATGACGCACCGCCAGTAGTGACCTAGTTCACCTAGATTTTATCTTGATTGCATTCTAGTTTGATACTTTGAGACTTGTAGTATTTATTTTGGGATATTGTTTTATGTCTTGGTTTTTGAACTTGTGATTATGGCTCGACACTATTTCAGACTATTTATCTCACCTTTATCTTTATCTTTATCATCGTGTTTATCTTTCTTAGAATTATGTGATTGAGTTGTGAATATATTCCTCCGTACGGAGATGACATGTTATATTATTGTGTCTTAGATTCTATATATTCTAGATGACCTTTACAGCATTCTACCGCCGATACTACGGCGTAGGCTGGACATACCCACGTGCTCGTGCCCCTAAATAGGGTGCGGGTCGTGACACATTTTTATGGTGGCCCATGCAGGTCTGAGTCGTAACTAGTGCAATTTCATAATGGTGCTCGACTTAGAGTGCTAATTACGAGCCTACTGTTAGGATATAGGTTCTAGGTTATGATAGGAGTTACTCAATCACATATTAGAAAAATTCTAATCTTTTGATTTCCATGACAAACTCTTTTTGCATTTCGAAATAAATTGTCCTTCCTTGATGATATCCTATCATGCGCCATATTGATCTCTTTGCTTAGGACTTTTGAGAGATTTCTGGGACGACCCTTGAAAATCTTGGTTGAACGTCAATTTGAAACCTTTCCTCTTGTTCTGTTCACCCTTGTTCCTTATTATTGAATTTAATTTTTGTTAGATCATCGCTCATTTTGATTTTTCATATCGAGATGAATTTTATGGCCTGAATTACGGTATTTTCTGATAAAATATGTTGACGGAATAACAGGAAAGGTAAAACGCCTACTTGGTTATAGAACCTGGAGTTTATCGCAGCTATATTAGCCGGCGTGGCGGAAACGTAGGGACCTGACTTCAGATGTACATATCTTGTTTATGAGATTAGGGATTTCTCGCAGCCATACTAGTCGGGGTGGCGAGGATCCCAGACGACATAATTATGGAGGTGCATACCCAGTTATGGAATCTACCGTTTATCGTAGCCTTGCTTATTGGCGTGGCGAGGACTCTGAGTAACATGATTTTGGACAGATGCGTATGATTATCAGATTGTATCTTGATAAGGGTCTTAACATGTCATCTCTATCATTTCATTTCTGTTATTATAGATTATGTTCCATCCTCAATTAGCTTAAGAGTAAGGATACTTTCGGTTCTTTAGTCCAGTTCCTTGTAGATTCTCATTTCATTATAGGTTCTTCGTAGTGTGATGGCTTGGTGATTTGCAATTGGTCTGTATCCTTGAGTAATTATGTTAATAGTTTATAGTATGGTTAGAAAGTATTATATATGATTGTTGATAATTAAATATAGATGAGAAATCATAGAGTGATTAATAAGTGTTAAGGTAGGAGTTGCCCCAGGTGCCAGAATAAGAGGAGTACCCTAGTAACTAGAGACGAAGTATTTCAAGTGTTATAGAAGTTTAGGTACCAATAGTTTAGTGTCTAGTTGGAGGAGAGACATGAACAACCTAGTATAGGGGTATCATCCAAGTATCATATAGATAAGTTAGTGCCTTGTGTAGACAGCGTCAATACTTGGGTAGACACCCTAGAGAGAGTATCCTAGATAGACGAATGTTCTTCCGTGACTTTGATTTCTGGAGCGTCAGAGATGTCAATCTCTGGAAACTTCTTTCATGAGTTTGTAGTAGACAAGATTATCTTTATTTTGATATATCATGTCCCACTCAAACTCGTTCTCTTGTACTATCTTTGTATCGCACAACTTTCAGATCAATTTAGGCCATTTACCATTCCCACTTTTATTTATGATTATCATATGCACATTGCCATGACTTTTAAATTTAGGAGCACAAGACTAGTTGTTTTCTTAAAACCAACTTCATATGCATGATCTAGACAAGACACCCTACGCCCATAACCTTCGTGTCCCACCCAGGCACACCATCTTGTGATTCATTTTATCACATGACTTTTCTGACACAAGACCTAATCTTGATTCACCCCACGAAGTCACTTTTATTTTCGACTCAAATTGGGGACACCAGTTCGACCCAAACTTGTTGACACAAAATATGGACACGACCCACATTAAGCCTACTACCCACATGACACTTGTGTCTCATTCAACTGAGCCCCACAGGCTACTTATTTACCCGTATTTAGAAAGTATTATCCCATATGTGTAGTATAGTATCCTCGATAGAGTGTGCCAGTAGGTTGAGATCTTCACGGATCACAAGAGCTTGAAGTACGTGTTCACCTAAAAGGAATTGAACATGAGACAGAGGCGCTGGCTTGAGCTGATGAAGGACTTCGATATGTCTTTGCAGTACCATCTAGGGAAGGCCAAAGTAGTTGCAGATGCCTTGAGCAGGTATCTAGTAGCTATGTATTTGACTGCAGATCGTCATCTATTGGCCGATCTGGATAGTTTGGGTATCGAGGTGATCGTTTCGGGCAGGGAGGTTCAGATGTGGGGTTTACAGATTCAGTCTGCATTGATGGACAGAGTCAGATCATCAGTTTGATGACGTTGCCCTGAGGAGCATCAGGGAGCAGGTGCAGGCAGGATTGCTAGACGATTTCTCTATAGCCGAAGATGGATCGCTGAGGCACGGTACTAGATTGTGCATTTCGAATGGAGAGTTTCGGGAAGAGATTCGGCAGGAAGCACATCGTTTCCAGTACTCTATGCATCCTGGAGCCAACAAGATGTACAAAGACCTGAGGGAGCACGTATGGTGGTATAGCATGAAGCGAGATGTAGCTCAGTTTATATCTCGATGCTTAGTGTGCCAGCAGGTGAAAGCCGAGAGAGAGAGGCCAGGTGGTCTGCTTCAGCCACTACCCATTCCAGAGTGGAAGTGGGAGCACATCACTATGGACTTTGTATCTGGACTTCCACGATCTTCAGGAGGGAAAGACGCGATTTGGGTCATCGTTGATAGATTGACCAAATCGGTCCACTTTTTGCCTTTCAAGGTGGGACTATTTACGGAGAAGCTGGCAGAGATGTATGTGCGACAGATAGTCAGATTGCACGGAGTTCCTGTGAGCATAGTCTCTGATCGGGATAGTCGTTTCACTTCCCACTTTTGGAGGAGTTTGCATACTAGCTTGGGCACTCAGCTCAAGTTCAGTACCGCGTATCACCCCTAGACGGACGGACAGTCAGAGAGGACCATCCATACACTCGAGGATATTCTTCGCACTTGTGTGTTAGATTTCGGGGGATCCTGGGAGGACCATCTTCACCTGGTAGAGTTTGCTTACAACAACAGCTATCAGGCCAGTATAGAGATGTCACCATTTGAGGCTCTATACGGACGGAGACGTCGCATTCCTTTATCATGGGACGATGTCGGTGAGAGAGTTTTGCTTGGCCCGGAGATGGTAGTGGATGCAGCAGAGAAGGTTAAGTTGATCAGGGATAGACTTTGGATGGCTCAGGATAGACAGTGACATTGGGCCGATAGCCATCGGAGACCGTTAGAGTTCGAGGTTAGTAGCAGTTTTTCTGTTTGTGCTTGTTGGTGATTGTTTGCTTTAGGATCTTGTATTGAGTCTTGTCTTGTGTCTAGGTTGGCGATATGGTATTCCTGAGGATTTTTCCGACACGGGACACGATTCATTTTGGCCGAGGCGGGAAGCTTAGTCCGCGCTTCATCGGACCTTTCACTATTCTTGGAAGGGTCGATGTAGTGGCCTATCGACTAGACTTGCCACCTACGCTCGAGGGAGTCCATAACATGTTCCATGTGTCGCAGTTGAGGCGGTACGTGGCAGACCCTAGTCACGTATTGGATCACTCTGAGTTAGAGGTGGGGCCTACTCTCCGCTATTCATAGCAGCTTGTGGAGATTCTGGATCGTCGAGAGAAGGTGCTCCGGAACTAAGTTATCCCTTTGGTGCGTGTCGCATGGAGACATCACTCTCCAGGGGAGTCTACCTGGGAGAGGGAGGACGAGATGAGGGAGCGTTACCCTTATCTCTTCGAGCCTTGAGGTATTTTTCTTTGTTCTTGTTATTATTATTGTGCTAGTTTGCTCTAATTTCGAGGACGAATTTTTTTAGGAGGGTAGATTTGTTACCCCCAATTTTCTTAATAGGGCTAATATGGTCATTTGCTTTATTTCATTATTTTTAATATAATTTAAATATTAATTTTTAGTGTGTTTATATTATTATTGAAATAAGTATTTTACTGATAGTGTTTTTATTTATAAAAAGTTTAATATATTTAATATATATATAAAATAAAATATTTAGTTTTGTTTATAAATAAATTCTGATGTTATTTATATATATTTTGGGTAATATTTTATTTATTGGAATATATATAATATATATATATGGGTAAATATTATAGGTTTAATTTATATAAATAAATATATACGTATAATTGTATATATATATTATATAATATATGTATATATGTGTATATATTTGTATGTATGTATGCATGTATGTATGTGTGTATGTATGCATGTATTTATGTGTGTATAATATATATAAAAATATATATATATATATATATATATATATATATATATATATATATATATATATATATATATATATATATATATATATATATAATAGCTTAAAATATATATATATATATATATATATATATATATATATATATATATATATATATATATATATATATATATATATATATATAAAATATATATATATATATATATATATATATATATATATATATATATATATATATATATATATATATATATATATAAAGCTTAAGTAGTAAAGAAAGAAAGAAAAGAAAAAAAAAAACAAAAAAAAAACAAAAAAAACAAAACACTAACTCATACACATGCGCCCCTCTAATAACAACCAACAGCAGCAACAGCTGCGTTTTAGCCGAGGCCCCCCCTTTGTTTGCTTTATAACCCGAGCGGCCCCATGCCTTTCTAAACCCGCGGCACCCTTTTAACCGTATGTATATAATTATATATATATATTTTAGAGAGAGAGAGAGAGAGGAATTTTTACAAAACTCAAACCCTAGCGGTCACCCCTAACCCAGCGTGCATCCCAACATCGCCGTCGACCAACCCGGGGCCGTCCATCGCCGGAAAAAGTACAACGAGCATCCCACTCGCGCGCATAAATTGTCAGCGAAGAGCCAACTTAGGAGCGACGTTGCGCCGCGCACGCTCGATCAATCTTCGAGCCGTTTCTTCCGGTATGATCCTAACATATACACCTTTAATTTTCTTCAAATAGTTCGTGCCAATTCGTACCATGGGCGACAAAAAACGAGTTCCAAAATCGAGAAAAAACTCGATTTTCTGGGTTTAGAAACTGTCCCGAAATACCAACTTCGTGGCCGATTTGCGACCAGCATGTTGCAAGTTTTCAAAATTGGTTTGAAGAGACTTGGAGACAACCTATAGGGCTTTAAAACCTTTTTTGTAGAACTGAATTTCATGCACTGTACAGAAAGTTATTGATTTGTGAAGTTGGAGAAAAAAACTGATTTTCAAAAGTGGATTTTTAGAAAAATTGTCCCGATACGCCGTCCGCCCCGTCAATCCGGGCGACGTGGTCACGAACCGAAAGAATCGAAAGGTGCGTAACGACTTCGTGGTCGTGTGGGCTTTGACGAAATTCAAATTGGTCGCGTGTGCGCGACGAATTTGATGCGTATCCGTCAAAAATTTACCGTATCGGCCTTTTGCATATTTGCCAATTACTTTGTGCACACTCATCAAATCGTGACGAAACTTGTGCCATTGGACTCAAAATATTTTTCTGGTCCTGTATGCCAAGTTTGGTCCGATTATGAGACCGTTGATCGGGATGCCATCTTGGCGGGCCCACAATCCCACTCAACGGGTAATTTTGTGCACAGCCCACCGGAATCCAAAATTGGACATACCGTTGGGTTCGTCTCGTCAAACTGGACCTGTAGACATATAGTTTGATGACTTTAGAGATCGTAGATTCTGACACATTTTTCGGTGCAAAGTGGGTCCCACGGCGGACACCATTTTGACCAGAAATTACCGTTTTACTCCTATATCCAGAATTGGACTTATGGGTAGGCGTTTCTAGCTAATTTGACCATTTTGAGAACGTTAGTAATGTCTGTTTTAGTATTAGGAGACAATTGTGCAAGTTGACCGTTCGTGGCTCATTGAGTGTGTGGTAGTTTCGATTTTCTCAGCTCAGGACGACAGGCGAGTACATTCTCTGATAGTTTTCATTGTCTTGATATCTACTATATCTGATTCAGTTGTAGTGTTATACTTGATTCTTGACACGAGGATACACGGACTAGTATACGTGAATCTCATCATGAGATGTCATTCCTGGTTTACCTGGTATATGAGTACATTGTTCGGTATTGTTTCTTGTACTTGTATAGAAACCGATTTAGGAGTGGGCTGGCCCCCTGCTCTTCGAATCCCGTGTCATGACCTGTCATGTCTGGATTCATTATACTACTCGGGGATGGGAGAGTTATTAGAGGTTATGTGATCATTACCCTTATTTGTTTATTACTTGTGCATAGCTCCACCCTCACCACACGTAGGGTATAGCCTGACCTTATACTACTTGTGCATAGCTTTCCATTTTGGCCGACCTGATCCCTACATTATTATACAACCTGTGCAAAGCCGGTCAAATGGAACAGCCTGATCTTGACCCAAGCCGATCACACAACGCTCTAATATCTCATGGCACTTTATTTTTATGTTTACATCATACCGCAGATTTCTTTCCATTTATTTATATTCCAGTTTTATCTTATATCTCACACATGACATGATATCCAGTTCTCTTATACCGTTTTACTTTCAGTCTTGATTTTCCATCTTATATTTCATTATGATTGTCTCTTATTGTATTTGTCAATTCACATGGAACTGCTGTTGGCGTTTGTACTTGCTCATATCCTGACAGGATAACCCCCGTTGTTTTTCAGGGGATTTAGATACAGATTGCCCGACCTACTACGGGTTTGGCATAGATGGAGCCTACGACCATGACCAGCCTGTGGACCTGGTGTTCGTAGATGACGCACCGCCAAGTAGTGACCTAGTTCACCTAGATTTTATCTTGATTGCATTCTAGTTTGATACTTTGAGACTTGTAGTATTTATTTTGGGATATTGTTTTATGTCTTGGTCTTTGAACTTGTGATTGTGGCTCGGCACTATTTCAGACTATTTATCTCACCTTTATCTTTATCTTTATCATCGTGTTTATCTTCCTTAGAATTATGTGATTGAGTTGTGAATATATTCCTCCGTGCGGAGATGACATGTTATATATTGTGTCTTAGATTCTATATATTCTAGATGACCTTTACAGCATTCTAACCGCCGATACTGCGGCGTAGGCTGGACGTACCCACGTGCTCGTGCCCCTAAATAGGGTGCGGGTCGTGACACAATTTCTAGGGTTTTTGCAAATAGGTGGCTACTACTCATATGCACATAAAAAGGGGGAGCTGCTGTTTGGGTGGCCAAGGGGTGTATCTAGGATTAGGTTATGGTTTGGGATGGGCTACCATGCAACTAAAGTCCAATATCAAAAAGGCCAAAAGCTATGTATTAAAATAGCCTAAAAATAAGTTAATTTGTTTCCTAATTAGGACTAATGCTCCAAATTAAAATCTAATTAGCCAAATAAGTTTCTAATCACATGGTTAGTCTTCTAATCAAGGTTATCTATGGTTAAACCATCTGTTACTACCAAAAATAGTAATCAAGGACTAAACAGCAATCAATTTAATAATAAAATAATAAAAATTTAAATTATCACACAATTACTAAAATACCCTAATCCAGAAAAGTGGTGGTGACAAATTTACCCCTCTTAGAAAAATTTTATCCTCAAAATTTAAGATGGTTGTACTCCTTCTAGGTCAACCCCTGCAATCAAAGTCAAAAAATTATATCTAAAACATGCAAAACATGGTCCTACTGGTCGTAATTTCACAGTCTCGAACAGAGTCACTATACTATCTAGCACATCACAAGAATATCCTGACTGGTACTAATGAAATCACACAATAAGATGGGAAAGAAGAATAGAAAAGACATACCAAACAAGAGGTCAGTAATGAAGCGAGGATGATATCATCAAAGAGGACAGATATGAAATAGATTAACCAGATTTGAACGAGTGTCAGTAAATTCAAATCCATGGAAATTTCCTAGTTGTGATTGAGTATCCTCTCATCTAAAGCCTATTCCTTAATTCCTATCGCAGCTCGCACAGTACAACTAAGTCGCCGTACTACCACGATATCGCACTAATGCACTCTCGCACCTACATGGGCTACCACTAAAAACGTGTCACGACCCGCCCCACCAGTGTAAGGGTACAAGTACTACAACGCCCACCTACGCCGCAGAATCGCGGTAGAATGCTGTACTAGTCACTATCTAAAACAACTCCGCAATTATATAATATTTGTCTTTAAATCTCACTCCGAACGGAAGACAAGTATAAAATATATAACATAATCACAGTCTAGCCGATGGTATAACACAGAATTCTTTAACTAAAAAAAATCAAAGAAACTACTAATGATAATATCTCAAAACAACTCCAAAATAAGTCAACTCTTAATTATTACAACTCA
>JANAVB010009200.1:23619961-23722461 GCA_029216955.1 Iris pallida
GAACCCACAAGGAAAACTTCGCGTGATAGTAAATTTTTTTGCTTCCAGGAGAGCCCCCAACACTGGGCGCGCGATCCCGGCCAACTGCGACACCTAAACGGCCGTCGTATCGCCGGGAAACCACCAAAACCAACAAGAACATAGCCCATGTTCTGATACGCAACTACGAGGTATGCCTCTTTGTTGGTCGATTTCTTCGAACGGGTTTACTATTTTTTGATTCTGCGAGTTACCATAGATAGCACACCTGACCCTCTAGTTTACCCACCTAGTAGTACCCTGTGGTATCAATCCATCGAGTCAGAGAATTGGCTCAAAAAATGCGAGAAAACGGTTTTCTTGACAATTTGAAAACATCCCAACCACCCATGTTTGCTGTAAATTCTGATCAATTTCGTAGAGGGTTTCAGAAATTTTTTGAACAACATTTTAGTCAATATAGAACTTCAAATCACTTCTTTTAGTTTAATTATTCATTCCCTGTATGTGTATATTTTTGAAACCAATGTTTGTGAAAAATAATGTTTAAAAACAGTAAATTGAGAAAAACTTTTTTCGATACGGTGTGCTCCGACAAACCGGACGACGTGGTCGCAACCCATAAGCATCGAAAGGCGCATATGGATGTTGTCGATGTGTGGGAACTGACGGAACTCAATTTCGTTGCGTGTGCGTAACGAAATCAGCACGTATCCGTCAAGATACCCCGTATCGGCCACTTTACAAACTAGGCCATAAATTTGTACACGTTTGTCGTATCGAGAAGAAACTTACACCAACGGGACCGTATCATTTTTTGGTCTTGTATACCAAATTCTGTCTGATTTTGAGATGGTCGACCGGAATGCCTATTTGACGGGCCCGAGACTCGATTTAACGGACAAAATTATGCACGGCCCACCATAATCTGACTTTGGACATATGGTTGGGTTCGTCTCCTTAAACCAAATCCGTAGATATATAGTTTGATAACTTTAGAGGTAGTAGGTACTGGCATGCTTTTCGGTATAAACCAGGTCCAACGACGGACATCGTTTTGACCCAAAATTATAATTTTGCCCCTGTGTCCAGAATTGGACTTATGAGTAATCTATCCTAGCTATTTTCCTTATTCTGGAAACGTTCATGGTGTTTATTTAAGCATTCGAGGACGTTTGTGAGATTTGACTTTCTATGCTTCACTAATCTGTCGATTTGAGCTACTGGACGTCGCCCTTTCTGCACACAACCTCAGGCAATATACCTTGCCATTTACTGTCTATTTATTTTAGCTCATATTTCATGCATTTACTTATTATTACTTTTGCAAAATAAATTGTGATATATGGCATAATTAGATATAATTTTATTGTTCAGTTCTATTTCTTGCTATATACTATTTTCATATACATTGAACTTTGATTTAAGGGACCACCCTTTGTGTGTTGTATTCATAGGCCTTGACATATTTGTACCACGGAGTTACGAGTCGCATATAGAACTCGGACATGCATGACTGGCTGTCCATCGGTACGTATAAGCCGTGCGATAGGGTTAACAGCTGATAGTATTGTATGATAGTTTGACTTAGCGATTATAGAGGTTATGTGTTGTTAAGGCAATACTTAGGCATTGAGTGGGGAATGTTTGCCATTTATTATCAAGAACAGAACAGTTTTATAGGAGGACTGAACTTTAATTCACAATTACAAACTCGCTCGTACATAGAGAGCCTAGGAACAAAACCTAGGAAAAGCAATCTAAGTACAATTATTTAGTTTTGATTATGGGGGGTGACGGAAGAGGCTCGGGAAAGTGTTATCAACTCTGCCTTACTCCTTGGACGATCGAACGCAACCTCGGCTTCGACGAAGAAAAGCTCTCTCTCTGTTCGGCTCTGTGTTGCTCTATATGTCTCTGTGTGTCTGTGTGCAAAGGAATAATCATATGCTATTTATAGGAGTTTGTGATGAGTGAGGTGTTCAGCCACGTGGTCACATCCTTCTAACTGTGCCTTGAGAAGTGGGCAGTTGGGAATTGGTTAAGATTTATCTTGATCTGTTTGTTACAATAAATCAGGGCTGTTATGTTGGTTGAAAATAAATCTGAACTGCTATGATCTGTTGGTTGCAATAAATCTGAGTTGTCAAGACTTAGTCAACTTATGCTACGTGTCCCAACAGCTACTAGGTTGCGAGCCGCATGAAGAACTGTTCCCCTGTCTGAGCCGCATGAGGGTGACCTCATGACCGAGCCGTATGAGGGTGACCTCACAACCGAGCCGCCTGAGGGTGACCTCAAAACCGAGCCGCATGAGGGTGGCCTCACAACCGAGCCGCATGAGGGTGACCTCACAACTGAGCTGCATGAGGGTGGCCTCACAATGGAGCCGCATGAGGGTAGCCTCACAACCTAGCCGCATGAGGGTGGCCTCACATCCGAGTCGCATGAGGGTGGCCTAACAACTGAGCCGCATGAAGTTCCCTCAGGCGATCAGCATAAAGAACTTTATTAGAATTTGTGAACTGTGTCAGCTAAAAGATTTTCTCTTCTTTTTATGTTGCACCTCTCCTTTATGTCAGAGCCATCATGTCAGAGCCATGTCAGAGCTGTCACTTTGTGTCAGAGCATTAATGGTCCGCTGTACAGAGTAATGATGGCCAACTGTATTAGGCCTATTTCGAACCACATAAGGCCACGTGGCCGTTCCTGAGCCGCATAAAACTATTTGAGCCGCATGAAGCTCTTAGGGATTTTTGAGCTCATGAGACCCGCCAGTTTTGAGCCGTATGGAGTTTCTGGGCTGCATAAGAATCACTATACTTTTTCATGCTTCTATAAGACCCCCTACAAAGTTTTCAATTTATAAAATTGAAATACTTTGAATAAGAAGCACGGGTATGTCCGCATAAATTCTTCAAGCCGTATAGACTTCTCTGGCCACATGGTCTTCTCTGGCCACATAGACTTCTCTGGCCGCATAGACTGGTCTTTGTGCCACGTAGGCGTCTCATTAATTGCTCTTGATTTATTTTTGATTTAAAGACGTCTTTTGGATAGGATCCCAAGAGTCGGCATTAAATATTACATTTGCCTTAATGATTCTGAGTATTCTTTTTTGCATGAAAAGGGGATATAATCCCAAGGATCGGCTTTATCTTCTAGGCCTCACGCAACCCGAAGCGTCTATCGGTTCACACGCCCTAGCCAGCCTATAAATTTATATGATTTTTGAGGAGAGAGATTCTTTACTCTCTTTACTCTCTTCTTTCTTCAAACTTTTGTGCCCTAGTCGTCATCTCTTCTTCTCCTTCGATCATCAATGGCTCCTAAGGCATCCTCCAGTACGGCGGTGAAGGGCAAAGGAGTTGCCTCCTCGTCAGTGATCCCAGTTCACCCCGACGTTCATCCTGCAATTAATGGTGATAATGTTGGAAGAAAACTGCATGGACTAAAACCCTAACCATAACGGCTACGTTGCATATTTTATGCACGAGCCATTCTCTTTGGCCTATTCTTCGTCTTCATTAAACTATTTAAGTTCGGTGTGATGAATCCGCATGAACGTCTCATGTCCGAGCCGCATGGGGTATGCCTCATGTCCGAGCCGCATGAGAGTCGTCATATTGTCGTATGAAGACCACCAAACAGAGCTGCATAAGCTCTTCATAAATAGGGCCGCATGAACCCCTACCAAACAGAGCCACATAAGCTATTCATAAATAGGGCCGCATGAACCCCCACCAAACAGAGCCGCATGAACTCTTTAAAACTGGGCCGCATAAAGACCCACTTAATCAGAGCCGCATGAGCTCTTTTAGACTGTGCTGCATAAGGCCCACTTACTCAGAGCCGCATGAACTCCTTTAAACTGTGCCGCATAAGGCCCACTTACTCAGAGCCGCATGAACTCAGAATACACTAAGTGGTTTTCTCTGGCCATCTTCTAACTTGTTTCTTTTGTCTTTTTCAGTGAAGTTGCCAGTTAATCCTGCGGGAGAACTCTTGGTAGCTCGCGTCCAATTTGCTGTGGGTATGAGGTTCGACCACAGAGTTGAGTATGTGTCAAACCAACTTCTCAAAAATGAATCTGAGGAAAGTCTGAGAGATATCAAAAACAAGTCCTTCTTCTTTCTCGCTGGCATGATAAACTCAGGAAAATTGGGGGGCCAACACCTGAAACCTGCGTTCCTCTTCGGAGATGCCATGACTGTAAAAAACTCCAGCATTTTGGACATATCCGAAAGTTAGAGTTTTTCTTCTAACGGGTTGGCGATCTACATTCCCCAAATCGAACGTCACTTCCCACTGTCGTGGTTCAACATGGCCAATGGACAGAAAGATGGTGGATTCCTTGACTCCGACCCGGAACAGAATGTTTGTGGGTGACATTAACTATAACAGAAACTTGGGGTCGGCAGTCACTACCAGGACACCGACCAGCTGTTATGTGATGGGGTTGGCGCTGGCTACTTTCTTGAATGTGCATGGTCCTAACTTCAGGTTCTCTCGAGCTGACACTTTCATGAACCAGCTTGCTCAGAAGGGATCCTACCCCATCGGTCGGTTGGCGCTGCTGAATTGGATAAACCCTATCCCTTCGTGGACCAACTTGACTATGTGGATTTTACGGACCTACGAGAATCTCTTGTACGAGATCGGCTTGTATCATGCCATTCGGGGCATTTATTATGGTTTGCCCTTAAACAAAAAGCTTTTTATGGCTCTTCTAGAAATGTATAACCGTCGAACGGGCACCTTCTTTACACCAGAAGGGGAGATAGGACTCGCTCTTCACGAAATACGTGAAGTCTCTAGGCTGCCCTAGGGAATAAAGTCTTCGAAGTGTATACCCCCACGAACGAAGAGTTCGAGGAGTTGGAGCAGAGGTCCCCGGGCTTTGTAGCTGTCTACCGGGAATTGCTGTGTCATCACAGCACGTGCCAGCAGATGTCGAAAATAAAAAATGACAGCTTGGAAGGGAACCTTCCGCATACAAAGGCCTGGCTCACTTACCTTTTTAAGCTCGGTGTCTCACGCTGGGTTTCTCCCCGAAGTCCTCGAACTCGGGAGGAGGTGCAGGACTAGGTGTCAACCGCCAAGAGGGTAAGAACCACTGGCGACAGATTCGGGAGTCAATCTGACTATTTTGCTTATTTTTATCAAGACACTCAGCCGTTGTCAGAGAAGGCTCTTCTGGCAGGCTTTTTGATAGCATGGCTACGAAACTGCATAGTTCTTGGAGGGGCTGGCTCTATTGAGAGGATCAGCCATAATTTTATCCTTCATGCGGTGAAGCTAGTCTTCGGGATCAGACTAGCTCTCCTCTCCGCCATGGTGTGCAGCATACATCGTAGCTTTCATACTTTCTCGTCCAAGGTCATTGCCCGTGATACGGCAAAAGACTTTGAGCAAATTGAGCTGCCCTATCATTATCTGATGGGGTGGCTGTTGATGCACTGTCGGTCTTTAAGGAGGCCTGGTCCAGAAGACGGCGTCACTGCGGATGATGCTTTTATCTTCCAGTATCACCGTATACCTTGGGAGTGCAGTACGATGCCAGCCTGTCGGATGGCACTGGCGAGAGTTGATAGATACACCTTTTCGTGTCTCTTCCTCCTTTTATAGGTGAACAAGTAAATGGGGTACACCTTGATGGTACTGGGCCCTCCACCTCCTGTCTGGCAAGATGCTCCTCTCGTTGCAGAACATCCATCCTGCACACCTGGTATATCATAACTGCAACTCTGTCTTCATGGAGCCTTACTTGCCCAGTCAGTTCGCCCGACAGTTTGGGTACAGTCAGCTATTTTTGGACAATCCCAGCCCCTACCTGGGTTTTGAGGATAGTGTCCTTGATGGTATCAGGGCTTGGCAATACTATAATACTGTTCACACCCGTACCGGCTTCTCTGTGCCTGACGTTAGGGTGTAAGGGCAGATTTTGTACATAGCGGCTTTATACCATGTTATGGTGAACAAGCCCCCTCATGATTTTGACCCAAGTACATGTTTTATTGTTGGTACTGGCTTGGAGGAGAAGCCGAAAGGGTCTAAGACGAGGAAAAGGAAGGAGAATGCAGTTGAGGTGTCAGATTCGGAGTCCACCAATAGGGACGAGGAGGATGACGCTGACGACTTATCTCTTCCTTCTGATGATGATGTGGTGGCAGATGAGGCCCCTGTTGCGCCTAGTCCTCCCCGAAAGCGAAGCAAGCGTGGGTCCGCCGTTGGCGACATAACTTACTCTCGAAAACGGGCTACGGTCAAGCCCCGCGGGCCAATCATTAGGGAGAGAAACGATGATGATGATGCCGTTTCGGAGGTGAATCGAATTACAACCATCCTTTTTAATCTTTTCTTTTCTGCACTATGATCTAATTATTCTCCTTTTTATTATAGGCGTCAGGAGAAGGGGACTCTTAAGAGCCGGTGTAATGCCTGTGGTTCGTATTACGTATTCTTGGAATACGTGTACATATTTTATTCTTATATTGCATGATTTCCTGGCTTGGCATTTCCTTCTGGGCTTTGTTTATTCCTGGTTCGGGTTGGTTGGTTCGGCTTGGCTTGGTTTTGATTGGGTTCATGATGAACCCAAGGTGAACCCCTACCTACCACCACCATTTGTATTTATTAGCCCTCTTCATTCTCTCTCTTCATTATTCATCTTCTTCTTCCTCATTTACTCCCTTCACCTACCAAAGAGATGAGAGAGAGGTCTAGGCAAGTGCAACTTGCTTCCACAAGAGAACTCATTTTTATTGTTCCATTAGCTTCTTTTCATATTTCTAAGACACATTAGAACTTATCATTTTCCATTTTGAGGCTTTAATTTTTATAGATCTAGGAATTTGTTATTTTCGGATTTTGATAGTTTTGATCTATCAAACTTCTTTGTTTTCAAGTTTTGATGGTTCCATGTTGTAGAGAATTTTATTCTACCCAATAATGACCTTTGAAAAGTTGGATTTGGACTTATTTTGACCAAGTTATGGACTTTTGAAGCTTTGGGTTCAACCATAAAGTTCTTGCTGTTTTGGAGAAGACAGTGAGCAGTGCGCGAGCTTTTTAGCTTGTGCCACTGAGTTGTGAGCGCTCTTTAGCGCAGCGCAGTCCTCATACGCTGCCTTTTGGAAGCGTATGACTTGCATACGCTGCCTTGATAAGGAGTCGTATGGACCTCATACGCTGCCTTGACAAGGAGTCGTATGGACCTCATACGCTGCCTTGGCGAGGAGTCGTATGGACCTCATACGCTGCCTTGATGAGGAGTCGTATGGAGTACATACGCTGCCTTTTTGAGGCATATGACTTTCATACGCTGACTTGGGTGACAAGGAGTCGTATGGACCTCATACGCTGCCTTGATGAGGAGTCGTATAGAGTACATACGCTGCCTTTTTGGAAGCGTATGTCTTGCGTAGCCTGGCCTGAGCGTAGCCTGGCCTGAGCGTAGCCTGGCCTGAGCGTAGCTTGGCCTGAGCGTAGCTTGACCTGAGCGTAGCTTGGCCTGAACGTAGCCTGGCCTGAGCGTAGCCTGGCCTGAGCGTAGCTTGGCCTGAGCGTAGCCTGACCTGAGCGTAGCTTGGCCTGAGCGTAGCTTGACCTGAGCGTAGCTTGACCTGAGCGTAGCTTATCCTGAGCGTAGCTTGACCTGAGCGTAGCTTGGCCTGAGCGTAGCTTGACCTGAGCGTAGCTTGGCCTGAGCGTAGCTTGACCTGAGCGTAGCTTGATATGTTTGTAATTGATAATTGAGCATGATGTGATAGTGACCCGTAGTGGTGCACTCCTGACATAATAATCTGACATGACCTGATAGTGGCCCGTCGTGGCGCACTCCTAACAAGTACACTTGGCATGATAACCTGACATGATTATCTCGAATAGCTGTTGCGACGGCTACCTGACATGACATGACCTGTATAATTAATCTGGACACCGTGGGCGATTGTGTTTGTATAAATAAACTAGTCCTGTCTTGCATCATGTCTAGGACAGGGACTCCTGAGTACCACGGTCAGGAGTACCTACTAAAATGGACTAAGGCTAATAACTAGATTAATACATTAGTCATAACGAGATTTCCCAGCTACAGGCAATCCCGTTACCTGGGCACATGTCACGACCTGCTCCTGAATAATCGGATACGAGTCGGACACGCCCAGCCTTTGTTGTTAGACACAACAAAGTAAGCTGTACCAATCTAGGGAAACTAACCAGATAATATGAATATGAATGAAATCACAGCATCTAAAAACGTATCCCAGAATGATCACCATAATCCACAAATCCAGATATCATAATGTACCAGAAGCAACAGGAATGAAAAGTGCTATGAACTCTAAAGTCAATATCTCAAAGTAAAGCTAAGTAATCTAAACCTGAAACCTCAAGCTAAACCTCATCCTGCTCAGCTAAATCCTGGGCTCTGGCCTATAGAGTAAATCAATGTCCTGCAAGCATACCTGCAACATATCCTATTCAGGAGCGGAGCAAAGTACAGTTCTAGGTAATGAACAATAACATCATGATATGGAAAGTAAATGCTGAAAGAACAAGAAGAACAAGATATGTAAAGAACATGAAGAACATGAACTACTGCTATAAAGATACAGGAAAAATCATGACTATGTAAAGATACAGGAAAGATCACGACTATAGCTAATATAAAGATCAGGATCATGGAAAACTAATGTAAGAACAAAATCCTGAGCATGTGTGTTATAAATTTGAAATACTTCTATGATATGTGACCGGCTTAGGTAAGATCATGAAAGAGCATGAAAAGATCCTGAAAGATCATATATGGTACGGCTTAGGACCCGCGTGCACTGTGCGAGGCCTAAGCTAAAGATCATGAATAAGTATCCGGGTTTGGTCACATATCTAGAGTATTTTCCCCACCCCAAGATACAAGTAAGATCATGAAAGAACAAGCCAGAAAAGATCATGAACGTGTCGCAGTGTGTCAGCAATAAAGAACAAGAAAATGCACTGATCAAAACCATATAATGTACTTGCCTTGCTCCAGGATGGTACGGTAGTGAATGGAGCTAGATGTCCTCCTGTTTAGTTTAAAGTGCAAGTTGGTTAAGCACGATTAATTAGTCACTAACTAAATCTATGATAATATCTATAAATGATTTAGCTATCTATCAGAAATGCTAAAGGTCTAAAGCCTATAGAAACTGGACCAACCTTAGTAACAATTATTACTAAAAATTAAAATACCTTAGAATTATATTAGCTTAAAAATAGTTTGTTTAGAAATATTATCAACCTTAGTAACCACTGCACCAATCAATTTGAACTTGAAGCACAATTCATACCAATTCAAACTTCCTACTGCGACCCAACAATCTAAATTCACTTTTATTTATATGAGCATACAACTCACCATATGGTTTCAACAACAACCAATATCAAACCATACAATTGAATCTAAACCATTTTAAACCAAGCTCCACTCTATGGAACTCTCCTAAGCTTCGAACCCCACCTGTCTTGATATCAACAACAATTTAAATAGCATCTGCTGTTAGCTACTACTCTCCAGGCCATACACCACAACAATGCATCCCCATATGTGGAAAATTAAAGGTGGCAATAGCTACTACTCTCCAGGCCATACACCACAACAAGCTAACCACAAATAAAACCCAACACACAACTCAACTCAGAAATTCCCATTCTAACAGTAACATAATAAGACACCGATCTTCAGTTAAAACCCAAGCAAATCATGAAATCAACTTAAATATACAAAACATATACAATTTAAATTCAACAAAAACTCATGCCGCAAAGTCTCAGTTCATCCAATACTTGAATGTCCAAAGCCAATGTCTCGCCAAGTAATGGCATAGCATCCCCCATAAATTCCATGGAACCCAGTATTATTCCTGTGGCAGCAACCTAATGAAATATTCCATAGGAATCAAGAACCCAGAACAACCCAGCATTGCAGTTAAAATATTTGCCCAATGTAAAAGAAAAAGCTCAATATTGAATCAGTGCCAGACTCAAATGGTCCCAACCCGGCATTCAAAATAGTTACAGATAACTCATGTAACCAATTTCACCTAAAAGAATATACTCCCAAACTAAACTTCAAGGAAGAAATATACAAATTGAATGAACTGAAGATGAGAAGGGAAAAATGTAGAGTCCATTATACAACTGATTCCTAGAATTAAAACCCAAGCAAAATATAAAAACCAAATCAAACGATGGGAAAAAATATACATAATAATGATACAATCCAAAATCAAAAGCTAAAACCAAACCATTAAACTTCATCCCAGTTAAACTCCCCACTCGCGCCAATTGTATTCAAATTCAACCCGCCTTTCTGAGATACTCCAACTGACACGACCCAGACTTGGACACGAACTCGACGTTATGATCCACACTGAGCACGCCTAGAGTTGGATATGAACTAACAACGAACACGTACACCTGAACTTATATTTGTCCCCGGTCCTGATCAACCTATTTATCAATTTACGTAGAGCAATTAATATGATCTCCAACTCAAGAAGGTCAGAACATTACCTGATCAATAAAAATTGATCCCAGAGTATCGTCACGAACTCGAACAGTCGAACACAGTCACCTCATCTAGCCGTGATCGGTAGTTCCCCGCGTCATTGCATCAAGAACAGAAAATTAATTTAAGCATTCAATCGAATCCAATTTACAACTATCGTTCTTCCCGATTTGATCGACCGATCCGATCCGATCAAGATCAGCCAAATCAGGAAACAATCAAGGAAATAGAAAGGATCAGGGAAAACTCACCGCTCCGATGATCGATTCGTCGCTGCACCGAGCGTAGATCGTCGATCGTTGAGGGGAAATCAAGCCCCATCGGTCGCCGTCGTGATGATGACCGATTCAGCCGGCGGAAAGGAGAGCCAGCATCGTCGCTGTGGAGGGCGGGACCAAGTCGTCGTGGTCGTCGCTGGATCGAAACCCTAGGCCTGCTGCTCGGAGTCGTCGAGAGCTGATCGGAGTCGTGGCTCGCCGTCCGCCGAGATCTAGCGCCGCCGAAGGGTACGCGCCGCCTTCAATAGCCGCTGGATGTAGCCGCAGTCGCCGCCGATTAGGGTTAGGGTTAGGGTTAGGGTAAAATTTGGGGAGGAGAAAATTTTTATAAGTCGAATGAAATGGAGTCTCTCTCCTCCAGAGTAATAATAGGGAAATAAAAACTTTGCAAAAAGCCCCCTCTACTCTAACTTATTTCCTATAGGTCCCTCCGCCCAAATACTTTTAACATTCAGCCCCTCTTCCTTTTCAATAATTACAGAATTGCAAAAAACATCAGTTTAAAACTTTAAAAACAAATGAGGGGACCAATAAATGGTTGTAACCACTTTTCAAATTTGAAAAGTAGCCCAAAATTAATTCCCTCCAAAATACTCATAACCATATATTTATAATGAAGTATTTATTATTAAAAAATTTAAATTTCACCAAAATTGGGAAAAGTGGAGTTACAAATCTCTACCCCTTGAAAAATTTTGTCCTCGAAATTCGAGAGACAACAAAACAATCTCAAAGCAAAATCTCAAGAAGGTTCAAACACAAAATCTCAAGAAGGTTCAAACACAATTCATTTTTATTGTATTTCAAAATTTCTCAATATCAAGGTATACTCAAACAACAAATTGGGATAGCACTCCCGCATCTCGTCTTCGCGCTCCCATGTAGACTCTCCCGGAGAGTGGTGTCTCCACATGACGCAGACAAGTGAAATAGCCTGATTCTGCAGCTGCTTCTCTCTCCTGTCAAGGATCTCCACTGGCTGCTCCTTGTAGGTCAATCTCGGCCCACCTCTAGCTCTGAATAGTCCACCACATGGCTTGGGTCTGGAATGTTGCGTCGAAGATGGGATACGTGAAAAATGTCGTGCACTCCCTCTAAGCTAGCTGGAAGCGCTAAACGATATGCCACCTCACCAATCCGCGCCGTCACGTCGAAAGGTCCGATGAATCTCGAACTGAGCTTCCCGCCTCTGCTGAATCTGATGACGCCCCTAGTCGATGAGATCTTCAGGAATACTCTGTCTCCACCATCGAACTCAAGTGTCCGTCTGCTGATGTTTGCCTAGTACTTCTGTCGATCCTGTGCAACTCTGAGACGTCCTGAGCTTTTGAGATCAAATACGATAATTACACACTAGAAAATAATACGATCTAACAATGATCAAGGATTAAATAGGCATAAATGGAATGAAGTTCAATTGCATCTTAGAGGAGCAAAATCATGAAGACACAATTATTAAGTACGATCAAAATGGGCTAGGTCAAAATAGGAAATCATGGTCAGATGGACATGACTTAAGATCGAAGTTTAGACAAATCACAAACGAAGTACGGAATCACAATCTGGTAATATATAATTTTGAGGAATTCAATGATCTAACGATAAAATACTAGAAGGAAAATTTAGCAAGGGTTGATTGAGGAGACGTACGCAATACTCAGGAGATACAGTATCAAATCAGGATGAACGTGCAAGGATCTTGTGATTCTCGAAAACCAATAATCATATAAAAAGGGTATAGTTTCCATGGTGTCCGGGAACAAGCTATTTGAATCACTTTGCCTAGAATCCCTACCCCGCCAGTATATCTGACTGCAGTGGACTTTCGGCTCTGTGACTCAAATAACAATATGTCACCGAATAATCTGTCAACCTTATCCATTTTTCAACAATCATTGACGAAGCAACCCAAGAGATCAAGGTATGAAGAATATGACAAGTCTCGACAGTACTCGAAATCCTGTGATTGTCTGAAATCACTTCAACTTAAAGTTCCTGCCTCGCCAGTGCGCTACTGGCTGTAGTGAACCCTCAGTCTCCATAATCTAGCTAATGGCTGCAGCGCGCAACTGTCATGCCATAGTAGGTCATCGAATAGCCTTTCGACTTTATCCCTAGGAATTTCAAAAGATTTTCAAGGAATTCAAAATGAGTTTCAATAGTCTAAGTCACGGAAATGGTGAAGTGACTGTTAGAATACAAAGATTTATTAGGTACTAAGAGACGACAAGGGATCCCATCGGTGAGTACAAAAGGGCAGCCAGGGAGATTTAAAATTTCAGACAGGGAGCGAAGTTTCAAATTATAACAGAATTTCAACTGATATCTGAAATGGTAACAAGATTCAATATGTGGGACGTTATCCCGAAAGGATAACAGAGTCTCGAAGGATGAACTGAGACAAGATATTAGATAGGAGACAAGTTTCAAAATAAGAATTAAAATCCCGTACTAGAAACAAGGTTCAACAACATCTCAATTAACAAAGAAACCTCAGACAAAATTTCAAAGGAAAATAACCTCCCATAGGATACAAGGTCTCAATTAGGGAACCAATATCAATATAGTCGTGATTAGGAAATAAAATCTCGACTAGAAAATCTTGATGAGGAAACAAGGTTTAGAATAGGGAACACGGTCTCAACGGATCGCGAGTAGGAACTGAAATTCAAAGTCTGGTAAAACTTGAATGGGAGACAAAATCACAAACAAACAAAGTATCGAAATAGGGAACAGGATCTTAAAATCTCGAATGGTACGAGTAGGAAAAAGAATCAATGGGTGAATAAAACAATATCCATGGAACAAGCGATACCTCAAATAGGGAACAAGATCGAAGCAAAGTTGTGAAGGAAAATAAAAATTTTAAATAGAAAACAAGCCACGTAGGAAACAAAATCTCACATAGGGAACAGGTCAAATCCGAAGTTTTCAAACGATGTCATGAATGGTGAATAGGAACAAGTATTGAATCAAATTCCAACAATGCCCAAATAGAAAACTGAACTTCGGAAAGAAAACAAAATTTACAAATTGTAACTAGTCCTGAATAGGAAACAAAATTCCTGAGTAGAATCTCGAAAAGGGCAAGGTTACAAAAAATGGATTGGAGTACCAATCAATGAATAGGAAACAGTATCTCGAGTTAAGTTTCGAATACCTACCAAGATTCCAAAATAGAAAACAAGAAGTTCCAAGAAATTGTCTAGATGCTAAAATAAATTTAAGAAAAACTAGATTGCTAATCAAGATACATGGTTTTCCTAACCATGCAAAAATCTTCAGTCTTTAGTCCGTCTTCAGTATTCCTCCGGAACGAAAATCTTCTTCAATTGTCCTGGCGTAGGTTGATCCCTGCGGTAGTACTCCATGTGGTTGCTGAATTTAGAGAGGCTGGTCCCCTTGCTGTAGTCCTGGTGCTCTTCGTATTCGCCCATGGGCAGTGTGATCAATGGTCTCTGGCAATCCCTGACTGGGTGGGCAGACGATCTGTAGATCAAGCATAGACTCCATCTTTTGCGGCACTCTTCACAGTGGCATCCTAAGAGGTGGCAGAAATTGTAAATGATCGTCGGCTGGATCTGAATCTGGATCTCCCGTTGGGGCTGAAGTATAGGCCTCTGGCAGGGATATATGACTGTTGGCGTGCTGGCTGCTGAGATCTGCTCCTGATGATGCGACTGGTGATGTGACAGAAGAAACGCTGACTGAGTGTTGTGATGCTTTGCGGGTCCAGGGCAGTTGTTGTCTTTGTCATAAATATTCATGTTTCCTTCTGAGCTTCAGTTTCCCGTTGTGTCCTATTGTCTGTGCTACATTCTAGATCCCCTGGCAGGTGGCTCAAATCTTCAGAGAAGTCGGGTCCTCAGAAACTTGGGAGATCTTCAGTGGTAACTCCAAGTTCTCGATCTGCTACTCGGTGCAAGATATGCGCTTGGCGTTGGAGAAGTCCAAAAGTCTGGAAATCAGAAGTCCTTCCTGGCTCGGAGAGTGCATCCACAAGTCTGACTTGGAAAGGATGGCCTGCTTCCTCTGGTTGTCAAGGGACTCTTCAAACGTCTCCATCAACTACGTACTACCCATGGGGATAGTAGAGTGATAGAAGGTAGTGTGAGCTCGAAACCTTCAAGTGTAGATGGATCGACTGTTCTGATATTTGCGTGTCTGAATCGTCTGAAAAACAGAAAACTGTTAAAAATAACCTAGACCTAAATACAACAAGTGTTTATAGAATATTAAAATACCTGATACACCTGATATACCTGATATACCCTTATTTCCCGATTTTCCTATGATGTGATCAAATTTCCCTAGTGTAAATCAAGTCCCCCAATAGTACGGTAAGTCCTAGGTACTATTAGGACAGACCTGCATGGGCCACCACTAAAAACATGTCACGACCCGCTCCCGAATAATCGGATACGAGTCGGACACGCCCAGCCTTTGTTGTTAGACACAACAAAGTAAGCTGTACCAATCTAGGAAAACTAACCAGATAATATGAATATGAATGAAATCACAGCATCTAAAAACGTATCCCAGAATGATCACCATAATCCACAAATCCAGATATCATAATGTACCAGAAGCAACATGAATGAAAAGTGCTATGAACTCTAAAGTCAATATCTCAAAGTAAAGCTAAGTAATCTAAACCTAAAACCTCAAGCTAAACCTCATCCTGCTCAGCTAAATCCTGGGCTCTGGCCTATAGAGTAAATCAATGTCCTGCAAGCATACCTGCAACATATCCTATTCAGGAGCGGAGCAAAGTACAGTTCTAGGTAATGAACAATAAAATCATGATATGGAAAGTAAATGCTGAAAGAACAAGAAGAACAATATATGTAAAGAACATGAAGAACATGAACTACTGCTATATAGATACAGGAAAAATCATGACTATGTAAAGATACAGGAAAGATCACGACTATAGCTAATATCAAGATCAGGATCATGGAAAACTAATGTAAGAACAAAATCCTGAGCATGTGTGTTATAAATTTGAAATACTTCTATGATATGTGATCGGCTTAGGTAAGATCATGAAAGAGCATGAAAAGATCCTGAAAGATCATATAAGGTACGGCTTAGGACCCGCGTGCGCTGTACGAGGCCTAAGCTAAAGATCATGAATAAGTATCCGAGTTTGGTCACATATCTAGAGTATTTCCCCCACCCCAAGATACAAGTAAGATCATGAAAGAACAAGCCAGAAAAGATCATGAACGTGTCGCAGTGTGTCAGCAATAAAGAATAAGAAAATGCACTGATCAAAACCATAGAATGTACTTGCCTTGCTCCAGGATGGTACGGTAGTGAATGGAGCTAGATGTCCTCCTGTTTAGTTTAAAGTGCAAGTTGGTTAAGCACGATTAATTAGTCACTAACTAAATCTATGATAATATCTATAAATGATTTAGCTATCTATTAGAAATGCTAAAGGTCTAAAGCCTATAGAAACTGGACCAACCTTAGTAACAATTATTACTAAAAATTAAAATACCTTAGAATTATATTAGCTTAAAAATAGTTTGTTTAGAAATATTATCAACCTTAGTAACCACTGCACCAATCAATTTGAACTTGAAGCACAATTCATACCAATTCAAACTTCCTACTGCGACCCAACAATCTAAATTCACTTTTATTTATAAGAGCATACAACTCACCATATGGTTTCAACAACAACCAATATCAAACCATACAATTGAATCTAAACCATTTTAAACCAAGCTGCACTCTATGGAACTCTTCTAAGCTTCGAACCCCACCTGTCTTGATATCAACAACAATTTAAATAGCATCTGCAGTTAGCTACTACTCTCCAGGCCATACACCACAACAATGCATCCCCATATGTGGAAAATTAAAGGTGGCAATAGCTACTACTCTCCAGGCCATACACCACAACAAGCTAACCACAAACAAAACCCAACACACAACTCAACTCAGAAATTCCCATTCTAACAGTAACAAAATAAGACACCGATCTTCAGTTAAAACCCAAGCAAATCATGAAATCAACTTAAATATACAAAACATATACAATTTAAATTCAACAAAAACTCATGCCGCAAAGTCTCAGTTCATCCAATACTTGAATGTCCAAAGCCAATGTCTCGCCAAGTAATGGCATAGCATCCCCCATAAATTCCATGGAACCCAGTATTATTCCTGTGGCAGCAACCTAATGAAATATTCCATAGGAATCAAGAACCCAGAACAACCCAGCATTGCAGTTAAAACATTTGCCCAATGTAAAAGAAAAAGCTCAATATTGAATCAGTGCCAGACTCAAATGGTCCCAACCCGGCATTCAAAATAGTTACAGCTAACTCATGTAACCAATTTCACCTAAAAGAATATACTCCCAAACTAAACTTCAAGGAAGAAATATACAAATTGAATGAACTGAAGATGAGAAGGAAAACATGTAGAGTCTATTATACAACTGATTCCTAGAATTAGAACCCAAGTAAAATATAAAAACCAAATCAAACGATGGGAAAAAATATACATAATAATGATACAATCCGAAATCAAAAGCTAAAACCAAACCATTAAACTTCATCCCAGTTAAACTCCCTACTCGCGCCAATTGTATTCAAATTCAACCCGCCTTCCGGAGATACTCCAACTGACACGACCCAGACTTGGACACGAACTCGACGTTATGATCCACACTGAGCACGCCTAGAGTTGGATATGAACTAACAACGAACATGTACACCTGAACTTACATTTGTCCCCGGTCCTGATCAACCTATTTATCAATTTACGCAGAGCAATTAATATGATCTCCAACTCAAGAAGGTCAGAACATTACCTGATCAATAAAAATTGATCCCAGAGTATCGTCACGAACTCGAACAGTCGAACACAGTCACCTCATCCAGCCGTGATCGGTAGTTCCCCGCGTCATTGCATCAAGAACAGAAAATTAATTTAAGCATTCAATCGAATCCAATTTACAACTACCGTTCTTCCCGATTTGATCGACCGATCCGATCCGATCAAGATCGGCCAAGTCAGGAAACAATCAAGGGAATAGAAAGGATCAGGGAAAACTCACCGCTCCGATGATCGATTCGTCGCTGCACCGAGCGTAGATCGTCGATCGTTGAGGGGAAATCAAGCCCCATCGGTCGCCGTCGTGATGATGACCGGTTCAGCCGGCGGAAAGGAGAGCCAGCATCGTCGCTGTGGAGGGCGGGACCAAGTCGTCGTGGTCGTCGCTGGGTCGAAACCCTAGGCCTGCTGCTCGGAGTCGTCGAGAGCTGATCGGAGTCGTGGCTCGCCGTCCGCCAAGATCTAGCGCCATCGAAGGGTACGCGCCGCCTTCAATCGCCGCTGGATGTAGCCGCAGTCGCCGCCGATTAGGGTTAGGGTTAGGGTTAGGGTGAAATTTGGGGAGGAGAAAATTTTTATAAGTCGAATGAAATGGAGTCTCTCTCCTCCAGAGTAATAATAGGGAAATAAAAACTTTGCAAAAAGCCCCCTCTACTCTAACTTATTTCCTATAGGTCCCTCCGCCCAAATACTTTTAACATTCAGCCCCTCTTCCTTTTCAATAATTACAGAATTGCTAAAAAATCAGTTTAAAACTTTAAAAACAAATGAGGGGACCAATAAATGGTTGTAACCACTTTTCAAATTTGAAAAGTAGCCCAAAATTAATTCCCTCCAAAATACTCATAACCATATATTTATAATGAAGTATTTATTATTAAAAATTTTAAATTTCACCAAAATTAGAAAAAGTGGAGTTACAAATCTCTCCCCCTTGAAAAATTTCGTCCTCGAAATTCGAGAGACAACAAAACAATCTCAAAGCAAAATCTCAAGAAGGTTCAAACACAATTCATTTTTATTGTATTTCAAAATTTCTCAATATCAAGGTATACTCAAACAACAAATTGGGATAGCGCTCCCACATCTCGTCCTCGCGCTCCCATGTGGACTCTCCCGGAGAGTGGTGTCTCCACATGACGCAGACAAGTGAAATAGCCTGATTCTGCAGCTGCTTCTCTCTCCTGTCAAGGATCTCCACTGGCTGCTCCTTGTAGGTCAATCTCGGCCCACCTCTAGCTCTGAATAGTCCACCACATGGCTCGGGTCTGGAATGTAGCGTCGAAGATGGGATACGTGGAAAACGTCGTGCACTCCCTCTAAGCTAGCTGGAAGCGCTAAACGATATGCCACCTTACCAATCCGTACCGTCACGTCGAAAGGTCCGATGAATCTCGAACTGAGCTTCCCGCCTCTGCTGAATCTGATGACGCCCCTAGTCGGTAAGATCTTCAGGAATACTCTGTCTCCACCATCGAACTCAAGTGTCCGTCTGCTGCTGTTTGCCTAGTACTTCTATCGATCCTGTGCAACTCTGAGACGCCCTGAGCTTTTGAGATCAAATACGATAATTACACACAAGAAAATAATACGATCTAACAATGATCAAAGATTAAATAGGCATAAATGGAATGAAGTTCAATTGCATATTAGAGGAGCAAAATCATGAAGACACAATTATTAAGTACGATCAAAATGGGCTAGGTCAAAATAGGAAATCATGGTCAGATGGACATGACTTAAGATCGAAGTTTAGATAAATCACAAACGAAGTACGGAATCACAATCTGGTAATATACAATTTTGAGGAATTCAATGATCTAACGATAAAATGCTAGAAGGAAAATTTAGCAAGGGTTGATTGAGGAGACGTACGCAATACTCAGGAGATACAGTATCAAATTAGGATGAACGTGCAAGGATCTTGTGATTCTCGAAAACCAATAATCATATGAAAAGGGTATAGTTTCCATGGTGTCCGGGAACATATAGCTATTTGAATCACTTTACCTAGAATCCCTACCCCACCAGTATATCTGACTGCAGTAGACTTTCGGCTCTGTGACTCAGATAACAATATGTCACCGAATAATCTGTCAACCTTATCCATTTTTCAACAATCATTGACGAAGCAACCCAAGAGATCAAGGTATAAAGAATATGACAAGTCTCGACAGTACTCGAAATCATGTGATTGTCTGAAATCACTTCAACTTAAAGTTCCTGCCTTGCCAGTGCGCTACTGGCTGCAGTGAACCCTCAGTCTCCATAATCCAGCTAATGGCTGCAGCGCGCAACTGTCATGCCATAGTAGGTCATCGAATGGCCTCTCGACTTTATCCCTAGGAATTTCAAAAGATTTTCAAAGAATTCAAAATGAGTTTCAATAGTCTAAGTCACGGAAATGGTGAAGTGACTGTTATAATACAAGGATTTATTAGGTACTAAGAGACGACAAGGGATCCCATCGGTGAGTACAAAAGGGCAGCCAGGGAGATTTAAAATTTCAGACAGGGAGCAAAGTTTCAAATTATAACAGAATTTCAACTGATATCTAAAATGGTAACAAGATTCTATATGTGGGACGTTATCCCGAAAGGATAACAGAGTCTCGAAGGATGAACTGAGACAAGATATTAGGTAGGAGACAAGTTTCAAAATAAGAATTAAAATCCCGTACTAGAAACAAGGTTCAACAACATCTCAATTAACAACGAAACCTCAGACAAAATTTCAAAGGAAAACAACCTCCCATAGGATACAAGGTCTCAATTAGGGAACCAATATCAACAAAGTCATGATTAGGAAATAAAATCTTGACTAGAAAATCTTGATGAAGAAACAAGATTTAGAATAGGGAACACGGTCTCAACGGATCGCGAGTAGGAACTGAAATTCAAAGTCTGGTAAAACTTGAATGGGAGACAAAATCACAAACAAACAAAGTATCGAAATAGGGAACAGGATCTTAAAATCTCGAATGGTACGAGTAGGAAAAAGAATCAATGGATGAATAAAACAATATCCATGAACAAGCGATACCTCAAATAGGGAACAAGATCGAAGCAAAGTTGTGAAGGAAAATAAAAATTTCAAATAGAAAACAAGCCACGTAGGAAACAAAATCTCACATAGGGAACAGGTCAAATCTGAAGTTTTCAAACGATGTCTTAAATGGTGAATAGGAACAAGTATTGAATCAAATTCCAATAATGCCCAAATAGAAAACTGAACTTCGGAAAGAAAACGAAATTTACAAATTGTAACTAGTCCTGAATAGGAAACAAAATTCCTGAGTAGAATCTCAAAAAGAGCAAGGTTACGAAGAATGGATTGGAGTACCAATCAACGAATAGGAAACAGTATCTCGAGTTAAGTTTCGAATACCTACCAAGATTCCAAAATAGAAAACAAGAAGTTCCAAGAAATTGTCTAGATGCTAAAAGAAATTTAAGAAAAACTAGGTTGCTAATCAAGATACATGGTTTTCTTAACCATGCAAAAATCTTCAGTGTTTAGTCTGTCTTCAGTATTCCTCCGGAACGGAAATCTTCTTCAATTGTCCTGGCGTAGGTTGATCCCTGCGGTAGTACTCCATGTGGTTATTGAATTTAGAGAGGCTGGTCCCCTTGCTGTAGTCCTGGTGCTCTTCGTGTTTGCCCTTGGGCAGTGTGATCAATGGTCTCTGGCAATCCCTGACTGGGTGGGCAGACGATCTGTAGATCAAGCATAGACTCCATCTTTTGCGGCACTCTTCACAGTGGCATCCTGAGAGGTGGCAGAAATTATAAATGATCGTCGGCTGGATCTGAATCTGGATCTCCCGTTGGGGCTGAAGTACAGGCCTCTGGCAGGGATATATGACTGTTGGCGTGCTGGCTGCTGAGATCTGCTCCTGATGATGCGACTGGTGATGTGACCGAAGAAACGCTGACTGAGTGTTGTGACGCTTTGCGGGTCCAGGACAGTTGTTGTCTTTGTCATAAATATTCATATTTCCTTCTGAGCTTCAGTTTCCCGTTGTGTCCTATTGTCTGTGCTACATTCTTGATCCCCTGGCAGGTGGCTCAAATCTTCAGAGAAGTCGGGTCCTCAGAAACTTGGGTGATCTTCAGTGGTAACTCCAAGTTCTCGATCTGCTACTCGGTACAAGATATGCGCTTGGCGTCGAAGAAGTCCAAAAGTCTGGAAATCAGAAGTCCTTCCTGGCTCGGAGAGTGCATCCACAAGTCTGACTTGGAAAGGATGGCCTGCTTCCTCTGGTTGTCAAGGGACTCTTCAAACGTCTCCATCAACTACGTACTACCCATGGGGATAGTAGAGTGATAGAAGGTAGTGTGAGCTCGAAACCTTCAAGTGTAGATGGATCGACTGTTCTGATATTTGTGTGTCTGAATCGTCTGAAAAACAGAAAACTGTTAAAAATAACCTAGACCTAAATACAACAAGTGTTTATAGAATATTAAAATACCTGATACACCTGATATACCTGATATACCCTTATTTCCCGATTTTCCTATGATGTGATCAAATTTCCCTAGTGTAAATCAAGTCCTCTAATTGTACGCTAAGTCCTAGGTACTATTAGGATAGACCTGCATAGGCCACCACTAAAAACATGTCACGACCCGCTCCCGAATAATCGGATACGAGTCGGACACGCCCAGCCTTTGTTGTTAGACACAACAAAGTAAGCTGTACCAATCTAGGAAAACTAACCAGATAATATGAATATGAATGAAATCACAGCATCTAAAAATGTATCCCAGAATGATCACCATAATCCACAAATCCAGATATCATAATGTACCAGAAGCAACAGGAATGAAAAGTGCTATGAACTCTAAAGTCAATATCTCAAAGTAAAGCTAAGTAATCTAAACCTGAAACCTCAAGCTAAACCTCATCCTGCTCAGCTAAATCCTGGGCTCTGGCCCATAGATTTAATCAATGTCCTGCAAGCATACCTGCAACATATCCTATTCAGGAGCGGAGCAAAGTACAATTCTAGGTAATGAACAATAACATCATGATATGGAAAGTAAATACTGAAAGAACAAGAAGAACAAGATATGTAAAGAATATGAAGAACATGAACTACTGCTATAGAGATACAAAAAAAATCATGACTATGTAAAGATACAGGAAAGATCACGACTATAGCTAATATCAAGATCAGGATCATGGGAAACTAATATAAGAACAAAATCCTGAGCATGTGTGTTATAAATTTGAAATCCTTCTATGATATGTGACCGGCTTAGGTAAGATCCTGAAAGAGCATGAAAAGATCCTGAAAGATCATATAAGGTACGGCTTAGGACCCGCGTGCACTGTGCGAGGCCTAAGCTAAAGATCATAAATAAGTATCCGAGTTTGGTCACATATCTAGAGTACTTCCCCCACCCCAAGATACAAGTAAGATCATGAAAGAACAAGCCAGAAAAGATCATGAACGTGTCGCAGTGTGTCAGCAATAAAGAACAAGAAAATGCACTGATCAAAACCATAGAATGTACTTGCCTTGCTCCAGAATGGTACGGTAGTGAATGGAGCTAGATGTCCTTCTGTTTAGTTTAAAGTGCAAGTTGGTTAAGAACGATTAATTAGTCACTAACTAAATCTATGATAATATCTATAAATGATTTAGCTATCTATTAGAAATGCTAAAGGTCTAAAGCCTATAGAAACTGGACCAACCTTAGTAACAATTATTACTAAAAATTAAAATACCTTAGAATTATATTAGCTTAAAAATAGTTTGTTTAGAAATATTATCAACCTTAGTAACCACTGCACCTATCAATTTGAACTTGAAGCACAATTCATACCAATTCAAACTTCCTACTGCGACCCAACAATCTAAATTCACTTTTATTTATATGAGCATACAACTCACCATATGGTTTCAACAACAACCAATATCAAACCATACAATTGAATCTAAACAATTTTAAACCAAGCTCCACTCTATAGAACTCTCCTAAGCTTCGAACCCCACCTGTCTTGATATCAACAACAATTTAAATAGCATCTGCTGTTAGCTACTACTCTCCAAGCCATACACCACAACAATGCATCCCCATATGTGGAAAATTAAAGGTGGCAATAGCTACTACTATCCAGGCCATACACCACAACAAGCTAACCACAAACAAAACCCAACACACAACTCAACTCAGAAATTCCCATTCTAACAGTAACAAAATAAGACACCGATCTTCAGTTAAAACCCAAGCAAATCATGAAATCAACTTAAATATACAAAACATATACAATTTAAATTCAACAAAAACTTATGTCGCAAAGTCTCAGTTCATCCAATACTTGAATGTCCAAAGCCAATGTCTCGCCAAGTAATGACATAGCATCCCCCATAAATTTCATGGAACCCAGTATTATTCCTGTGGCAGCAACCTAATGAAATATTCTATAGGAATCAAGAACCAAGAACAAGCCAGCATTGCAGTTAAAACATTTGCCCAATGTAAAAGAAAAAGCTCAATATTGAATCAGTGCCAGACTCAAATGGTCCCAACCCGGCATTCAAAATAGTTACAGCTAACTCATGTAACCAATTTCACCTAAAAGAATATACTCCCAAACTAAACTTCAAGGAAGAAATATACAAATTGAATGAACTGAAGATGAGAAGGGAAAAATGTAGAGTCCATTATACAACTGATTCCTAGAATTAGAACCCAAGCAAAATATAAAAACCAAATCAAACGATGGGAAAAAATATACATAATAATGATACAATCCGAAGTCAAAAGCTAAAACCAAACCATTAAACTTCATCCCAGTTAAACTCCCCACTCACACCAATTGTATTCAAATTCAACCCGCCTTCCTGAGATACTCCAACTGACACGACCCAGACTTGGACACGAACTCAACGTTATGATCCACATTGAGCACGCCTAGAGTTGGATATGAACTAACAACGAACACGTACACTTGAACTTACATTCGTCCTCGGTCCTGATCAACCTATTTATCAATTTACGCAGAGCAATTAATATGATCTCCAACTCAAGAAGGTCAGAACATTACCTGATCAATGAAAATTGATCCCAGAGTATCGTCATGAACACGAACAGTCGAACATAGTCACCTCATCCAGCCGTGATCGGTAGTTCCCCGTATCATTGCATCAAGAACAGAAAATTAATTTAAGTTCAATCGAATCCAATTTACAACTACCATTCTTCCCGATATGATCGACATATCCGATTCGATCAAGATCGGCCAAATCAAGAAACAATCAAGAAAATAGAAAGGATCAGGGAAAACTCACCTCTCCGATGATCGATTCGTCGCTGCACCGAGCGTAGATCGTCGATCGTTGAGGGGAAATCAAGACCCATCGGTCGCCGTCGTGATGATGACCGGTTCAGCCGACGGAAAGGAGAGCCAGCATCATCGCTGTGGAGGGCGGGACCAAGTCGTCGTGGTCGTCGCTGGGTCGGAACCCTAGGCCTGTTGCTCGGAGTCGTCGAGAGCTGATCGGAGTCGTGGCTCACCGTCCGCCGAGATCTAGCGCCGCTGAAGGGTACGCGCCGCCTTCAATCGCCGTTGGAAGTAGCCGCAGTCGCCGCCGATTAGGGTTAGGGTTAGGGTGAAATTTGGGGAGGAGAAAAATTTTATAAGTCGAATGAAATGGAGTCTCTCTCCTCCAGAGTAATAATAGGGAAATAAAAACTTTGCAAAAAGCCCCCTCTACTCTAACTTATTTCCTATAGGTCCCTCCGCCCAAATACTTTTGACATTCAGCCCCTCTTCCTTTTCAATAATTACAGAATTGCTAAAAAAATTAGATTAACTTTAAAAACAAATGGGGGACCAATAAATGGTTGTAACCACTTTTCAAATTTAAAAAGTAGCCCAAAATTAATTCCCTCCAAAATATTCATAACCATATATTTATAATGAAGTATTTATTATTAAAAATTTTAAATTTCACCAAAATTGGGAAAAGTGGAGTTACAGCATGCCTTGGGATCTGTAGTCTGCCGTCGAGTAGGGCACATTTCCAGCACACTGTCATGTGTTGCACCCTTCAAGCTACCTAAGGATACATTCGTTTCCTGGACGATGTACCCACCTGAATTCAACTCTAATCTTTTAACCCGGGTAACCTGGATGGTTTGCAAGGCTTGTGGCTGTGGAGTAATCTCACTGCATCTTGTTAGTAATTAGGCTTGTGACAACCCTAGTTAGTTAAAGTGTCAAGCCGTAATTCTTGCTTGGCCGTGAAATGATTGGATGGAGTCTAACTAGTCTAGTCTTGCCCTGATCCTGTTCCAGATTATTGAATGACCAGAATGCTTGTATTTATTTTTACTGATAAATGGTGAGAATTCAAAGTTCTGTTCAGACGAAGGGTTACAACCCCGGTCCTTGTTTGGTTAACGGGTTGTAACCTGGTTATCTGAATAGTTTCATGGTTATCTCGTCGTATATCATCCCGGTGTATTTTCTTTATTTCCAGTTCTTACTTTTATTTATATCTTGTGCTGATTGCTTGTTTTAGCTCTTAAGTGAAGCCCCTTTGTGGCACTTGCTCTTTCTGGGGTCTGACCCAGCTGGTTTTGTGTGGCCAGATTTCAGAGCAGCTCCAGAGGATCTACCGACCTTCCAGCCAAATGGTGGCCACTAGACAGAACCTGGCAACGAGTGGGTTATTTTTGGCTCTCCCATTCTATTATAAAAATATTCTTTTGAGGCGTTTAGCCGACGAGCACCTGTTTAGCTCGATTGTACTTACTTACTGTCTGCCTACGGGCTGTAACATGATTAACAGATCCTAGGGTTGATCATGTATGACTAAACTCTTGCTAGTCCTGATATTTTGTAACGACTAGCTTCATGATCAACTGAATATGTAATGTTTGGGATGCCTTAATATTGTATATTTAATGATCATACATCTTGTGACTTTTATTTACTTGCTTGTGATTGAGATACTAGGCTTGTTCATGACCTTAAGAGACTGTTGGCTTGTAGATAAACCCTCATGTATCTAGACAGCCGTGACCGTATAGCGAGATGGATTCTATTTCATATACGTAGCTGGCTATGTCTGCCCCCGCTCTCCAGTATTCTGGTTCTGGGGCGTGACATGGTCTAAGTGGTGGCCCATACAGGTCTTGTAAATCAAGATATGTGAGGGTTTACCGAATAGATGTCTCAATCAGTATTCGTCCTTGATCTCTGCTCGTATCTTCTGAATTCTTGGATTCTTGTCCTGATCATATGCTTGTATCGTTGATCTGTCCTGGTCCTTCCTTATTGTTCCCTATGTCGTCTTCTTCAGCGGCATTGTTCGTGGTCCTACCGACCAGCAAGACGGAGCACCTTCCGCGGACCAGCAGCAACCTGGAGATCAAGCCCAACATTCCGGAGTAGCCTCCAGAGTCGTGCCTTCTAGCAGAGAGCCACCAGTCCAGCCAGTTCAACCTGTAGAACATGATGACGGTACTTTGGTAGGACTCGTCAGGACCTTGATAGCTTCCCAAGACCGGCGTGGAGATGACTTGCACCAGGCAGTGACGGATGCTTTGACCCAGGGTGTTCATCAGGGTAACAGCGCAACCAACAGCTTCAAGCGCTTGAACCCTCCATTCTTCGACGGTAGTGAAGATGCTATCGCGGTAGATGCATGGCTTCAGGATACAGAGGTGATTCTAGAAGCAGCCAGGACCCCAGAGAACGAGAAGGTGGCCGTTGTGCGCCTGCAGTTGTTAGATCTTGCCCGCAGCTGGTGGGCAGCGCAGGCCGTTGGATTTGCAGCACCCATTGCTTGGACAGTATTCAGAGAGAGATTCCAGCCCAAGTATTTCGATACCGTGGCTCGGTATGATCTGCAGACGAGGTTTACCAATCTGAAGCAAGGAGGCAGGACGGTCGACGGATATGTGGCCGAGTTTTCCAGACTCAGTCGGTTTGCTTCCACTTTGGTGGCAACTGAGTATGATAGAGCCCAGCGATTCCAGCAGGGACTTCACCTGGAGATCTTGTTGGCAGTTGAGCAGTTTGAGCATCAGACTTTTGATGCAGTCTTGAGAGTAGTCCGGAGGCATGAGTATACCTCCCAGAGGATTGTGGATAGGGTCGGAGGTCGGAAAAGATCTTACGGCCAGATGAATCAGTCTTCAGCACCGGCCCCGGCAGCCAGGGCTTTGACTATTGTAGCTCCGAGGCGAGCGGCCTCAGTAACGTCGGTTTAGCATTCAACTCTGACGCACCCTCAACAGCAGAAGCAGAAGCAATCTTCCGCAGTAGGTTGTTCTTATTGTGGGAAGCCAGGCCATGTGGTGGCAGAATATCGCAGGGCACAGGGATTGTGTCTGGCTTGTGGAGCACCAGACCATAGGGTTAGATCCTGCCCGAATAGGGGTGGTTCATCATCGTCCAACCTTTCTAGCTCTTCGGTAAGAGGACCAGCTCCGGTCCAGCAGCAGCAGCAGTACCCATTGCCGAGGCCCTTGCCGCCTCGGACCCAAGTATTCCAGCAGAACCTCCAGCAGTATGTTCAAGTCCAAGCCCAGAGTCAGAGCAGGCAGCGAGGACTTCAGCAGAGGGGACCAGCACCCCGAGGGCACGGTCAGGCTATGGTGATGACCGTAGAGGAAGGGTTGGCACCAGGAGAGGTAGTGGCAGGTACTATTCTCGTCAACTCCTTTCCAGCTTCAGCATTATTTGATTCTAGTGCATCGTATTCATTTATGTCTGTACGATTCGCGACACGGGTAGGATTGGAGCCCGAGTCATTATCAGTAAGGCTCAATATACTTACTGGTAAAGGACTTGTGGGAGTAGATAGAGTATTTTTATCATGTCGGATCGTAGTTAGCGGTAGAGAATTCCCCGCTAGATTGATAGAGTTCTCGATGGCCGATTATGATGTGGTCCTAGGGATGGATTGGTTGAGGAACCAGTATGCTAGGATAGACTGCCACATTTGCAGGGTTGTTTTTAGCATTCCAGGCGAGCCGGAGTTTTCTTTCTCCCGAGGCAAAGTTGAGTCATCTCCTCCAGTATTGCGGATGGCGGTAGCAGCAGTTCAGTTGCCCAGGATAGTCGAGGAGTTTTTAGATGTTTTCCCAGAAGAACTTCCAGGTATGCCTCCGGAGCGGAAGATCGAGTTCACTATAGACTTGATTCCTGGGACAGCCCCAGTGTCAGAGAGAGTCTACAGGATGGCGCCGTCAGAGTTGGAGATATTGTACAAGATGATTGAAGAACTCAGAACCAAGGGATTCATTCGTGCTAGTGGATCGCCTTGGGGAGCCCCGATGCTTCTTGTGGAAAAAAAGGATGGTACGTCCAGGTTATGTGTTGATTATCGTACCTTGAACTCAGTGACAATCAAGAATAGATACCCTCTTCCGAAGATAGATGACTTGTTTGATCAACTCAAGGGGGCTTCAGTATTCTCGAAGATTGATTTGCGCTCAGATTATCATCAGATCAGAGTCAGAGAACAGGACATCCCGAAGACAGCTTTTAGATCGAGATATGGGCATTGAGAATTCTTTGTTATGCCTTTTGGAGCAACCAATGCGCCGGCAGTATTCATGGACCTCATGAATCGCATCTTCATGCCTTACTTGGATCAGTTTGTGATTGTGTTCTTGGATGACATTCTGGTCTACAGTAAGAGTGAGGCGGAGCATGAGCAGCATCTCCGTATAGTTCTTCAGATCCTCAGAGAGCACCAGTTATATGCCAAGTTCAGTAAATGCGACTTTTGGCTCGATCGCATTTCGTACTTGGGTCATATCATCACTCGAGGAGGAGTAGAAGTGGATCCCCAGAAGATTGTGGCTATTGAGTCATGGCCAGTGCCCAGCACAGTTGCAGAGGTTCGTAGTTTTCTTGGATTGGCCGGCTACTACCGGCTGTTTGTTTCAGATTTTGCTCGAAATTCAGCGCCATTGACGCAGTTGACCCGTAAGGATGCGCAGTTTGCTTGGACAGCAGAGTGTCAGAGTTCTTTTGAGCAGTTGAAGCGAGGCCTGATAACAGCTCCTATTCTCATACTTCCAGATAGGACCGGAGGATTCTCGGTATACTGTGATGCTTCAGGCAGAGGTTTAGGATGTGTTCTGATGCAGCATGGAAAGGTAATAGCTTATGCGTCAGGACAACTTCGTGATCATGAGAGGAATTACCCAACCCATGACTTTGAGCTGGCTGCAGTGGTGTTTGTACTTAAGTTGTGGAGACACTACTTGTATGGAGACAGGATGGAGATTTTCACCGACCACAAGAGCCTGAAGTATGTTTTCACCCAGAAGGATCTTAACATGCATCAGAGAAGGTGGCTGGAGCTTCTTGTAGATTATGATGTCAACCTGCAGTATCATCCTTGGAAGGCCAATGTTGTTGCGGATGCATTGAGTAGGAGAGCGGGAGTTTATTTTCTAACAGCGCAACCAGAGCTGTTAGCAGATCTTCAGAAGATGGGTATTGAAGTTGTTCTCCCTTCCAGTGCGGCATTGATGGCCAGTATGCAAGTTCAGTCCACTATAGTCGAGAGGATCCGGATGGCGCAGTCGGCAGATTCTAAGCTTCAGCGACTAAGAGCAGAGTGTGAGGCAGGATAAAGACCGGAGTTATACATTCATGAGGATGGTACATTTCGACATGGTAAGCGTCTTTATGTACCCAGCAGAGATATTCGACAGAAGATCATGTCAGAAGCGCACAGTTTGCAGTATTCCATCCATCCCGGCAGTACGAAGATGTACCACGATATCCGGCAGCATTTCTGATGGAATGGCATGAAGCAGGAGATAGCTCGATTTGTCTCTCGGTGTTTGGTTTGCCAATAAGTTAAAGCCGAACATCAGAGACCGGCTGGACTTCTTCAGCCCTTACCGATTCCAGAATGGAAGTGGGAGCATGTGACCATAGATTTTATGACTGGACTACCTAGATCCCCAGCTGGTAGAGATGCTATCTGGGTTATAGTTGACAGGCTCACGAAAGTGGCTCACTTTCTTCCATTCAGAGTTGGTCAGTCGACGGCTCAGTTAGCAGAGATGTACCTCAGGCAGATTGTCAGATTGTACGATGTGCCAGTCAGTATCACCTCGGACCGAGATTCAATATTTACGTCGCACTTTTGGCGTAGCTTACAAGAGAGTTTGGTAACTCATCTCCAGTTCAGTTCAGCATATCACCCGCAGACAGATGGCCAGTCGGAGCGCACGATACAAACTCTTGAAGACATGTTGCGGTCTTGCACACTTGACTTCGGTAGTTCATGGGAAGATCACTTGCACCTGGTGGAATTCTCGTACAACAACAGTTTCCATGCCAGTATCCAGATGGCACCGTTCGAGACACTGTATGGTAGGAAGTGCAGATCCCCGCTAGCCTGGGATGATGTTGGAGAGAGACAGATGCTCGGTCCAGAAATGATTGCCCAGATAGTTGAAGTGGTCAGGTGAGTCAGAAATCATCTTCGAGTTGCCCAAGATCGCCAGTGCCATTGGGCCGATTCTCATCGGCGCCCTCTCGAGTTTTCGGTCGGCAATCATGTATTCCTGAGGATTTCGCCTAACCGTGGCGTCATTCGTTTTGGCGTACGGGACAAGCTTAGTCCTAGGTATATAGGACCGTTTGACATTCTGGAGCGAGTAGGAGATGTATCCTATCGTCTCGCTCTTCTGCCGTCGCTAAGCGAGGTGCATGACGTGTTCCATGTTTCCTAATTATGATGGTATATCCTGGACCCGAGCCACATCCTGGATCATTCGGAATTGGTTGTTGGTACCAACCTTTCTTATGAGGAGAGGCTCGTGTCTATATTGGACCGAAGAGAGAAGATCCTCAAGAACAAGACTATCAAGTTAGTCCGAGTTGCTTGGGGTCATCACTCTTTGGGGGAGTCAACGTGGGAGCGTGAGGATGATATCCGATCGCGATATCCTGACTTGTTTGACTCATGAGGTATAATGTCTTTCTTATGCCTCATGCCTTCGATTCCTTGCTTGAATGGGTGATTGTCTGCCTAGTTATAGCTTGCATGTGATTAATATAGCTTGTCATTGCTCCTCTAGCCTCTTGATTAAATTCTGAGGACGGAATTCTTTTAAGGTGGATAGATTTATAATGCCTGTGGTTCGTATTACGTATTCTTGGAATACGTGTACGTATTTTGTTCTTGTATTGCATGATTTCCTGGCTTGGCATTTCCTTCTGGGCTTGGTTTATTCCTGGTTCAGGTTGGTGGTTCGGCTTGGCTTGGTTTTGATTGGGTTCATGATGAACCCAAGGTGAACCCCTACCAACCACCACCATTTGTATTTATTAGCCCTCTTCATTCTCTCTCTTCATTATTCATCTTCTTCTTTCTCATTTACTCCCTTCACCTACCAAAAAGTGGAGAGAGAGGTCTAGGCAAGTGCAACTTGCCTCCACAAGAGAGCTCATTTTCATTGTTCCATTAGCTTCTTCTCATATTTCTAAGACACATTAGAACTTGTCATTTTCCACTTTGAGGCTTTAATTTTTGTAGATCTAAAAATTTGTTATTTTCGGATTTTGATGGTTTTGATCTATCAAACTTCTTTGTTTTCAAGTTTTGATGGTTCCATGTTGTAGAGAATTTTATTCTACCCAATTTTGACCTTAGAAAAGTTGGATTTGGACTTATTTTGACCAAGTTATGGACTTTTGAAGCTTTAGGTTCAACCATGGAGTTCTTGCTGTTTTGGAGAAGACAGTGAGCAGTGCGCGAGCTTTTTAGCTTGCGCCACTGAGTTGCGTGCGCTCTTTAGCGCAGCACAGTCCTCATATACTGCCTTTTGGAAGCGTATGACTTGCATACGCTGCCTTGACAAGGAGTCCTATGGACCTCATACGCTGCCTTGGCGAGGAGTCGTATGGACCTCATACGCTGCCTTGATGAGGAGTCGTATGGAGTACATACGCTGCCTTTTTGAGGCGTATGACTTTCATACGCTGACTTGGGTGACAAGGAGTCGTATGGACCTCATACGCTGCCTTGATGAGGAGTCGTATGGAGTACATACGCTGCCTTTTTGGAAGCGTATGTCTTGCATAGCCTGACCTGAGCGTAGCTTGGCCTGAGCGTAGCCTGGCCTGAGCGTAGCTTGGCCTGAGCGTAGGCTTGACCTGAGCGTAGCTTGGCCTGAGCGTAGCCTGGCCTGAGCGTAGCTTGGCCTGAGCGTAGCCTGACCTGAGCATAGCTTGGCCTGAGCGTAGCTTGACCTGAGCGTAGCTTGACCTGAGCGTAGCTTGTCCTGAGCGTAGCTTGACTTGAGCGCAGCCTGATTACCCTGGATCTTCTATAGCCCTGTATATTGATATTTTATTAGATATTTAACGTCCATTTTATATCCTTACGCCTTTTGTCCTGAACTTGATAATCCTGAATTTACTTGATATGTTTGTAATTGATAATTGAGCATGATGTGATAGTGATCCGTAGTGGTGCACTCCTGACATAATAACCTGACATGACCTGATAGTGGCCCGTCGTGGCGCACTCCTGACAAGTACACTTGGCATGATAACCTGACATGATTATCTCGAATAGCTATTGCGACGGCTACCTGACATGACATGACCTGTATAATTAATCTGGACACCGTGGGCGATTGTGTTTGTATAAATAAACTAGTCCTGTCTTACATCATGTCTAGGACAGGGACTCCTGAGTACCACGGTCAGGAGTACCTACTAAAATGGACTAAGGCTAATAACTAGATTAATACATTAGTCATGACGAGATTTTCCAGCTACAGGCAATCCCGTTACCTGGGCACGCCTTGGAATCTGTAGCCTGCCGTCGAGTAGGGCACATTTCCAGCACACTGTCATGTGTTGTACCCTTCAAACTACCTAAGGGTACATTCATTTCCTGGACGATGTACCTACCTGAATTCAACTCTAATCTTTTAACCCGGGTAACCTGGATGGTCTGCAGGGCTTGTGGCTGTGGAGTAATCTCACTGCATCTTGTTAGTAATTAGGCTTGTGACAACCCTAGTTAGTTAAAGTATCAAGCCGTAATTCTTGCTTGGCTGTGAAATGATTGGATGGAGTCTAACTAGTCTAGTCTTGCCCTGATCCTGTTCCAGATTATTGAATGACCAGAATGCTTGTGTTTATTTTTACTGATAAATGGTGAGAATTCCAAGTTCTGTTCAAACGAAGGGTTACAACCCCGGTCCTTGTTTGGTTAACGGGTTGTAACCTGGTTATCTGAATAGTTCCATGGTTATCTCGTCGTATATCATCCCGGTGTATTTTCTTTATTTCTAGTTCTTACTTTTATTTATATCTTGTGCTGATTGCTGGTTTTAGCTCTTAAGTGAAGCCCCTTTGTGGCACTTGCTCTTTCTGGGGTCTGACCCAGCTGGTTTTGTGTGGCCAGATTTCGGAGCAGCTCCAGAGGATCTACCGACCTTCCAGCTAGATGGTGGCCATTAGACGGAACCCTGGCAACGAGTGGGTCATTTTTGGCTCTTCCACTCTATTGTAAAAATATTCTTTTGAGGCGTTTAGCCGACGAGCACCTGTTTAGCTCGATTGCACTTACTTACTGTCTGCCTACGGGCTGTAACATGATTAACAGATCCTAAGGTTGATCATGTATGACTAAACTCTTGCTAGTCCTGACATTTTGTAACGACTAGCTTCATGATCAACTGAATATGTAATGTTTGGGACGCCTTACTATTGTATATTTAATGATCATACATCTTGTGACTTTTACTTACTTGCTTGTGATTGAGACACTAGGCTTGTTCATGACCTTAAGAGACTGTTGGCTTGTAGATAAACCCTCATGTATCTAGACAGCCGTGACCGCATAGCAAGATGGATTCCATTTCATATACGTAGCTGGCTATGTCTGCCCCCGCTCGCCAGTATTCTGGTTCTGGGACGTGACAGCCGGCTACTGTCTCTAAAGTCGATCCGGCTGTAGCCACTTTAATTAGTGATATGAGGGTTGAGCTTATCTCCGCCGGGGTTCTCCCGACGACGGCTGAGGTTTCTTCCGTTGCTGATATCCTAACCCAGGGCGATATAGGCTCTACTGAGCCAATCCCCGAGGTTGCTGAATTCCAGCTGGGTGATGTCGACCCCATTACGTCTACCTCCGGGGCGGTAGGGGCAGAGGAACCAGCTACATTCGGCTCGGATGTCGCTGGTGAGGAGGATACAATGGCTACAAGCAATCCTCAGCTCCAGCAACCCTCCCCTAGTAAGCTAAGTCAAGTCTTGACTAGTGAGGAGATTTATTTGCTCTATCTTCACATCCTTCGGGTTAAGCTGATCGATGGTTGCTCCGGACATACAGGTCCTGCTCCTTCACTGCTGAGAACAGACATCATCGAAGGAAAAGTCGCCAGAGGGGATCTGGGGGACGAAAATATGCCTCCTTCTCTTTCAGCTCATATTGAGGGGCCTCCTGCCGGTTTGAGTTTGGGAGGACATGCATTGGAACGGCCGGGACGGAGAGAGATGGTCCCTGCAGCCTCGTGATTCATGCGGCTCCAGAGGTCGACCTTTCCGCCCTGCCCAGTCTCCAGATACTTCGGGCGGCGGAGGAGGAGATGGCTGCCGTTCAAGCATCCTATCGCTCTAAGCTTGTTTCCTTGGTGGCAGAGGCGTCAAGTTTCGGCACATCTTCTTCAACTCTGCCAACTACTCTTCCTCTGACGCCGCCTTCTTCGGAAGTTCTCGATGAATCATCGAAGGATGTGGTTGACAGTTTCTACATCCACCTGAAGCGAGGGATTGAGGCTGCCGTGGAGAGGGAAACATCCTTTACATTGGCCCGTCAATGTGCACGTGGCCAGATTGAACTTCTCAGAACCCTCCCTATTGGGGCAGGGACGGTTGATCTTTTGGAGCCCAAGTTACTAGAAGCTGATCAGCTGGTGGCTCATTATCGAGTACTGCGACAAGTTGATCTATCTTCAACAATAGATCAGGAGCGTGCCTTCCTTTTAACTGCCATAGAAAAGGTAAGGACTGTATGGGATACGTCCAAGCCCGCTCTGATGAAGGACCTCCTTGATTTGTCGCTGAGGTTTGATCAATTAAGCCGCAGTGGAGAGGAATGCATCGCTTTGGAAGAGGCCACCTCTCGTGGGGTGGCCGAGACCAAGGGGCATATCTTCCAACTTTAGAGAAAACTGGTTTCTTTGGAGTCTGAGCTGCAGGCCTCGCGCGAAGAAAAGAAGTTAATCTTCCGGGAGACCGACAAGGTCACCCGAACCACAGAAGCCTTGGAGCGTGCACTGAAGAGGCTAGAAGACGGCTGGCTCGTACATGCGCATCTGGAGGATACGGAGAAGCTGACGCAAGAGGCTGAGCATCGGGCCACCCTGAGATTTGAGCGATCGACGTCCAAACTGAAGGACCGGCTCCGAGAATTATGCGCCGCCGAGCCATGATCAGCTTTTTCCTTTTTTTATGTTTCTTCATCTTTTTAGCAGGGACGTGGTCCCAGAGAATGTAGTACTTTAGATTTGATTTGAATAAATGACTTTGCTTGCATCATCTTTTATCTATCATGTTTGTACTGCATCTTTGGTATTATATGTTCGCCCCTGTCACGACCCGCACTCACTGTGATGGTACGAGTACGTAACAGCGTCCAGCCTACGCTGCAGTGTCGGTGGTAGAACGCTGTTCTAAGTCTCTAACTAACTATCAAGTCATGCAGTATATAATGTACTCATCATGATCAACTCCGAACGGAGGACAAGTATAAGATATGGTGTAACTCAATCACAGTCTAAGCACGATAAGATAACACAGAATATAACTAAGAAATTGAAGACGACAAAACTACAAATAAAATAACAACAAACTCAAACAATCTCAAATACATCTCAAGTCTCGAATCTCTATATACAACTCCAGTTCTAAACAGGAAAACTAAAACAAGACAGACTAGCTAAACTCCCGATCACTCCTGAGTGTCAGGGCCAAAGGTAGCTAAACCATCTCCTGGTCTGTAACATGTAGGGCATGTGTCCTCAGGGCAATCATCTATAAAATTTACAACAGGTCTAGTCAGGACAAGAACATGCACATCTCATCTAGAAAACCCAAGTAAATGACAGAGAACTATAAAACAGTTATAGACAGTTGTATTGATGAAAATGGCAGTTTATATTCAGGTGATGGTAAGAAGACAGATAAAGTGCAAGGAAAGTAAATAACTAAACAAGTGAAGAATCATAGTAATGGAGACTGTAAAAAAGTCCATGCAGCAATGTAGACCAGTGTAACTCCAATGTAAGTCCAGTACAGGATGAATCTAATAGAAGATGAATCCAGTAAGGGATGATTTCAGTTATAGTGATCAATGATTCCAGGGTGAGTCCAGCCTATACTCTAGCAGTGTGTTTTAAAATACCGAGATCGACATGTAAACGGCTATGGATAATCTGGCACATCACACACCTGGCCGGGTGTGCGATGGCTATCATTCCAGTATGATTCCAGCAAAAGGGTGATTACAGTAATGGGGTATGTCTACATGTCTTACTCTAGTATTTCCCCTCCCAGCAAGTGAATCCAGAATTCTGACACAATGATTCAAGATGAGTCCAGCCAGTAATATGAAGATACCAGTAAATGATTCCAGTAAGTGATTCCACTAATAGAAGCCAGGAATGATGATACCAGTAATAGAGGCCAAAAAATAAATGTGTGTCGTATACATGAATCCAGAAATATCCATACGTGTTGTAATAGAGAATCGCATACAACTAACTAGAACTGAAGTACAATAATTGACAAGTAAATGAGAGAACTATCAGAGAATGTACTCGCCTGATACTCTGAAAAGAGTAGTGTAATATCAGATGTCTGTACCAGAGTCACAATGTCCTAAATAGAGCAGTACAGGTTATAATGTGCTTAAAATAAGATAATGATGTTTATGATGCAATCTACATGATTTCTAGGCCAATCTAGGTCAAAGTCAACTCTAAGTCAAACCTTTTCAACTGTCTAGGTCAGACTAGGTCCAAGTCAAACTTGGTCAACTCTGGGTCAACCCAAGTCCATACTTTAGTCAAACTAGGTCAAACTAGTCAAGGTTAGTCTAGTCTAGGTTAAAGTTAGACTATCTAAGGTTTTGGTCAAACATAGACTAGTCAACAAGGTAATTAGGTCAAACTAAGATACACTAACTCATTCTAACCCATAGACTAGTGTAACTTAGATACCATATATACAATTATCATATATATTTAAATGGGTTATTTACACCAACCACCCCTATGTTTTTGGTTTATAACAAGGGGTACCCCTGATTTCAAAAAATTACACTGACCACCCCTCCCTTTAGAAAAATAAAATAAAAATAGGGGTAGTTAGTGTTATAATTTTTTATTTTTATCTTAAAGTAAGGGTACCCCATGTAATAAACCAATAAAGCAGGGGTGGTCAGTGTAAATAGTTTAAAAGTAGGGGTACCCCGTGTTATAAATCAAAAACATAGGGGTAGTTAGTGTAAATAACCCTATTTAAATAGACCCAACTAATATTTAACTAAGCCCTTAGTCTAAATATGGATTTCCTCTAAGGTAACCCACATACACACAATAACTCACATGTAAAGGTCAAGTGGCCAAATGGCCAAAAGTTCACATTGCCACCCCTTGACTAAAACTAATCCATATCCTAATTGATTTTCAAAACAAAACTCGTACACTAACCTTGATACACAAGGGAAAGAGGAGCCAAACATCTTACATATATCTAACCTTCACAACATGAGCCTATACTCCTCCTTGCTCTACCTGTAGCATTAGGGGAGAACCCTCCTCTCAAAGATGAACCCAAGACACTCTCAACTGACACTCAAACACACTGATACCAGTACCTCCTCTCCTAATATACTGCCAAAAGGCAATACCCTGCTTCCATGTTCCTGCCTAGTGCAGGACTCAACCCCACTACTGCCATGAAGGGTCCTGCAGTACCCCTAATCAGTTGACTCCCTGCTAACCCCAATACAAATGACAACCTATGAAGCCCTCAACCTGCACCTGCTCCTTTCTCTAATGCCCCTAATCAACCCACAACACATAATAAAACTCACACACTCTTACATATATCCATGAACCCACAATACACATAAGGTCTGCTGCAAAGACAATGCAACCAGGCCAAGCCAAGCTGCTGCTATGGCCTGCTGCCAAAGCCAAACTAAGCCAAAACAGGGCAAGCCAAGGCATTGCCTTGCCTGCTCCTGCAAATGCAATCCAATCCAGGCCAAACACATATAGGCCAATCTAATGTCAGGTTTATATAAAATCACATCAAGTTAACATACATGATTTACCAACCAATGTAACAACTCAAATCAACTAATTCAAAATCTCCATAACCCAATCCAATTTCAGTCTCAGAAAAACAGTGAATGAGTGAGTGCTTGAGTGACAGTGTTCAGCGGCATACATGTGTGTAGAGAGTGAGTGTGTGAAGGCAATGTGGCACATGCTTGTGTGTGTGTGAACATTGATATATGTGTCAATAGGAAATCAGGAATTAGGAATTAGGAATAGTGTGTGTGTGAACAGAAATTAGAAACTAATCTCAGGAATTAACATAGCCTATGGCAGTGTACCATATTCTCAGTTTACCTGTATATATAACCCATTTCCCAGTATTCATGTTTAAAACTATCATTCAAAAACAAATTTCAAATCCCAGGTTAACAGTGTTTCAGGTATACATATGACAGTGGCTTAAACTCTGTGTAATAGGATTATGAATTCAGTGTGTAGAACAATAGGCTAGGGTGTGTGAGCATATAGTGTAGAGTGTCTAATGTGTGTTCAGGTTCAGCTTTCAGCTTGAAAGGCAAGGGGAAAACTCAGATGTGCAATGACAGCCCATGCCAATGGTGTCTCGGCTATAGCTAAACAGTGTGAAGGGTGATGTGGTGTACAGGGATCCTGTGTGTGAGGGTGTGTGCAGAGTGTGCATGACAGTTTCATATACAGTGTAGATGGGTTATTAATCTCAGGAATTTAATTTAAACCAAACTGAACTCCACGTTGCAGTAACCAAATGCACTTGTATATGAATCCAACATGAGAATTAAAACTAAGATTCATTTTAAAAAGGCTTTAAAAACCAGAATAAGTCAATATGAAAAATATGGGAATTCAGTCCACCATTGAACTGCCCATTTCCATACTCAAATTCCATTTTCTTGGTAACAAGCTAATCAAATCATGTCAACCTATCCTAGCATGAACTAATACACATGTGGGTGAATCAAGGTGACAATTTTAACATCAATATTTAGTTTAAAAATAGGAATTAAACTCAGGTTTCGAAAACATGAAATGGTATCAATGATATTTGGGAATGCACATTCGAATCAAATCAAAAACCCCATTAAACCCATACCATAGTCCAACAAACATGTAAATCAATATCACAGTCACATCAACATACATATAAACTTACATTTTAAAGAAATTAAAATGAATTAGGATTTGAAAACATGCACTCAGTAAAACTGAGTATCAGAGAATATGAAAACCTCAATTCCAATTTCGAAAATATAATGAAATACATACAAAATAGTATAGTATAGAGTCATACATGTGTCCAAGGTCCACACAAGTCCCCACGTGTCGCCACGACAGGACACAGCGTGTCCAAGTCATGAAATACGCACAGACACTTCGTGTGCATAGACTGCATCGTGCTGCGATGCAGTCGACTCGTGGACACGACTCGTGTCACTTCGTGCCACGTGGACGTGTCCCTAGGTTCGCCTAGGATAGGGGAACATGCTCAAGTGTCTGCCCCATGTCAACGTGTCCCTGTGTCGTGGTTAAACGTGCGTATCAGCGTGCGTTTTCACGCGCAGGCAGTTCAGTGTAAAACTCGTGCGACCTTGTTTTCGTGTCCGACACGAAATAAGGTGTCATGAAACTTGGGGAGTGTCTTCTCAGTCACTTTCCCAACCTTCATGCCAAGTTTTGCGTGTCGAAACGCTGTGTCCAGTGAGAAATAGGACACGGGTTGCAGGACAGCGCACACGCGAGTCGTGCAGCGTGTCCGCACCCAATTTTGACACAAAAATGACACAAAATTCACATCAATCTTCACAAAAATTAATATACATATATAGAGCAACAAATTCATATAATTAATTTTACAAAAATCGAAAATAAAATCCTTAGAGGCATTTCAACAAACACCTACACTACACTACGACACGTGTCCGATACGGACACCAAACGGACACGAAATCCACCCAAATTTCGGGAACACCTAGGGGACTCCTAGATCTAGTCCTACATGCAAAGAAAACCAAAATTTAAATCAATTTAAAGGATTTTACCTATGTGTGCAAAAAGCTTGGAAAGGCTTCAAATGGAAGATTCCTCCTCTTGATGGCAAAAGCTCCAAATTGACCCAAAGCTGGGATTAAACCCCAAAATCAAAAAGTTAGAGAGAATTAGGTTCTAATGCAAGAAACTAGGATTAAAAAGGAATTAAAATAAATTTATGGGGATTTTTGGAAGGGGGACACATACCTTTCTTTTCCAATGTTGAAATAAAATAAAGAAAGAGGCAAGCCCTAGAGAATAAGTGTTTATATAGGGTGGGGATCCCTATGGCTAGTCATAAAGGAAGGAATTTGGGTTAGGGTTTCGTAAATTGGCCCATGGACTTAAGTTATGATTAATCAAGTCATGAAGTCATAAGCCATTTCATGAAACCATAAACCATGACTTAAATTCACTAAACCGTCCCCTCATTCTAAAATTAGTTTCTAATGATTAAAAGTAGGTTAACATAAGTCAGACTAGGGTCACCATGGCTAGGGTTAGCTTCTAGGCTAGCTCACTAGGTCTCAACAAGTCAAGTCAACCAAAAATTTACCAATTCAACAAATCACCAAATAATTCAAATAAGTCAAAATGACTAAATATTCCTAGGCTAACTATAATAATTAAGTCATCCTAATGACATGGTTAGGCTCTAGGTCATGCAGTCTCTCAGGTTTCACTAGCAGCACATCAAAATCACAAGTCATGACTTAAACCAATTTTTAAATAGATTAGAAATTATTAAAAATCACCAAAAATCATAATACAAAATAAATATTAATAAATAATAGTTATAATTATAAAATTTCAAAAATACCCTCATCTGGTGTTACAGCCCCACTGGGGGACTTTCTGTGGACCTATTACCCCTGACTTACCTCAGTTTTAGGTACGGATAATAAGTTTGATAGGGATACCCATAACAACTCCTCGATAAGGTACATATGGAAGTTCTTGGCATCAGGCGAAAGAATGCCATGGAACAGCTGGGTTCCAGAGGCATAAGATTGTAAGAAAAGAGGCGCGTATACTAGAGAACCTAGTACAACATTTGTAGTCAACTATGGACATTTGTGGTCAACTATGGACATTTGTGGTCAACTGTGGACATTTATGGGACTATTATCCTTGGCGTACCCCAGGATTTTTTTCTTTTCGGGTACGGATAATAAGTCGAAAAGAAATCGACATACTTACTCAGAGGTAATGAGGACGTGGTAAGTAAGGAGGCTTTACAATGGAGTCTTCCTACTCAGAGGTAATGAGGACGTGGCAGGAGTGGACTCCACGAAGGATATATAGAACAACTCAGAGGTAATATGGACGTGAAAGTTATATGTAGGGGTGGTTTGTTTTTGATGGAAGTGAAACAACTCAGAGGTGACATCGACGTGGCTGTTTCGGGAATTTCGTGGATCTGTTCCCCTTTTTTATGCGCTGATGGTGCGGGTAATAGATCATGAGGAAGATGGTCTTTTAGGAAGGAAGTTCAGAGGTATTATTATACATGACTTACTACCCCGAAGATGCAATATAGATTCATTTGGAGTGACCAGAGTATAAGTTCAGTGGTACCTAAGGGTACATAACTCAACAATCCTGTTGATTTGGATGATGTCGCTTAGACATAATATTTCTTCAGGAACTTGTCGTTGATGGGCATCATAAGAAAGTCTCTGTTTTGCTTCACGAGACGGTATATACCATTAGAGAATACAGCCTCGATGATAAATGGGCCCTCCCACTTTGGCTGGAATTTGCCTGCAGTTTTATGAGACATAACCATCGGCCTCCGAACTGCCAAGACGAGATCGCCTACTTGGAATGTTCTGAGTTTAATCTTCTTGTTGAAGGCTCCGAAGATACAGGCTTGATAAAGCTTGATTCGCTGTTGAGCTAGCAGACGCTTTTCATCTAAGGCCTCCAACTCTTGCAGCCGGCGACGGTAATTATCATCCGTCGTCAATCGATAAGTGAGGGCGATACGAAGCGAGGGGATTTGAGTCTCCAATTGGTGTACTGCCTCACTTTCGTACACCAGAGAGAATGGTGTGTTCTCAGTGGCCATCCAGACTGTAATACGGTACGCCCATAAGCATTCGCCAAGCTTTTTATTCCAGTCGTATTTGTTTGAGGACACGAACTTCTTGAGAAGCTTGATTATAGTTTTGTTGAACGCTTCTGCCAAACCATTAGCCGCCGAGTTGTATGGTGTTGAAGCAACATTCTGGATCCGGTGTTTGTCGCAAAACTGATAGAAGACGTGGCTTACGAACTGCGGGCCATTGTCGTAGATAATTCTTCGGGGCAGTCCAAAGCGAGAGATGACATGATGCTTGAGAAAGTTGATCACGTTTGACATCATCACCTCTGCAAGTGGAACGGCTTTCGCCCATTTGGAGAAGTAATCCGTAATTGCCAGTATAAAACGGTGTCCTCGGGATTAATGTGGGGTGATTGGACCAAATATGTCCATTTTCTATGCCTCAAATGGCCAGGATACCACCGTCAGAGGTAGGAATTCGGATGGTTGATGTAGAAATTAGCGTAGACCTGACAGGCTTTGTACTTTCTGGCATAGTCTATCGTATCTGCTACCATCGTAGGCCAGTAATAACCCATCCGACGAAGGCGGTCTTATAATTTTGGGCCAGGTTGATGGGCCCCATAAATGCCGTCGTGAGCTTCACGTTCGGCTTCTTGGCTTCTGTATCTGACAAGCACCGGAGCAGCAACCATCATAAGATCGCCGATATAGCATTTTTGTCTCAGTATCGTAGAAGAATCTGATAGAATGTCTTCTGATAGAGGTGGCTTCTTTCGAATTTTTCGACAAGATGCCATAGACTGTGAAGTCGATAAATGGGAGCCTCCAGTCCTGCGTCTCGTCGACCGTCAGGGTAGAATAACTCTCCGTAAATTGGATATTGTTCTTAGGACAGACCAATTCGTGGCCTATTACATCCACCAAGTGGTGAGTATAATTTGGAACCGCCAGAGAAGTGGCCAGTCCGGCTAAGGCTTCGGCTTTAATGTTATGGAGTCTTGGAATATGTTCAATGAAGAACCCTTTCAAGGAAGTGATGATGGCGATTGCTATTTGATGATAGGGGATCATGTCTTCATGGTGAACTTCATATGAACCCCGAATCTGGTTGACGATTAACTGTGAATCGCCATATTCTTCTAGGTACTCTACCTCCAGTTCTTTTACAAGTCAGAGGCCGATAACCAAGGCATTGTACTCAGCCACGTTGTTTGAACAAGGTTCTTTGAGGGAGTATGCTCGATTGATCACCAATCCAGAGGGAGAAATTAGTACCACTCCGACTCCAACGACGATGTTGTCCATGGGCCCGGTCCTTGAATTACCGTCAAAGACCATTCGCCAGACGGTATTATAGGAAGCCATGTTTGAATTGGCGACTTCATCCGGGATCTCTTCATATATTCTGGTCGACTCCGAACCTGGGTGAGCTGCTAAAAAGTCTGCCAGAGCTTGACCTTTAACAGCCTTTTACGGAACGAAGATCATGTGGTAGGAAGACAGTAATATCGCCCAGGTAGCAAGGCGAGAGCTGAGTGCACCTGGCTTGGTCATGAGAACCCTAAGGGGGTTAACTCGATATATGACATGGATGGTTTGTCCTGTAACATAGTGTCGCGTCTTTTGGATAGCGAACACCAAAGCAAGACATTCCTTTTCCACGGCGGTGTATCTATGCTCAGGTCCTATCATTATTCAGCTGAGATAATAGATGGCTTGTTCATGTCCTGTATCATTGTTCTGTGCTATAGAGCACCGAGGGAATGCTCCATCGCTCGTACATAAAGCAAGAATGGCTTTCCAACAATCGAGGCCACCAGGACTGGAGGATTTGACAGATATTCTTTAATGTTGTCGAAGGTACATTGGCACTCTTCATCCCATACGAAGGATACGCCCTTCTTCATGAGGTAGGTGAATGGTTGACATCGCCCGGAGAGGTTAGAGATAAACCTCCTGATATAGGCTAGCCTCCCTTGACGGCCTCTGAGTTCTCGAAGATTTCTCGGGGGACCCATCTCCATGATTGCCTTCATCTTCTCTGGGTCTATATGGATTCCCTGGGCCAAAATGATAAAACCCAAGAATTTCTCGCTAGATACGCCCAAGAAAGATTTGGTGGGATTCATCTTCAAGTTATACGCTCGCATCAGGTCGAAGACTGTCCTCAGGTCGTGCAGATGATCTTCTTTAGAGCGACTTTTGACAGCTATGTCGTCGATGTAACACTCCACGGTCTTACGTAGGTGATCTCTGAAGATGACGCTCATAGCTCGTTGGTATATGGTGTCGACATTCTTTAAACCAAAGGGCATGACTGTATAACAGTATATGCCAATCGGCGTTCGGAATGACGTATGCTTTTCGTCGTCAGGAAACATCTTGATTTGGTTGTATCCTGAAAAGCCATCCATGAACGACATACGTTCAAAGCTACATGTGTTGTCGATCATTATGTCCGTAATAGGAAGAGGGAACTCATCCTTAGGGCATACTTCGTTCAGATTTTGGAAGTCGATGTAAATTCGGATCTTTCCATTCTTCTTGAGGAACGATACTATATTGGCGACCCAGTCTGGATGTTGTTCCTCCCAGATGAATCTGCTGGCTATCAGTTTGTTGACCTCGACTTTGATAGAATTCAAGATATCTGGATGGAACCGTCGTTGCTGCTGCTTGACAGGCTTTGCATTCGGATGAATATTGAGCTTATGAAGTACAACCTTGGAATTTAGCCCTGGCATGTCTTCATACCTCTAGGTGAACACATCAATGTATTCTCTAACGAGTCGTAAAAGTGCCTTCCGCTCTTCGTCTGTCAGGCTTTTGCTGACGAAGATTGACTTTGGAGAGGATTCATCGCCGAGGTCAACTTGCATGTCCTCATCTTCGGTAGGAGAATCTCTCAGTTCGAAACGTTTCTTCCACTGCTCATCTAGTTGTTGAACCCAAGGCTCTAACTCGAAGAGCTCGGGTACATCTTCGTCTTCTTCATAGGCGTCAACAAATACCATATTGACAGACAAAACTTGCATGAATATGTCCCCGATGCTGACATCCGAATAAAAAGTGGGTGATCCGGTCGAATGTGAATGCCAGTCACATTCCTCATCTGAGTTTCAGGAGTTGTTACAGGTGTAACATAGCCTAGACCACGTCTGGTCATGTTGTAGTAATCCCGTAGTTTTCCAGTCGTGACTGGCAACTGTAAAGGTAATCGCCAGCCAGTGCCGTAGTTCAAGCATGGCGTAGCCTCTATATTATACCCCTATTTTTGCATGAGGTACTTGGATCGGGAGCTATATAGGTAAAGGGGCGGTCTTCCGGTGTCGGGTTCGAGATCAACTTCTTCTATCCTGAAAGGCTGTGGATCATTCTTCCGGCCGAAGATGATTGGATGGTCCTCTCCCTCAACTATGAAGTAAGCGTCTTCCACAGGAGTGAGTTGGTTCGCGGTATAGACGTTTGTCACTTGTGTGTGTAGGTTGGTGCCTATACCGTGTTCCATAGCGTACATCATACAAATCTTATTAAGCTCGAGGTAGTTCAAAGATAGCCCTTTATTGATAAAATAAGGTATCTTTTCAGGGGGACTTACATCATCAGCAGAAGGAACATCAATGTGAGCAGCCACATACTTGGCTAGCTGTAACTCCTCTTCGGCCACCCCCTGTATAAATGAAGACTGGGGGGATAACCTGGGCAGCTTGATCATCAGGGGCTCCACTGGTGGTGCTGAACGTCGAGTTGTTGGCGCACTAGCGACCCCCGACTTAGTACTTGGTGTTGAACGGGGAGATGTTGGCTCACTAGCAGTCCCTAACTTAGCGCTCGGCTGTCGACTTGTTCTGGGAAGACGAATCGTCAGTGGCTTAACAGAAGGATTGGACTCTTCTGTTTGTTGTTGACCGGCTCTAGGAAGCCTGATTGTCAGCGGCTCCATAGTGGGTCTTGGCCCTTGGCCAGACCTTGACAGTCGGATTATCATATGCTCCTTTTGTGCAGTGAGCACCGGAAGACTCATTGTTTCTCTACGCAGAGTGGCTGTGAGAGGTACCGTCTTGCCTGGTTTATGGGGTTGGAGATAGATTCTCAAGGGTTCCTCCGGCCCCGCAATGGCCTCCGTCTGCTCTTGAACATCTCCTTGATCAAGTGCCTCTTTGACTTCTCATACAAGTAGGAATCTGAATAGTAGGATTCGACTCCTTTGAAGGGATCGATGTCGACAAATTCTATCCTCACGAAGTCGTGCTTGTCGACGTACTTGAAGTACTGGTACAATGTAGAAGGCACGATCATATAATCATGTATCTACGAACCCACCAGAAGAATATTATTAGAGGTGTCTGCATCGATGACATAGGAGGTTACTTCCGACTGAAGGTCGCCAATTTGGCACTTCAGGTGAATCTTCCCGATGGGATAGCTTCGTCCTGAATTAAAACCGCTAATTGCGATACTGGTAGGAGTCAACCGATGCATAGGGATACGCAGATGGTGAAGCAAGCTCTTCAAAATAATACTTATTGAAGAACTGGGATCAATGTGCATCTGATCCACCTTGATGTTGCCGACGTATCCAGTATAATACAGAGGGCGATCGTGCAGGTTGGTCTTGATAAGCATGTCCTGCGGAGTGAAGACAATATTGGGCATTGTACCTGTACATGCGCTGTCCTGGAGATCCACCGGCGAGCTCTCCTCGATAAGGTTGACCTGAGCCAGATATGCGTCGACATTTTGGAGTGTTTCGTTCAGTGCGACGCGAATATCTTTGAAGAGTCTCAGGAGCTCATATAATGACAATTTTGCCGGTATGTTGGCCAATTGTACCAGAATGTCAAAATTGTAGGGCTTCTCCAGCCCGTGAGGCATGTCTTTCCGGAGCGGCTTGTCAAAGCGGGTCTCCTTTGGCTTAGGCTTATCGACCTACGGAGGCTGAGAAGGTCCTGGGGTATCAGCAGTGGCCGCCTGACGTTCTTCAGCCGAGTTACCGGGTGCAGGTTGAGTTTGCGCACCAGATCGGATAACGACAGCTGTCCCTTCTTCGACGTCAGTTGAGATCGTACGGCAGGACTTGACTTTTCCGCCCTTCTTCTTGCCAATAGAGTATAATGCTGGCTGGGTTACTTCAGATACTAAGTCCGGGTAGACCCATATGACCTTCCCTCATGATGTGGTAAGGGGTACCAGCCCAGCAGCCTGGTATCAGGGAGGTAGAAGATTAGCGACCTCCATTTTTGCCCGGGGGACCGGTACTACGCCATCTTGGGTCCTCATCGGTGGGAAGCTGCCGAATTGGACTGACACCATATTGGCAGCGACCGTCACCTCCTCGAAATCAATGGCCAGGGCCTTGGAGTCGATGAGGTTCTGGATGTACCGCTTCAATTGGAAGCAGTCTTGTGTAGCATGGTGGACGTAGCGATGGTAGCGACAGTACTTAGGGATCTCCATCTCTGTCGGACGAGGTTCACGCCTTGGTGGAGGGAGCTAAATTCTGTCTTCTTATAAGAGCATATCAAAGATGGGCTTGACATGACTATCCTCGAAGGAGTAAGCCATCTGCGGCCAGTACTTTTCTGCCTACTTGGGTTCGACTTTTGGGGCTATGTCGGCCACTATAGCCTGTTTTCCTTTGTTGGCTCAGCTGTTGGAGGAATTACCGTCATTGTTTTTATTGGTATTAGGGCGTTTGCCCTTGTCCTCTGCATCCGAGATGTGCAATCCCAGCTGGTGGGCTTTCTTCAACTTATCTTCTGCACTAGTGGCGCTGATGATGAAAGTCTTCCAGTCCTTAAATTGACTTTCATCCATCCAAAGGCTGATTGTGGGGAGTAGCCTCTTTTGGTAAATTTCAATTAATTGAGGAGTCCGAGTTACCGGAGGGCAACTTCATCGCGGTTCGGCAAAATCGCTCAATGTAGTTTCTTGTCAGCTCCTTCTCTCCTTGGACAACGTCCATGAGGGTTGACATGGTCACATCTTGCCCCACCTCATAGAACCTCTCCAAGAACATCCGTTTGAAGCCAACGAAGGAATGGATGCAGTTGTTCGGCAAGTTACGGTACCAGTCGAATGCGACTCTCTCCAATGCCCCGATGAACAATCGTGTAAGGATGGCATCGTCATGCGGCAGATGATCTATTGTGACATCAAAGTAGGTCACATATCGGTTTACAGATTTCTTCCGTCATAAGGATTGATGTTGAAGGGTTTGTATCGAGGAGGAAAGGGGACATCCCTTCATGCCGCGGGATACGACTGTCGTATCCTGAGGTCCTGAAAGTTTTTTCGGGCGTGAAACATTACCCGAAGCTCCTGGACCTCTCTTCTTGCCTATCTAGTCTCGTCTGCAGCAGTGGGAGCCGACATTCCTGTGGATTGTCGCCCGGAGTTGGCACAGTTGTGTTTGAGTTCGCATTGACAGCGGGACCCAAGCTTGTTTGGCCAGGCGTCCTTCCTTGGACAGTCGATAGAGCCGCTTTGATCTCGTCTAGTGACTTGACCAGGGTATAAAGTATGGCCTCAAGAGTGTCGAGGCACTGTCAATCGCTTGGACCATCTTAGTCATTCTCAGTCATAAATATTATTCTCACACGAGGAACAGTGGAAGGAACTGTGGAGGATGTGCTCTCTGAATCATACCCCTGAATGAAGAAGTCGTGGGGATATGTCGGAATGTTCTCCTCTGGTTCGGACTCGGAGGAAGTGCTACCCCCTGCATAAGAGGTTGCTTCATCTTGGCACCCATGGACGTTTCCAGGGATGTCTGGTTCTGTTGCATCTGTTGGAGGAACTGTCTCCCCAGGTTGATATTCTTGGAATACCGGATTGTTGTGGATGTTCCGGGGAGTGCTACCCTCAGCTTCGGCTACCTCCAGGGATGTAGATGATGAATCTCCAGGTGTTGAAGATTTCGTCTTAGAGCGGGTGCCTTGATAAACTCTTCCTGTGGTGGTTGTGGACAACCGCTTGGATGAAAGTTTCTTAGCCATGATAGTGGAGATCGTCGGGCTGGAAACATTCACTTTCTTCCCTCCCTTGTTGGTTGGGACCTTCCGGGTAGAATTCCAGGATGCGAAAGGAAGCACCTCGTCTCCCGTACTTTGTTCTAGGATCGGTCCTGGCCGCTGCAGTCGTTGGAAGATGGACTGTCGGCCCTCTTATATTGCTGCCTTGTTGCAGCAGCAGTTGACAATGACTTGAGTGCAGTGATGTCCGTGGAAGGACTCTCTGCATACCAAGCTGTCTTTTCTTTCCTTGCGTTTGTGAAGGACCACACCACGCAACTCAAGTACTTCTCGAGCAACCTTTACATTCGTTTTGTGGGCCTGGGGATCCCGAGCACACGAGTGTGTTGGTATCATGTTTGCTCCCTGACGTGGGGTTACCAAAAGTACTTGCCCCTGATCATTATTGGGAGACTCTTGACCACCCTGTCCGTTGGTCGTCGGGGGCTGGACACGTGTACTTTTGTACAATATTCCATCAGAGGCCCACATAATAGTTAGCGGTACTCTCTGATGGTCAGAAGTCTGGACAGCTGACTGAGCTTGTCGAGCCCGTGCTGTCCTAGACTTCTTTTCTCTAGCACCCGAGGGTGCATAGTAGGAAGAGTCCAAATTGTGTCACACAGAGTCTGGCACACCCTCATGAGAGCTTCTGTGGTCGGGACTGCATGAGAGCCGATCAAAGATCGAACCTGAGCTGCATAGGGTAGACGGCCTGCGGCTGAGATTGGATGTCGCATAAGCCATCTCCCTGTGGCTGGGCTTCTTGGCCGCATAAACATCCTGCATGCGGCTGGAAATTGTGGGGGCTGCATGAGTCTTTTCTATGCGGCTGGAGCTTGTGGCCGCATGAGGCTTCTATATGCGGCTGGAGCTTGTGGCCGCATGAGCCTTCTCCATGCGGCTGAGATTGGTGGCCGCATGAGCCTTCACCATGCGGCTGAGATTGGTGGCCGCATGAACCTTCATGCGGCGAGCGCCCTTATGCGGCTTCCGCACAGAGTTCCCCTTTGCTCACGCAAGTCCAGCATCGTAGTACTTTCCTCTGTCGGACTTGGGGACAGCAGGGTCCTCTGTGGCCTGAAGTAGGGTCGCATGTGAGACTTCTCCGTCGTCTTGGTCAGCAGAGAACACTTCTTCCAGAGCTTGGAGAGGAGCAGCAGTCTTGGGCCTCCTCTCCTTGAGGGCCTTATTCGTGCCGGCTCGCTTCTGGACCGGGCTAGCGATCCCGTCAGAAAGCATCTCTTCAAATGCTTATTGGTCGAAGCGAACAACAAGCATCTATTACGTGGAGCCAAGTTTGGCTGCATCCGATTGCGTCACCAACTTCTCAGCAGTGGAAAAGTTAGTCCCCAGCAGAGTCGCCATCGTGTTTGCCATTGATTATCACAGAACAGAACAGTTGTATGGGAGGACTGAACTTTAATTCACAATTACAAACTCGCTCGTACAAAGAGAGCCTAGGAATAAAACCTAGGAAAAGCAATCTAAGTATAATTGTTTAGTTTTGATTCTGGGGGTTGACGGTAGAGGCTCAGGAAAGTGTTATCAACTCTGCCTTACTCCTTGGACGATCGAACGCAACCTCGGCTCCGGCAAAGAAAATTTCCCTCTCTGTTCAGCTCTGTGTTGCTTTATATGTCTCTGTGTCTCTGTGTGCAAAGGAATAATCCCATGCTATTTATTGGAGTTTGTGATGAGTGGGGTATACAGTCACGTGGTCACATCCTTGTAACTGTGCCTTGAGAAGTGGACAGTTGGGGATTGGTTAAGATTAATCTTGATCTGTTTGTTGCAGTAAATCTGGGTTGTTATGTTGGTTGAAAATAAATCTGAACTGCTATGATCTGTTGGTTGTAATAAATCTGAGTTGTCAAGACTTAGTCAACTTATGCCATGTGTCCCAACTGCCACTAGGTTGCGAGCCGCATGAAAAACTGTTCCCCTGTCTGAGCCGCATGAGGGTTACCTCATGACCGAGCCGCATGAGGGTGGCCTCACAACCGAGCCGCATGAGGTTGGCCTCACATCCGAGCCCCGTGAGGGTGGCCTCACAACTGAACCGCATGAAGTTTCCTCAGGCGATCCGCATAAAGAACTTTATTGGAATTTATGAACTGTGTCAGCTAAAAGATTTTCTCTTCTTTTTATGTTGCACCTCTCCTTTATGTCAGAGCCATTATGTCAGAGCCATGTCAGAGCTGTCACTTTGTCTCAGAGCATTATTGGCCCACTACACAGAGTAATAATGGCCAGCCGTATTAGGCCTATTTCGAACCGTATAAGGCCACGTGGCCGTTCCTGACCCACATAAAACTATTTGAGCCGCATGAAGCTTTTAAGGATTTTTGAGCCGCATGAGACCCGCCAGTTTTGAGCCGCATGGAGTTTCTGGGCCGCATAAGAATCACTATACTTTTCCATGCTTCTACAGGGAGGACATATCCTTAGAGTATGGGCTACTATGCACATTTCCCTTGTAACCGTACGCTCCGTCGGAGATGCGGGTTGACGATCCTTTATTTTATTGCTGGCAACTGACGTTCGAGGAACAATTATGCTCAAGGCCCCTGGTGCCCCAAGGGGGAGCCATGTCGATCTCATTTTAGCCAGAGAGCCCATGCATTGGAGGGATGTTCTGAAACTGCATTCACTTAGAACGGTTAGGCTACCTTTTCCGTTAGGTATAGGTACTTTTATTTTGAGTACTTATATCTGATCGTGGCTTGGAACAGCAACTTGTCACGGACTAGTTTGCCACATCTTGTCCTTGTTTGGTTGTAGGTGTGGCTCGCTACTCCGATGAGAAGGTACTGAACCTTGTTGTGGTCCGAATACCATATTAGATTTACGGCATGGAAAGATATTCATTGTGGATTAGGGTGCCATCTCCTGTCCTTGTTTGGTTGGAGGGATGGTACACTAATTGAATGGTATGTATTAGACCATGTTATAATTCAATTGACTTATTCATTGAGCGGTTTATATTCAGTTTTATGGCATGATATTATGTGTCTTGTTACGTCCCATTGAGGACCTGATGATCTCTCCAGGTGTGTGTTCTTGTCTTCCTGCAGGTATTCTAGCCAGGTCATGATCTTCTTTATTCCTTCGAAGATGATGTGTCTTGGATCTTTCTTTGCTTCTCTCGACAAATCATTACAGTTGCCATGTATTACTTTTTTTTTAACTAGTTGGTAGAGGATTTGTCTCCGCCCAACATCTTGTATAAAGACAATTCATGGTTGATTATATGATATCTTTTATTTCTTTATTTTGAGGATGAGATTAGTTGTCATGGTTACTGTATTTTACAGCTTATGTATACATACGAGGATTCCATATACTTCGCATGTATGCAGCTGGCATGTCTACGTACTTAGTCCTACGTATTTTGGGACTGGGACGTTAAATGTTTTTGTGGTGGCCCATGCAGGTCAACGAGGAATTGTTTGGTTACTTTACCATACCAAGCAAGCCTGCGTATAGAATTAGAGTCTAGAATCTCATCAACATACTTGACCTCCTTCCTCGATTCTATTTTCGAACTCTCGCTTGACTCCTTGTTGCATCTTGCTTGATCCTTTCTATCATAATCCTTATATTTCTTTCGTATTTGACAGAGGTTAGGAAGGTGATTCATACAAGGTAGAACATATTTTATTGTCCTATTACACTACTAGGTTAACTCTTATAAGTTTGGTAGAATACCTCACAACCTAATATTCTGTTGACCTTAACTAAGGACTTATACAAGAAGACAAAAGGACGACTGCATAAGCATGAACACCGAACAAGACTTAGATTCTCAAGGAACTTAAATTATTTATATTTTCTTTCATCATTATCTCGCGTACTTATATTTTCCATCTTGACCAATGTTACTATTATAGTCTAGTTTTGTAAGATTATTCTTTTATCAAGCATGTTCATGATATTTATGTTATTGGAGGTACCCCACTAACATATTATCTAATCAGAATCGGTACATGATGGTCTGATCAACCTAGTGCACGTGGTTCGCTCTTTATAAAAAAATTTATGTAGAATGAGATATAGTTAACTTGTTTCTCAAGATCTCATCTGCAACTGCGTTGACAACTCTCTTTTAACTGCTTGACCTATATCCTGTTTGAATCTATTCTAACGTTGCTCTTATTTTCGTGCTAGTAAGGATGAATCTTCGAAGTGGACACGTTTCGTCCCTTGTTACCACTACTAGTTGCTCAGCAGTTCAAGGGGAGCAAACACCATCGTAGCCTCCGATGGCAACCCCACTTACTCCTTTTCTGCAAAGACAGCAGCAGCCCAACATGACTCCGCCAACGGTACAACAAAATCCTCAGACTTACGTACCTCCAGTGGGACATAACGGACAGTCGAGTATAGCATCCCAGGAAGGATATATGCATCCACCTCCTTCATTGTTCCCTCAGCAATTCCTACTTCAGCCCGGACCATAGATGCCCCCACTCCCGACTGATGCAGACCTAACCACCCATTTTATGTATGCTATGCTATAGTTTCAACAGCAGCAAACTGAACTACTGAGGAAGAGCTTGATGGCCTCCCAAGCTAGATCTCCACCACCAGCACTGGTACCAGTACCAGCTCCATATCCTAATAAAGGATCTATCAAGAACTTCATGGATATGAACCCCAAGCCCTTCAGAGGTACTAAAAACCCATTAGAGGTCTCCGCGTGGCTTACCAGCACCGAGAAGCTACTGAAGGCTGTTGGTATATTTTATTTTGATTAATTAACAGCATCTTCGTAGTTTAGTCTTCTGTTCTTCAGATTCAAATATTCTCAGAAGATCTACTACATGGAGTTCCTCCGTTCAAGAGCAATCACCTTCTTCATTGAAGACTGAAGCAGTTACCGGCGTTTCCTGCATAAGACGGCATCTTCCTGCTTAGAGTCGTTGAGTCTGTACTAGTCTAGGTATATCTGTAAACACCTAAGGACGGATGACAGTAAAAAGAACAAAGTCAAAAGTCAAATAGCTACAGAGCGGCATACCGACGGTATGCTTCGGCATACCGACGGTATGCTTCGGCATACCGACGGTATGCTTCGGCATACCGGCGGTATACCATTTTTGACATCCAGAAAGTTGTTGTGACAAATAGTCGGAATACCGACGGCATGCTTCGGCATACCGGCGGTATACCGATTTTTATGTCCAGAAAGTTTTTGTGACAAATTGTCGGCATACCGACGGCATGCCCCGGCATACCGACGGTATACCGTTTTTAGCAACCCAAAAGTTGCTGTGACAAATTGTCGACATACCGACGACATGCTCCGGCATACCGGCGGTATACCGTTTTTAGCAACTCAAAACTTGCTGTGACAAATTGTCGGCATACCGGCGACATGCTCCGCCATACCGGCGGTATACCGAGTTTCAAATATTTGGTTTTTGAATTGCTCTGACTAGCATTAATGGCTGCATTTAATGCTCTCAAACGGTCATTAATATGACCGTTACTATTTGGACGGTATACCGACGGTATGCCGCTGTATACCGACGGCATGCCGTTCTGTCAGTATTCAGAGCATTAAATGCCACCAACTCTTGGTTCTCTTATAAAAGAAAGCTCTCTCTCTCCTGAGCTTTCTCACCAACTCTTCCATAAATTTTCCAACAACCAAGAGCTCCACCATTAATACTCTTCCAAGCTTTTCATTGTCATCCTCTCCCAAAGTGCTAGAGTATTAAAGAGTTGTACATTTCGATCTTCACGTGTTAGAAGATCAACAAGTTCTCTTTCTCTTTTGTTTGAAGTTGGCGAGCCTTCGTAAGAAAACTCGTGTGTAGAAGTTGGCGAGTCTTCGGATCCAAACTCGTATTGAAGTTGGCGAGTTCTTCGGATCCAAACTCGTGTGTACTATTTGGTTAAATAGTAGATTAAAGCCGGAGAGAGTTTCGGGACAGGACTGCCTCAAAAGAGGATACCAGGATACATCCTTGTATTTGATCTTTCTACTCTTTACTTTCAATTGTCTTTATTGCATCAATTATTGTAGTTAATTTTTAATTACCCTATTCACCCCCCCTCTAGGGTTCCACAATTGGTATCAGAGCTTTGTTCTCTTGATTTGGATTTACACCCTTGAGTGATCCATGGCCTCTAACCCTAGTATCAACACGTTTCATAATGAGGGGCACTCCACAAATAGGCCTCCCCTATTTGATGGTACCAACTACAACTACTGGAAGATTAGGATGAGCATTTATCTAAAGTCCATAGATTTCGACTTATGGGATTGCGTGATAAATGGTCTTCCTACTCCTTCCAGAGCTATAGAGGATATTGCTTCTGACACCCTTCGGGACACTCTTTCTGAAAACATTAAGAAGCTTGCAATTCGAGATGCCATGGTAATGAATGCTCTTTATTGTGCTCTCGACAGTAGTGAATTCAACCGAATCTCTACTTGCAAGACTTCCAATGAGATTTGGAAATTACTTGAAGTCACACACGAAGGAACTTCACAAGTGAAGGAGTCTAAGATTAATAGACTCACACAAGAATATGAGTCTTTTAAAATAAAGCATGATGAATCTATTACTTCTATGTTTACTCGATTTGGTGATATTATTAATCCTCTCTCCTCTCTTGGTAAGGAATATCCGGCTCATGAAAAGATCAGAAAAATCCTTAGAGGATTGACGAAAGTATGGAGTCCTAAAGCTACCGCAATTATTGAGGGGAACGATCTAACTGTCATGAACCTTGAGACCCTCATGGGTAAGCTTATGACTCACGAGCTCGACATGAAGGATCAAGAGGAATCCTCCACACAAGAGAAGGAGAAGGAGAAGACCAAAGAGAAGGAGAAGACTCTTGCTCTCGAAGCTTCAAAGTCTTACTCCAAGGAGAGCTCTGACGACAATGAGTCGGATGATGATGAAGAAATAGCTCTCACAGCTAAGCACTTCCGGAAATTCCTTAAATTCAACAAAGCCAATCGCTCCAGACGGGAAAATGAGGAAGATCCGGCGTGTTATCAATGTAGAAGACCCGGACATATCAAGCGGGACTGTCCGATGATAAGAAGAGATTCAAGCAAGTACGAGAAGCCAAGCAGAGGAAGCTCATCCTCTAGAAAATTCGCCAACACTAGCATTTGGTGTGAGAGTGATGCTAGTGACTCTGACAATAACAAGGAGTGCAAACACAATACAAATGTTTGCCTCATGGCAACTGATGAGTTTCTTGATGATCTTTCCTTAAACACTCTTACCTATGATGATTTGGAGAAAGCCATTCTTGAATTACATGAAGAACACAAAGGTGTTCGAAATAAATACAAGAAATCTCTTAAAGAGTTTGAGGCTCTTCAACTTGAAGTAGAGAGGCTCTCAAGCATTATTATTGATGTGAAGGAAAAATCTCATATTTCTGACACGGATGAAATAGAGTCCTTGAGACTCAAGTTTCAAGAATCTCTTGACACCATCAAGAAAAGGGATGATGAGATTCTATCCATGAGAAGCTCTTATGAATTTGCTATGCGCAAATGTCAAGATGCTAATAGAAGAGAATATGACACTTCTATTAAGTATAATGATCTTCTTACACGAAGTAAGAATTTAGGTAATAAGAATACCACTCACATGCATGCTCCAAGACACCCCCACACTCATCACAATGCTAGTCATAACCCTTACATGAACACTACACACAACTCCTTTTCTAACACAAGAAAAGGACCTTTTGTTAAGAAGAACACCTCACATCATGCTTTGTACTATCATCATAACACTCATGGCAGAACTTCTCACACTAGAAACTCGCATATGCACAACACTCACACTTCTTCTTCTAAATCTTCTTTGATGTGCAATTATTGTGGTTTGCTCGGACATACTTCTAATTTCTGTTATACAAGGAAACAAGTTGACATGAAAGTTCTTAAATGGGTTCCTAGAACTAACAATCAAGGACCCAAACGATCATGGGTACCAAAACGTTCATCTTCAACTTTTGTTGTAGGTGATGAATCCTTCTCATGCTAGAAGCAAGTGGATTCTCGATAGCGGTTGTTCACGGCACATGACCGGTGATGCTTCACTTTTTACAACGCTATCGATGAAGAAGGAAGGACACGTCTCCTTCGGTAACAATCTTAAAGGTTATATTATTAGAAATGGTAATATCGGTTCTCCTACTTATCCTTGTATTAATAATGTATGTCTTGTTACTAATCTCAAGTATAACCTCCTTAGTATTAGCCATCTTACCGATAATGGCTATGATATTAAGTTTGTTAAACTCAAATGCTACATTACCGATAGTTCTAATGGAACTATTGTTTATGAAGGCATTAGAGAAAATAACATTTATGTTCTTTATCTTGTTGAAGGTACTAACAATGACAGATGCCTAGTTGCAAAGAACAATGAGAGTTGGCTTTGACACATGAGGCTTGGACACGCCAACATGGATACCATCTCTCGCCTCGCCTCCAAGAAGCTTGTACGAGGACTCCCAAGTATCTCATTCAAAAAGGATATGGTATGTGAAGAATGCGAGAAAAGTAAGTTGACCAAGTCATCCTTCAAGTCAATCAACTCTGTGAGTACTTCTAGACCCCTTCAACTTATCCATATGGATCTTTTTGGGCCTAGTAGAGTAGCTAGCCTTGGTGGCAAACTTTATGCTTTCATTTTAGTTGATGATTTTTCGAGATTTACTTGGGTTATTTTTCTTGCTTGCAAAAGTGATACTTTTCATGAATTTGTTGCTTTTTGTAGACGTGTTCAAAATGAGAATGGTTTTTCTATCAACAAAATTAGGAGTGATCATGGAGGGAAATTTGATAATGTTTATTTCAAAAGATTTTGTGAAAGAATAGTTTTGGACATGATTTTGCTTGTCCACGTACTCCTCAACAAAATGGTATTGTGGAGAGAAAGAATAGAACCCTTGGCGATATGGCCCGGGTTATGTTAAACCAATATAAGCTCCCCCAATATTTTTAGACGGAAGCCGTTAATACGGCATGTCATGTTATTAATAGGGTCTTGATTAGACCTATTTCTAAAAAGACTCCTTATGAGCTTTGGTTTGACAAAATTCCCTCTATTGAATATTTCAAAGTTTTTGGTTGCAATTGTTTTATTTTGAATACCAAGGATAACCTAGGCAAGTTTGAAGAAAAAGCCTATGAAGGAATATTCCTTGGATACTCTACTCATAGTAAAGGTTTTCGTGTTTTTAACAAAAGAAGTCTTGTTGTCGAAGAGTCAATAAATGTCTCTTTTAATGAACTCAACTCTTCTACATTCTCCTCTTCCGAGGACATTGATGACATCTCGTTTGGGTTGGAGAACTCCTCTATTGAGGATCGTCCTTCTTCATCTAGCAATGAAGTTGTGACCCCATCAAAAGAGTCTCCTCCTCTCGAGCCTCCTCAAAAGGATCTCCCAAAAGAATGGAGATTTGTCACCAATCATCCTAAGGAGCTTATCATTGGGGATCCTTCCTCACGTGTTAGCACAAGATCCGCCACTTGTGATCTTTGTGCAAATGTGGCTTTTATCTCTCAAATAGAGCCTAAAAATGTTAATGATGCTTTTCTTGATGAGTTTTGGATGATAGCTATGCAAGAGGAGCTAAATCAATTTGAGCGAAGCAAGGTTTGGGAACTTGTCCCAAAACCTAGCAATCATTCCATTATTGGAACTAAATGGGTGTTTCGTAACAAACTTAATGAAGATGGGTTAGTGACTCGTAACAAAGCCCGATTGGTTGCTCAAGGCTATAACCAAGAGGAAGGCATTGACTACGACGAAACCTATGCTCCGGTTGCACGTCTTGAATTCATTCGTATGCTTTGTGCTTTTGCTTGTTTTAATGACTTTAAGCTATTTCAAATGGATGTTAAGAGTGCTTTTCTAAATGGTGTTCTTAAGGAGGAAGTTTATGTTAAACAACCTCCCAGATTTGAAGACTTTCAATTTTCTAATCACGTGTTCAAACTCCATAAAGCCCTTTATGGCCTCAAACAAGCTCCCCGTGCTTGGTATGAGCGTCTTAGCTCTTTTGTTGTTTTTCACAATTTTTCAAAGGGGAAAGTTGACACCACACTTTTTATTAAATCCCATGATGGGACTCTCTTATTGGTTCAAATTTATGTTGATGATATTATTTTTGGTTCTACTAACAACACACTTTGTGTAGAATTTGCCAAAGTTATGCAGGAAGAGTTTGAAATGAGTATGATGGGTGAACTATCCTTCTTCTTGGGGTTACAAATCAAACAAGGACCCAAAGGAACCTTTATAAATCAAGCGAAATATACAAAGGACCTCCTCAAGCGCTCCGACCTCGACTCATCCAAATCAATGAGGACTCCTATGGCCACAACGACAAAGCTTGACAATGATGACGATGGCACATCGGTCGACATTCGTAAGTATAGAGGTATGATCGGTAGCTTACTTTATTTAACTGCTAGCTGTCCTGATATCATGTTTAGTGTTTGCTTGTGTGCACGATATCAAGCCAATCCAAAGGAATCTCATTTGTGTGCCGTTAAGCGCATTTTTCGTTATCTCAAAGGCACCATTAACATGGGTCTTTGGTATCCGAAATCCTCATCCTTTGAGCTTCACGGCTTTTCGGATGCAAATTTTGCCGGATGCAAGATTGACCGAAAAAGTACTAGTGGCACATGTCAATTCCTCGGGAAGTCTTTGGTATCGTGGTTTAGTAAGAAGCAAAATTCTGTTGCTCTTTCTACCACTGAGGCAGAATACATTGCGGCTGGTTGTTGTTGTGCACAAATTCTTTGGATGTCACAAACACTTTTAGATTATGGCATTTCTCATTCATGCACCCCTATTAAATGTGATAACACTAGCTCTATCAATCTCACGAAAAACCCGATTTGTCACTCACGCACGAAGCATATTGAAATTAGACACCACTTTCTTCGTGACCATCAACAAAAGGGAGATATTCGTCTTGAATTTATTGATACTACCTATCAATTAGCCGATATTTTCACAAAACCACTCCCGAAAGATCGCTTCACCTTCCTTTGCCGTGAATTAGGTATTTTATCTTTTGATCCATAATCCCTCTCGGCCGGCACACCGACGGTATACAGCGGTATACCGGCAGCATGCTGTTTTTCGATTCAGAATTAGGTTCTGTTTCGAAACTCGGCATACCGTCGGTACACGGTGGCATACCGCCGGTATGTCGGATGGAGGCCGACAGGACATCATATCAGGATCCGGGGCCACATTTCTTCCCTCTCATCCATCCCATCCCTCATAACTACCCATCTCTTCAACTCCCATCTTATTTATTACTCTTCAATCACTTTCCCCCTTTCCCTCCTTTTTTTACTCCACTCTCATTAATTCAAACCCATCATCTTTTCATCTCCCCTCTTTACTCCTTCTCTACAACCGTTCCCACCCTCCTCCCCTTTCAAAATCATCTCTTCATCTTCCTCCTCCTCTTTAAAATCCTCCTTTTCCATCACTTCTCCTACTCCTCCTCCTTCTACTCCAACACTCTATACTCTCCTCATGGCAAACCCTAAGCGCCCCCGCTCCTCCTCCTCCTCCTTGTTCAACCCCTTCATCCCGGTGGCGCAACCGCACGGCTATGACCAACGTATCTTTTCCAACGCTCTGGCGGCCGACCTTTCGTTCTAACACTTCGTCCATCACAATGTGTTCAAGGGACGGGCGATAAACTGGAACCTCTTTCCCGGTCACGTCCTCTTGTTTGACGACGCCGGGCTCTCCTCTCTACTTTGGCACCAAATACCCGTCTATCCCGCTGTTGTCCGACTTTTCTATTGCAACTTGGTCGAGGACGACGATCCATCCGCCATTCAATCTATGATCAATGACCGTCACTTCCGTCTAACATCTTGGGAAGTGGGGCACATCCTCGGCATCCCGGACAAAGGGGAAGCATTACCATCCTTGGGTGCTCTCAACTCCTCGGCGGCCGGTATACCGGATGGAGGCCGACAGGACATCATATCAGGATCCTGGGCCACATTTCTTCCCTCTCATCCATCCCATCCCTCATAACTACCCATCTCTTCAACTCCCATCTTATTTATTACTCTTCAATCACTTTCCCCTTTTCCCTCCTTTTTTTACTCCACTCTCATTAATTCAAACCCATCACCTTTTCATCTCCCCTCTTTACTCCTCCTCTACAACCGTTCCCACCCTCCTCCCCTTTCAAAATCATCTCTTCATCTTCCTCCTCCTCTTTAAAATCCTCCTTTTCCATCACTTCTCCTACTCCTCCTCCTTCTACTCCAACACTCTATACTCTCCTCATGGCAAACCCTAAGCGCCCCCGCTCCTCCTCCTCCTCCTTGTTCAACCCCTTCATCCCGGTGGCGCAACCGCACGGCTATGACCAACGTATCTTTTCCAACGCTCTGGCAGCTGACCTTTCGTTCTAACACTTCGTCCATCACAATGTGTTCAAGGGACGGGCGATAAACTGGAACCTCTTTCCCGGTCACGTTCTCTTGTTTGACGACGCCGGGCTCTCCTCTCTACTTTGGCACCAAATACCCGTCTACCCCGCTGCTGTCCGACTTTTCTATTGCAACTTGGTCGAGGACGACGATCCATCCGCCATTCAATCTATGATCAATGACCGTCACTTCCGTCTAACATCTTGGGAAGTGGGGCACATCCTCGGCATCCCGGACAAAGGGGAAGCATTACCATCCTTGGGTGCTCTCAACTCCTCGGCGGCGTCACCTTTCGACGAATTCTGCCGTATCATCTGCAACGGCCCCAACCCTCCTGCCATTCCGGCCCTCTCTGTCCAGCTGGAGCCATTTTACTACAAGCTCCATAGGATCGTGTGCCACACACTATTTCCTAAGGACGGGAACTACGACGCCATTACCGGGGATGCTCTCGTCTGCATGTATTATCTCTATACCCGGAAGCCCTTCTCCTTCCCGAAGACTCTTCTTCTGCTCTTCCGGCGTGTCATGCCTACGGGGAAGCAGAACCTCTACTATGGCTCCCTTATCACTCTGCTTCTGGAGGCCAAACAAGTTGACCTATCTCTTTGCTCCTCGGATGGCGTCCCCTCATATCTTGCTGTCTCCCGTACCCTTGCTGGCGCCTCTACTTCCCGTGCCTCATCTTCCCAAGAGCAACCGGCATCCTCTCCTGCTGCTCCCACATCTACCCCTCCTGCTTTGGGCTGTTATATATCGCTCACTCAGCAGCACTTTGATATGCGTATGGCCCAGGCGGAGGAGCAGATGCGGGCCCACACTCGTGGACTTGGCGCCCTGATCCAGTCCTGTTTCCACGATCAGGGGTACTTTATTCAGCGCACTCTTCAAGACCGGGATGCTTTTCTGGATCTTAATCTTCAGGATCCCATGTACACGGTCCCGCGCTTCTCTGAACCCAATGCCTATGGGTTTATGTACCCTGACGGCATTGATCCTTTTGGCGCCTTCCAGCAAGCTCAGGGTGATGATTACGATCCGGTGGATGAGTAGAGATGGACTTCCTTTTGATGATGGTTTCGTTTTATGAGTGTTTTAGTTTTATGTGTTTATCCTTTATGTTGTCTTTTGTGGTCCTTCGGGGACCGGTGTGTGGTTGGTACTAGTTGTTTGCTGTCCTTCGGGGACTTTATCTGTGGTTATCTTTAGTGTCTGGCTCTCATTGTGGAGAATCTTTTATATTTTCTTGTATGATATGTATGTGTCAAGCATGTATTCACTTTTCACTTCAATATATTAATACATGCTTTTCTTTATATGCTCGTGTCTTTTTCATTATGCACATTTTCTATTGTTATCCCCATCTTTGACTAAGTGACAAAGGGGATATTGAGGGGGAGCTATCTACCTACGGGGGAGCTACTCCCTGAAGATGCTATCTCTCTATTTTGTCAATTATCAAAATGGGGGAGTTTGTTGGCACATTTTATTTTGATTAATTAACAGCATCTTCGTAGTTTAGTCTTCTGTTCTTCAGATTCAAATATTCTCAGAAGATCTACTACATGGAGTTCCTCCGTTCAAGAGCAATCACCTCCTTCATTGAAGACTGAAGCAGTTACCGACGTTTCCTGCATAAGACGGCGCCTTCCTGCTTAGAGTCTTTGAGTCTGTACTAGTCTAGGTATATCTGTAACACCTAAGGACGGATGACAGTAAAAAGAACAAAGTCAAAAATCAAATAGCTACAGAGCGACATACCGGCGGTATGCTTCAGCATACCGGCGGTATACTATTTTTGACATCCAGAAAGTTGCTGTGACAAATAGTCGGCATACCGGCGGCATGCTTCGGCATATCGACAGTATACCAATTTTTATGTCCAGAAAGTTGCTGTGACAAATTGTCGGCATACCGACGGCATGCCCCGGCATACCGACGGCATGCCCCGGCATACCGACGGTATACCGTTTTTAGCAACCCAAAAGTTGCTATGACAAATTGTCGGCATACCGACGGCACGCTCCGGCATACCGGCGGTATACCATTTTTAGCAACTCAAAACTTGCTGTAACAAATTGTCGGCATACCGGCGGCATGCTCTGGCATACCAGCGGTATACCGAGTTTCAAATATTTGGTTTTTGAATTGCTCTGACTAGCATTAATGGCCGCATTTAATGCTCTCAAATGGTCATTAATATGACCGTTACTATTTGGACGGTATACCGACGGTATGCCGCTGCATACCGACGGTATGCCGGTCTGTCTGTATTCAGAGCATTAAATGCCACAAACTCTTGGTTCTCTTATAAAAGAAAGCTCTCTCTCTCTCCTGAGCTTTCTCACCAACTCTTCCATAAATTTTCCAACAACCAAGAGCTCCACCATTAATACTCTCCCAAGCTTTTCATTGTCATCCTCTCCCAAAGTGCTAGAGTATTAAAGAGTTATACATTTCGATCTTCACGTGTTAGAAGATCAACAAGTTCTCTTTCTCTTTTGTTTGAAGTTGGCGAGCCTTCGTAAGAAAACTCGTGTGTAGAAGTTGGCGAGTCTTCGGATCCAAACTCGTGTTGAAGTTGGCGAGTTCTTCGGATACAAACTCGTGTGTACTATTTGGTTAAATAGTAGATTAAAGCCGGAGAGAGTTCCGGGACTGGACTGCCTCAAAAGAGGATACATGGATACATCCTTGCGTTTGATCTTTCTACTCTTTACTTTCAATTGTCTTTATTGCATCAATTGTTGTAGTTAATTTTTAATTACCCTATTCACCCCCCCTCTAGGGTTCCACAAAGGCATCCTAGTTGCCAACAAACGATTGGATAACAGCAGTGGACTTACTCTTAGAGGACAATGCTCACCAATGGTAGGAAGCTGAATTGAGGCCACTAGGCACTGAGTCGACGTAGAAGGAGTTCTATGACCTCTTCTATGAGAGGTTCTTCTCTATTCATGTACGAGATGTCCTCTATGACCAGTTTCTTCATCTGAAGCAAGGGAACATGACGGTAGACGAATACGATGCAGAATTCAGCCGCCTGAGAAGATTTGGTACGGCATTAATCCCGACGGAGTGGGAGAGAACGAAGAGATTTCATTAAGGGATTGTACCTAAGCTCAATACTTACACCACCACATAGTCTCGAATCTCTCATGCAGCCATTTGAGAAGAAGCTAGGAGCCATGAGCTTCACCGTAAGGAGGACAGCAGGACCAAAGGTACCCAACCCTAATGCACAGACCAGTTATAGTTGACCAAAGTAGACCTATTAGACGTCCCATGATGTATCCGCAGGAGAGAGCAGGGCCTACCATGTTAGAGAGAAGCCTATATGTCATTTCTGTGGAAGGCAAGGGCATATCCAAAGAGATTGTCGTATTCGGTTGGGCCAGTATTTGGCATATGGGTCGGAACAACATAAGGTTAAGGATTGTCCTAGACGGCATGCCTTAGCACCCCATCAGCAGATCCAAGAACCAACACTACTCGCTTCAATACTAGATCAGCAACAGATGCAAAGGCCAGGACTAGGAACATCATAAGGATATCGGAGAGGACTACCCTTACCCGACCAGGAAGCAAAGTTTAGGCAGGTTAGACAGGAGATGAATAGACAAAGGTATGGGCAAGCATTTACCATAGCTGTGATAAACACCCATCCCGAGATTGGAGATCTAGCAGGTATTCTCCTAGTTATACCATTTTTCTCTTATTTAAGACATGACTTAGCATGAGAACCACACATACACTAGTTATATACATTGTGTAATACTTTATCTTATTATGATCACTAGTTATCAACGACAATGCATGAGCACTATCTTCGACACCATTAGAAAACTTATGACCATAGTCTACCAGGTTTATCACAGATAGATATTTATGAACTAGTCGTTAGAGATTCTTGCATGATATTCCTTAGAACCCGTGACCCCCATCGATAACCCTTGTGTACTATAGACGAGTGAATCCTTCGATTTCCTCGATACATATATAATCGTAGCATCCCTCGCCAACTTGGAAGCACAAAAAGACATGCGTAATCGTTCCCCTATTATTTAAAAATCAAGGCACGATCTTCAAACTTGACGTAATTCCCCTGATTGGACTAATAAATCAGTGGCTTATAACGTCTATTTCTTTCCGTATAATTACGATACCTCTACCGTGAGTTTGATATTTGGAGTATAACACTAGCCATTTTCTTTCGACAAGTTTCACCTATACGAACTAGACAAGCCACTCTACACACATGATACACCCATCCCACACAAACACACAATCATGTGCACTATTTCAATTACACCACATGTGTGACCTATTTTCCCTTAGAACAAACCACTGATGCCCATTTTAGTCCCATTTGATTGTAACCATGCAATATCGACCCATTTTCTTAAATGAACTAAATACCCATGATCCATTCAAGACTAAGAATACCTTATCTTGCATAATATTGTGCTTGTTTGGATTTCTTCTATCACTACCTCCTCATGCTTTACAGAAACCAAGTTATAATTGATCTACTTATTCTTCCTTCGTATTCAACTAATTATTTTACATATTAAATTTTATTTAATTTCGAGAAAAAAAATTTTATAAGTTGGGTAGGATGAATCCCCCTAAAAATTTATAAATTTTAGTAAGTTATTTTCAATTTAACTGTATTTTTCTCTTTTTTTCTAAATTATCAAATAGCTAAAAAATTTAGGATTTTTATTTTATTTTACTGTTTAAAGGAGTATTTTCAATACGAAGGATTTTTGTAATATATATATATATATATATATTTTTTTTTATATATATTTTATATATATATATATATATATATATATATATATATATATATATATATATATATATATATAAAGAAGTATTTTCAATACGAAGGATTTTTGTAATATATATATATATATATATATATATATATATATATATATATATTTTGTAATATATAATATATATATATATATATATATATATATATATATATATATATATATATATATATATATATATATATATAAATATATATATATATATATATATATTTTTATATAATATATATATATATATATATATATATATATATATATATATATATATATATATATATATATATTACAAAAAATCCTTCGTATTGAAAATACATATATATATATATATATATATATATATATATATATATATATATATATATATATATATATATATATATATATCATATGAGGCTCTCGCTTGGGCGATCGTCTAAACCCTAGCCGTGCTTCCTTGTCCACGACTTCGGCTTGGCCTTTGGCCGGGCCGACGCCTCACGCCTGTGGAGACCCTCGCTCCATTGGCTTCCCGTCATGGCTAAGATGTTCGCCGAGGCGGTTTCGGGGACCCAACCCCCACCGTCCCCTTCGATCCTGATCCGTGCACCTTCGTTCTCACGGGGAGTGCCGGTGATCTCCTTCTCTGAAGAGGAGGAGTCCATCCTCGCGGATCCCTTCCGCTTCGCTCTCATTGGTAAGTTTTCCCACTCACGTCCGACTATGGAGGTGATTCGGAAGGCTTTTATCAACTTCAAATTCACAGGAACGGTTCATGTCGGATCTTTGGATCCGAAACACATTCTTATTCTTCCTCAGATGGAAGAAGACTTCCTCCGCCTCCGTTCGAAGGAACTTTGGTTCATTACTAGGGCCCCTATGCGGCTTTTCCGTTGGCACAAAGACTTCTCCCCACAGGAGGAATCCCCCCTTGCTCCGGTCTGGATTAATTTCCCAGGACTGCCTGTCCAGTTTTTCAACCAGAACGCCTTGTTCTCAATTGCCATGGGTATCGGCAACCCTTTGAAACTAGATCGTGCTACTGAAGAGTTGACACGCCCCAGCGTGGCTCGCGTGCTCGTGGAACTAGACGCGAGCAAGGCTTCGCCTCCCCTCCTGGCTATCCACTTAGCGAATGGTCGCAAAATTTCACAGAAAGTTGAATATGAATCCTCTCCCCTCTTCTGCACTTTTTGTAAACACCAAGGACATGCACGGAGTACATGTAAAGCTATCCAGAAGGAGAAGCAGCCTATGAAAGATCCCCTACCTCCACGCTCACGTGATCCCACTAATCCAACTATGGTTGTTCAGGCCACGGGTGAATGCTCTACTCATACTAATACAGAAGAAGGCGAAATTAATATCCAAGCTCCTCCCACATTGATTGTTACATCATCAGATCCCACTGCTACATTAATTACTTCCTCCTCACATGTGCTCCTCACCTCAGTTCCCCAAGCCCAGACGAATGAATGCCTGCCACCTCATTCTACTCATGATCATGTTCCAGCCAATCCTGTCGTTCCGGCTTTAACTCCTTCCGCTGACGGTTACAACAATCAGCTCAACTCGTAACCCGAGGACCTTGACACAGAGACAGTCCTGGACATTCTCGCCATGCCAGATCCTAATAATTCCTCATCCACTGCAGATATTCCCCCAGCTACTCTTGATCCACCTGCACTTACAAACAATGTCCAGCATGACCTGCTCGAAGAAGGCGAGATCTGCGCTCCTACCACGTCATGGGCCCAACAAGTTGAAGAAGAGGTTGCCCGCTCGGGTCAGATTACGATCCCTACCACCCGCCCTGCGAAAGTGCCACCGCCAACGTCTTCTAGAGTCCTACGATCTGCAGCTAAGCTCACTTCAAATCCTTCCTCCTCCTCCCTCTCTAATGTTTGACATCCTATTATGGAATGTTAGGGGCATAGCTAACCCCATGACCCTTAAGAGGATCAAAACTTTAGTCCGCATCCATAAAATTCAACTCCTAGCAGTTATAGAGCCCAAAGTCACTCCTGATCAACTGCAGTTCTATCAGGTTAAACTTGGCTTTCATATGGCGATCTCCAATGCCAAAGGTAACATCTGGATTTTCTGCAACAAGGAGGGCCAGATTCAGTTGGCTGAGTCTACGGATCAGTCGCTCTCGGTCATCTTTTCCCACACTCTTCTTCCGGCTGCTTCATTGATTTCTATAGTTCATGGCTCTAACACTAAAGAGGGGAGGAGATTACTATAGGATTCCCTCCTTCATCTCCAGCACCTTTTCCCACATCCCTGGTTGATCGGAGGTGATTTTAATGCCATCTCTCGATCGGAGGAGAAGTTTGGTGGGCTGCCACCAAATGCGTCGTCCATGCAAGAATTCCAGGAATTTCAGCTTGCTGCTGGCATCATGGAGGCCCCATTCACTGGGAGTTGCTTCACGTGGATCAAATGTGACACTGGACCGGAGAGGCAGGGTTCCAGACTCGATCGTGTGCTCATGGATAGGCAGTGGTGGGATTGGGCCCCTATCACTTCTTGTGATCACCTGAACCGTACCGAATCGGACCATTCACCTATATTACTACAACTCCGCGCTCGATCTGCTATCCCCAGGAAACCTTTTCGGTTCCTGTCTTTCTGGCCAGCACATCCTTCATTTGGCCATACAGTTGCTCAGGCTTGGGGCTCTGTCCATCATCATAATCCTATCACCAGACTGGGCTTGCGTCTCACGGCTACTAGACGGGCGCTTTCGACATGGAGTCACACCACATTTGGCGATATTTTCCAGGAGGTTAAACTTGCTGAGGATAGGGTCGTTGCTGCTGAAGTTGCCTTTGATAATGATCCTTCTACTCGCTCCTCTCTTCATGAAGCTCAAGCTCACCTCAAACAAAAAATTCAGATAGAAGAAGCCTACTGGAAACAAAAAGCTCGGTTAAAGTGGGACTTGCAAGGAGATCGTAATACTGGATATTTCCATTCCTGTGTCTCTAATAAGCGACGACGATTGCATATCCATAAGCTCCAAGCTGATGATGGTTCTCTTGCTAGTGATCTTGAAGGGATTCAACATATCGCCAACTCTCATTATGAAAATTTGTTTCTTCCTGAGCCTGTCATTGCAGATGAGGAGTTCATGTCAGTCTTACCAAAACTTCTTACTGATGACGAGAGCGCGGCCCTTACCATTAAGCCTAATATGGAGGAGGTCCACAATACTATCAAATCTATTGATCGGCATAGTGCTCCAGGGCCCGATGGGTTCTCTGGGCTTTTCTTCATCAAGTGCTGGCATATTATCAAGGAGGACGTTTTGGCTGCTGTTCATATGTTCTTCGATGGATTCTCCTTACCCAAGGTGATAACTAGCACTCTTCTTGTTTTGATTCCCAAGAGCAAGCACCCTACTACCATCTCTGATTACAGGCTGATTAGCCTTTGTAATTTTGTCAACAAAATATTCTCCAAGCTTCTTGCTAACCGTTTATCCCCTATAATGAACCGCCTCATCTCTCCGGAGCAAAGTGGATTCATTAAGGGTCGGGAAATTGTCGATAATATCATTTTGGCACAAAAGATGTTCAGTATGTTGGGCCATGATAATTGGGGACGCAATACGGCCATCAAGCTTGACATGAGTAAAGCATACGATAGGGTGAATTGCGATTCCTCCTTGCTACCCTTCGTCGACTTGGGTTCAACGAAACATGGATTGACATGGTTCTTCACTTAATCAACAATGTTTGGTTCTCTACGCTGATCAATCGCAGCATGTCCGGCTACTTCCAAGCATTCAGAGGCCTCCGTCAGGGTGATCCGCTCTCTCCATTGTTATTTGTGCTTGCGGCAGAGTCTCTTAGTCGAAACCTGCAGAAATTGGATTCGATCCCTGGTTTTACTCCATATTACTCTCCCAGTGGGTGCCCAAGAGTTTCTCATCTCGCTTATGCGGATGATATTCTTATCTTCTCAGGGGGTGATCGGCGCTCTATACAGCTCATGAAGACTGTGCTTCAACGGTATAAAAGTGTCTCTGGGCAGCTTGTAAATGTTTCAAAGTCAGCTATATGTGTCCATGCGGATTTTCCTGAAGATAGAGCTGCTTCTCTTGGTGTGCTCACTGGGTATCAAATTAAATCTCCTCCTATTACCTACCTCGGTTGCCCGCTCATGACTGGTAGACGTAATTCAGCTATGTTTGAGGACCTCAAGGACAAGATTCACAGTAGAATTCAGGGTTGGCACAACAAAACTCTCTCCCCTGGAGGTAAACTCACCCTCATCAAATCTGTTCTATCCTCGATTCTGACCTTCTGTCTTGCAGCTAGTAATCCCCCAATGAGTGTTATCACTCAAATCGAAGCCATGTTTAGCGAGTTCTTATGGGGTTCTAAAGATGGTGTTCGTAAACATGCTTGGATTGGTTGGAATCACATCGCTAGACCACACGAAGAGGGCGGCCTTGGGGTCAGGCGGCTTCGAGACGCCTTCGATGCTTTAACTGTGAAATTATGGTGGAAACTGAGAACTCAGGACCTCCTATGGACACAGTTCATGAAGATGAAATACTTTCCTCGATGTCATCCATCTCAAGCTTTAGCTAATTCTTCCTCATCTCACATATGGCGTCGACTCCTTGCTGGTCGGGACCTCGATGATAGTTTCCATCTAACTGACGAGGACGAGTCTGGACTGCACTGGCTTTCCGACCCTCGCTTCACGGTTTCATCTGCTTGGAAGGCTATTCGTGCTTCCTTCCCGGTAGATAATCGCTTCAAAAATATTTGGAGTTCTTGTATTCCTTTAAAATGGTCTGTGCTACTTTGGCGGATTCTCCTTGATCGGCTCCCTACTGATGACCATGTTCAACGGTTAGGTTATCATTTGGCTTCTAGTTGTCACTGTTGCTCCAGCCCTAAACCCGAGTCTATTCGCCATATTTTCTTTGATGGGGAGCTTGCCACGCATGCTTGGTGGTCTTACAAATCGTTTCTGCGGATTCGGGGTCGAGCTTCTAGTTTGGACGAGTGTTTCTCTCTTTGGTGGAGGCGGAACAACCTTCACTACAAGCTAATTACTGTTGGCGCTATCTGCTGGGTTCTATGGAAGAACCGGAACAAGTGGAGATATGAACAATATAAATATGACGGGGGACAGATCCTACACGAGATCCAGAGACAAATTGCCAAAGCAACTGTTGCCTGCTCGCATGGGAAGAAGAGAGGCTGATCTCTTGTTAAGCTTCCATGATTTTTTGTAATCTTCCTTTATCTATCAATAAAGACTTGGCGGTTGAAAAAAAAAAAAAAAAAAAAAAAAATATATATATATATATATATATATATATATATATATATATATATATATATATATATATATATATATATATATATATATTTTATATATATATATTTATATATATATATTTTTTACATATATATTTTTATATATATATATGCTACATGCTACTATACTAGTATTTGCACATTAGAAATACCATACCATGTAGTATAAATTTTTTGTACTAATAGATATAAGTACTTTTACTAAAATATATCTACATATGTGTATATGCGGGATATATAAGTGTATATATAAGTATACATAGCTTGGGTTATTTTTATACATGTATTCATATGTATATTTGGAGAGTATAACTTTTCATATATATATATATATATATATATATATATATATATATATCCTCAAAACCTCCCTATTTTATTCCATAATACTGAAAAGTAGAAGCTATACAAGTATAACAGAAGGTGCAAAATCCTGAAGCCTATACACGTATACTAACAAAAGAAAGGGAGGAAAGGATCCAAAACGGCTAGACCGGTGAAAAGAGGGAATGCCAGAAGATTGTCCGGACGTGGTGGCAGAGAGATCACCTCTTACAACACTGCCTGATGGTCTCCTTAATGAGAAGGTCTGCGTAGAATTGATGGCCCTCATATCTCACCTTGTTGTGGTTCTTCCATGTCACCCATGTTGCGGCCGCGGCCACGATCTGGTGTCCATGGGATGCCGGTCCCCAAGCTCCAATACGCTCCTCGAATCCTCTTTCCTCCAGGGACATCCTGCAGCATTGGGAGAGGAAAGTCCATACCATCGCCGGTAGGTCACCATGGCAGAAGATGTGGTCTACGGTCTCCAGTTGACGGTCGGTGCAGCATGTGCAAGCGGAAGCAAGGCTGTAGCCGAGCGTGGTGAGGGAGTCATCGGTGGGAAGGATCTTACTTATTGCTCTCCAAATGATGAAGGACCACTTCTTGGGAATGCATGTCTGCCAGAGCGGAGCAATGCTAGGGCAAGGAGTTGGTGGGCTACGGACCAAGGTCCAGACCGATCTAATTGAGAAGCTTCCGGAGGCCTCCTCCTGCCACCGGAACTCATCAGCGTTGGTCCCGATCGTCAACACACCGCAACGGATAGCCTCGATCGCCGCTTGGCCTGTCCAGTCTCGTACGATGGGCCAGTTCCAATCCTTTTCGATGGGATCCCATATGTCTATTATCTTGCAGTACTTGTGGGCTTTCGAGAGATTCTGGAGTAAGGTGTCTCCCATCCATCGATCTAGGAAAGCTGAGGATTCACCGAATCAGCCACATGACCGATTCAGCAAGAGAGCGGAGCTTTAAGAGAACGACGCCACGCAACGAAAGATCTGCTGTTGGCAATGGCCATCGTCGGGTGGATGTGCTTGAAGTATCTGGCCTTTATGAATCTTGTCCATAGGTTCTGGACGGTGCGGATCTTCCACCACAGTTTCATTGAGAAAGCTTTAACGATGTTGGAAAGTTTGATGAATCCCAGACCCCCATCGCTGGTCGGCCGCGCCATGGTATCCCAGCTAGCCCAATAATATTTGTTGTTGCCGTCACTATGCCCCCAAAAGAAGTTGCTAAAGATGCTCTCGATCAAATTGAGGACTTTCTTGGGAGGAGAGCACGCTGCTAGGGTGTAGACTGGATTCGATGTGAGGACGTGCTTAATAAGGATCATCTTACCACCCGGGGATAGCGTGGCGTTGTGCCATCCTTCAAGTTTTTTCCAGATGCGGTTGATGAGGTCCTCGAATATACCAGAATTAGATTTCCCGTACACGAGGGGACATCAATGGTTGTGGAACGGCGGGTGTTTGATGGGGAAAGTGGTGGAGTTGGCAAGGGTGTCGGTGTGCTCTCTAGAGATCTTGTGATGAGTGTAAATAACGCTTTTATCCGGGTTAACCTTCTGGCCCGAACACCTGGCGTATCTCTGGAGAGTGTTGTGGACCACCTCCACCGACCCGACGTCCCCGGATGATATATATATATATATATATATATATATATATATATATATATATATATATATATATCACTTATAAGCATGAGTGGAACTCGCGAGATATTGATTCAATATCTCGCGAATTCCACAACTGAAATTCTTGCGACCCTTCTCTGGAATCAGAGAACAACTCTGTTAGTAAGATTCAAACTCGACCCTTTCATAACCCTTAACAAATCATTTGAATTTTACGCAACCCTAATTAAATCTCTAACCCGTGATCTAATCGAATCAAGGATCGAATTAAATCCACTATAAATTCGGGTTTAAATGTCTGGGTATTTAAAGTTCGAAGTTGTCCTCGACGTTTAAACTAGAACCCACAAGAAAAACTTGGCATAATAGTAAATTTGTGCATCCAGGAGAGCCCCCAACCCTAGGCGTGCGATCCCGACCAACTGCGACACCTGAACGGCCGTAGAATCGCCGGGAAACCACCAAAACACGACGAGAACAGAGACCATGTTCTAATACGCAACTGCGAGGTATGCCTCTTTGTCGATCGATTTCTTCGAACGTGTTTATTGTTTTTCGATTCTGCGAGTTGCCGTAGATAGCCCACCTCACCCTTTAGACGACCCACCTAGTAGTTCCCCGTGGTTTCAACCCATTGGGTCGGAGAATTGGCTCGAAAAACTCGAAAAAACTGTTTTCTTGATAGTTTGAAAACATCCCAATCACCCATGTTTGCTGTCAAATTTTGATCAATCCCGTTGAGGGTTTAATAAATTTTCTGAAGAACATTTTAGCCAACATATAGAACTTCAAATCACTTCTTTTAGTTTAATTATTCATTCCCTGTTTGCAAATATTTTGAACCCAAAGTTTATGAAAAGCAGTATTTAAAAACAGTAAATTTAGAAAAACTTTTCCCGATAAGGTGTGCACCCCGATAAACCGGAGGACGTGGTCGCAACCCATAAGCATCTAAAGGCACATATGGATGTTGTCGACATGTGGAAACTGACGAAACTCAATTTCGTTGCTTGTGTGCAATGAAATCAGTACGTATCCGTCAAGATACGCCAAATCGGCCACTTTACAAACTAGGCCATAAATTTGTACACGTTCGTGGTATCGAGAGAACTTGTGCCAACATGATCGTTTCATTTTTCTGGTCCTGTATACCATGTTTGGTCCGATTCTGAGAGGGTCGACCGAAATGCCTATTTGACAGGCCCGCGACCCGATTCAACCGGCAAAATTGTGTACGGCCCACCAGAATTCGAATTTGGACATACCGTTGGGTTCGTCTCGCTAAACTGGACCCGTAGACATGTAGTTTGATGAATTTAGAGACCATAGGTACTGGCACCCTTTTCGATGCAAAATAGGTCCAACGGTAGACATCATTTTGACCAAAAATTATGGTTTTGCCTCTATGTCCAGAATTGGACTTATGGGTAGTTTATTCTAGCTATTTTCCTTATTCAGGAGACATTTGTGGTGTTTATTTCAGCATCTGAGGACGTTTGTGAGATTTGACTTTCTTTGCTTCACTAATATGTCGATTCGAGCTATTGGACGTCGCCCTTTTACATACAACCTCAGGCAAGATACCTTCCCATTTGCTGTCTATTTATTTTAGCTCATATTTCATGCATTTACTTATTATTTACTTTCTACAAAATAAACTGTGAAACATGGCATAATTAGATAGAATTTTATTGTTCAGTTTTATTTTCTGCTATATACTATTTTCATACACATTAAACTTAGATTTAAGGGACCACCCTTTGTATGTTGCATTCATAGGGCTTGACAAATTTGTACCACGGAGTTGCGAGTCGCATATAGAACTCGGACATGCATGACTGACTGGCCACCGGTACGTATAAGCCGTGCGATCGGGTTAACCGCTAATAATATTGCATGATAGTTTGACTTAGCAGTTATAGAGGTTATGTGTTGTTAAAGCAATACTTAGGCATTGGGTGGGGACGACATATCCTTAGCGTATGGGCTACTATGCACATTTCCCTTGTGACCGTACGCTCCGCCGGATATGCAGGTTGATGACCCTTTATTTTATTGCTGGCCACTGACGTTCGAGGAACGATTATGATTGAGGCCCCTGGTGCCCCAAGGGAGAACCATGCCAATCCTATTTTAGCCAGAGAGCCCATGTGTTGGAAGGATATTCTTAAACTGCATTCACTTAGAACGGTTAGGCTACCTTATCCGTTAGGTATATGTACTTTTGGTTTGAGTATTTATATCTGATCGCGGCTTGGAATAGTAACTTGTCGTGGACTAGTTTGCCATATCTTGTCCTTGTTCGGTTGTAGGTTTGGCTCACTACTCCGATGAGAAGGGACTGAACCTTGTTGTGGTCTGGATACCATATTGGATTTACGGCATGGAAACGTATTCATCGTGGATTCGGGTGCCATCTCTTGTCCTTGTTTTATTGGGGGGATGGTACACTAATTCAATGGTGTGTATTAGACCATGTTATAATTCAATTGACTTATTTATTGAGCAGTTTATATTCAATTTTATGACATGATATTATGTGTCTTGTTACGTCCCTCTGAGGACCTGGTGGTCTCTCCAGGTGTGTGTTCTTGTCTTCCTTGAGGTATTCTAGCCGAGGTCGTGATCTTCTTTATTCCTTCGAAGATGACGTGTCTTGGATCTTTCTTTGCTACTCTCAAGAGGTCGTGATCTTCTTTATTCCTTCGAAGAGGTCGTGATCTTCTTTATTCCTTCTTTATTTCAGTTGCCATGTATTACTTTTCTTTTAACTAGTTGGTAGTGGATTTGTCTCCACCTAACATCTTGTACAAAGATAATTCATGGTTGATTATATGATATCTTTGTTTCCATTATTTTGTGGATGAGATTAGTTGTCATGGTTACTGTATTTTATAGATTATGTAAACATACGAGGATTCCATATACTTCGTATCTATGTAGCTGACATGTCTACGTACTTAGTCCTACGTATTTTGTGACTGGGGCATTACAGCTTTCGGTCAAAGAATCCCAAATTAATGGGATGAACCTAAGACTCAACACAATGAATCTCATTTAATAGGTTCATTCGGCTGAATCCTAGGCCACAAACTTCTTGAATTCCGCAAATGATGGCAATAAATAAAGAAGAAGATGACCGACTTGTCCATCAAAAGAGTAGTCATTAATTGCTTTTATGACTTCGACAAAAACTAGCTCCTTCGACTCAAAAGCGCAGCCAGTTCTATCCTTCCACTGCACCCACTTCAACTCAAAAGTGCATCTCCCTCCGTCCCATCCAAAAGTGCAGCCCATTCATAGGCTCCTTCATCTGACACTTTGTTGTCCAAAGCATAAGTCCACTCGTCGCTGTAAAAGTGCAGTAACTCCGTTGCCTGAAGCACTTGTCCACTTGTCGCTCTAAAAGCGCAGTAACTTTGTTGCCTGAAGCACTTGTCCACTTGTCGACTAAAATCAATGACTCCATTGCCGGAAGAACTTGTCCACTCGTTGCTCTAAAAGTGCAGTGACTTCGTCGCCTGAAGCACAGTCTACTTATTGTCCAGAAGCGCAGTAACCTCAAAGCCTTGCCAAAAAGCATAGATCGCATTGAAGCGCAGTCTTACATGGTGACTTGGTTCCACATGGTCAGACGAATGTTTATGTCTTTTTCAGATCAGTTTGTATATAAACCACTGCTCTTAAGGTAGGACAGAGTTTGATTCTGTTGATAAAAGCAATATCCTATCGGTTTATTTAAACCACATATAAGGACATAATTTGTTCTTATAGACGACGGACATATTTAATCAATTTGTTTAAACTAATGGCCCTCTAGGATAAGACAAAATTCAACTTTAGGGATATGAATAAAATCTGCTCAAGTTTATCCGATCAACAGTAAACACACGCCACGTGTCGTTTATTCGATCATGTTAATAATTTCCTCCAAGATATTGATAATGGAGAATCCCAGTATCCGCCACATATCATCTTAGCAGCAGACCTCATCGTGCAACTTCGAGATTCTCTTATATCTCTACGTAAAACATTCCTGCACAATCTATATGCACATCGTATATATGATTCGCTATAAATAGAAGGAGTTTTCCTTTGATAAAGAGGCTTCAAAATCTTCACAACTTCGGGATCCTCTTGATTGCCAACCCCAAAGTTCCAATCACAAGCACCAAAAAGCCAGAGCATGTTCAACTCGTCGTCAGATCGTCAACGGAGTAAAGGGGTCGTTGTAGTGCTCGATCTCCACCGTCACACTTCCCCAGAAAACTTTGTACTTAAATCTTCTTTTTGGGAATCGATTGTACTCTTTTATACGTTTAATATACAAAAAGTTTGTATAACCTTTTGTCATGGCAAACATTTCTAATACTTTTCTTGGTTGGAAAACTCGATATCGGTAATGATAAAAAAGTTTCTACCACTAGACTTAGTCCATATTGGTATATGAGACTTACTTACAATATTGACTATAGCTGGACTAGACTTGGACGAGATTTGGGACCAGATTTTTGCTCGAAGAATTATTCTTACATTTACTGCACTTTTCACATGTTTCTGGATCACCTTTCGAATATTCGCAGAAATCCAATGGATCTTCCGAATGAACCATTTTATGTACAAAAAACTTGTTGTGACCGAATTGTTCATTCTTCGAAAATCCGCAAAGTTCGATGGATCTTTCGAATGGACTCAAAAGTTTTGTTCTGTCATGATTTATTGTTTAGTTCTAGATTTTCTTTGATAGTATAATTCTTTATACGCCATATCATGGTTCCTGCTTTATACCGCCATGTTTACCTGGATTCCTTGTACATGTTCTTGTCTTGTCTTAATAGTAGTTCTTGGTGGCGCACTCCTGGTTCATGTACATGCTCTGCTTGATATAGTGGCTCGTCATAGCGCACTACTATCTCGATACCTGTCTTGTCTTGTCTTATCTTGCCTTGTTTGGTTGTGGCTTGTTATAGTGCACTCTCTTGCTTGTCTTATTAAGTCCAGTCTTCCATGTTTTACGTCTAGGATGGATTCTGCGAAATGTCACACCCAAAATCATGAAAGAAAATGCTAAGGACAAAATAACTAGCTTGATTACCTAGATGCATTGCGAGGAGAGAATTTCCCAATTGTCTGTAAGCCCTTTGTTCTGGCCCCAACCAGAATGGACTTGTAGCTATTTGTCATGATGAGCACATTTTTAGCATACTGTCGAGTGGGACAATCTTGTTTATTATCTTATTACCTCGTCGTCGTATTGATCATACTACTGAGGTTACCTTTGTCTCCCGGGCGATGTATCCTCTATACACCTATAATTAGAGTACATTATCTCCTGGTCGATGTACCAATTATAAGATCTTAGGATACATTTGTCTCCCGGGTGATATATCCACTATTTGATATTTATTATTGCTTTACCAACCTTGATAAGTTGGGTAGTCTACAAAGCATTGTAGCTCGATCGAATTTCTCAAAATGCATATGTTAGTAATTAGAATTGTGATAACCCTAGTTAGCTAATGTATTAAGTCGTACACATTGTTTGGTCGTGATTGATGGATAGAGTCCAGTCATCTACAGTCTTATCTTACTTGTCTTTGCTATACTTTTGCTAGTGAATGATTAGAGGCTAAGTTCTATTCAGGAGAAGGGTTGCAACCTCGGTCCTTATTTGGTTTATGGGTTGTAAGTCATTTCTGGAGTAGTTCCCAAATCATCCTGTCATTTATCTTCATTTTTAGTACTTACATGCTATGCATGATCAATATGCTTATATGTCCCGGCTTTATTACATGCTGACCTTGTGGGAACGATGGCACCTCTAGAGGGGGTGACTAGAGTATAGGGAAGTAATATCCCCAATAAAAAATAATACAGCAAAAGAAAGATACTTAATGTAATAATGTAAAAGCAGTAATTGAGCAGTGAGATAGAAACAATATGCAAATATGGAAATTTTATCCTAGTTTCCCTCCGAGAGGACTAGTCCAGGCTCGACTACTCTTGCATGATATTAAATCCACTATTTCAAATAGCAGTTACACCATGTGCTTTAATTAGAAGGGCACGTCAACTTCTTATAACATCATATTTTTATCAGAAGTCCACGAACAAACTTCAGCAGTAACTGAATAGCTTTGATACGCCAAGCTTGTACAACTAGAATACTTTTAATCAGAACACATCGGCACTTAGAAGAATGGTATTTGTCTTAGAAATATGAAAATTGAAAGCTCTTTGGTGAATAAAAGGCTTGGAATGGATAGAGAAAATGAAGTGTGAGTTGAGTGAGTAAAATAAAAATCTTCTCTCTATTTATAGGAATTTTTGAACCAAAGATCGGTCAGGACTCGGTTAAGGTAACATTCAAATTTTTGAATGTTTGGGGTCCAAAAGAATAAGTATTCATTCTAACAGGAGAATATTTATAAGGACCGAGTTCGGGGCCGAGTTCGGGTACTTGGTTTTCAGAAAGTTCTTGGTCTTTTGGATATGTATTTCGTTTGGTATGAACAGGTTTGTTTGAGTGGGGATGTTCAACAAAATGCCAGTGATATCTGACTTACAAAAACCTAGACTCAAGAAAAGAAAAATATAGAATAATTTGTAAAAAATCTTGCTAACGAGAATCGCTTTGGTCTAATGTAGTCTTTGTACATTATGTATTAGATTCAGAGTTTTAAGTCAACTATTGAAATCAGGTTGATCATGACCATATGCGCCAATAATCTTCCCTATTTTGATAATTTGAGAAAACTATGATTGATACTTAAGAAATGTTCATCTGGTACAGAAGTAACTTCATATTTTAGCTTTGTACATTGGCTTGCTCTCAAGCAATAATTGACCAAGTCTTCAGAGCAATTGAAATCTAGCAAAATTTCTCAAACCGAGTCTTCAAAGCAATTGTATTTCAAGTAGTATTTGAAGAAGCAGAAATTATTCATGAAAAAATTAGACACTTGTGCAAGTAATCAAGAATTCTCCTCCGTTTGTCATGATATCAAAATGACGTAAAAAATCTAATTACTCAGCAAAGATCATATAACGAATGGCATAAACTAGAAAGGCTTTGAAATAACTAGAATGGCATACATAGAATGCTTTAAGGAGGCATAGAACTAAAAAGTCACCAAATGCTTTCAAGAAGCATATACAACTAATACATAAAAATAAAATGCAGTAAAGAAGTAGTGATCACTGTATCACTAATTATCATCCTCATCATCATCAGCACTAGCTTCCCAAAAAGGTTTTCCGTACTCAGCAAATTGGTAGGGATCATAACGAGCAGTCGCAGGGTCAAAGTAACGCTAAGCCTCCGGATCGTCAATAAGATAACCAACCACGGAGGGATCACAAACAATGGGAATAGGACCGCCAGGGTTGTTGGCAAAACTATAGCTGAAATACCGTATACTGTTGGTCATAGCCTAGAACTGCAAGGTACGAAAATCTATAGCCCAAAATTGATCCATAACTAAAGCATGGAAATCCTCAAGGGTAACGCCAGAGGAATGATGGGGAGGATGGTAACTAGCAGATGGGTCAACAATAGGAGGAGGAGGAGGAGGAACAATATAGCTGGAGTAGGAGCTATTCGACGATGCATGTAAAGGTAAGCAGGAGGTGCATCACGAGGGCAGTAATCCAAAACGACATCAAAGCACTCAAAGACATATAGTAAATACATCGCATATAAAAGGTTTCGTGATTTCTTACGACACCATTCCATAGCGGAGATAATAATCTTTGGTAAGCTAAAAAAAATTTCAAAATGAAGATGATACATGGCAAAAAGTTCTAAATAAGTGATTTCATCGGTGAATGTTTATTTTGCAATGATAACAGAGAATACCATCTGATGTAAATTATATAAATAGTCATTCGTATGTTTCGGTCGAAGTCTAAAGTCATATGAGCCAAAAATTGAACTTTTGTTATTTCCATAAGTGCTTCCCTATCATTGGAAATATGAAGCATAAAAGTTAAATCCGCAACATCAAATTCAATTTCTATCCTACTAACTCTAGATCAAACAGTGTCATTTGTAACCGAGAGATTGCAATAAAACATACATATCGCATTTATGTAAATAGGATAACTCGATTGCACCAACTCATCAAATCCAAAGTTTGAAATATCAATAAATAGACCAAAAACAAGGTACAATTAATAGGGCTACCCATAAAATTTGTCCGTTTGATAAAATCAGTGAACCATTCATTTGAAGCATCTAAGGACACAAATATGAATTCATCAAAATTGTCACCATCAGGCATAGATGGACTGAAATAGGAGAATGAAACTTCTTATTGAACATTCGAAGAAGAAGCTTCCCTAGCTTTCTGTTTCTTCATGGGAAACTTAGGTGCCATATAAAAAAATAGAAGTGAGAAATATACCAAAATTGATCAAAAAAAATGGAAGAGAACCACGAAATCACCCTGGATCCAAGTTTTCAAACTTTGAGAGGCTTGAGGAGGTAGAATAGGAATTCTAGGGTTAGGTTTTCAATGGAGGCTGTTGTGATAAAGAAAAAGTTGATAAATGATGTATGGTTTTAATAGAAGCCCGATCTGTCCATCCTCTATTCTAAAAATAGCCTACCCAAGTTCAGCTCGAGTTTGCACAGAGCTTGGTCCGAGCTCGATTTCTAGGTATATTGAATATAATTGGACAAGTTTGATACAGTTTTAACATATATACAAAATAAAAATTTGAATTATTTGCATTGAAGAAAAATAATTTATATTAATTAACAATAATGCAAAAGGTTGTATAACATATCTGTAGGGGCCGGATCCCAGCAAGCAGTAGTCCGAAGACATATGGCACCGTGTCGCTTAGGCTTTTACCCCTTGTTATCAGAAGTGTTCTTTCGTCTTACAACTAAAATACTCTTTACGATTTACGAATTTAGGTTAAGTAATATAGAAATATAAAACCTCAATGTCCAAAATTCTCAATTCTCTTCGTATAAAGTTAAAGCGATCTTCTGCTAGAGGTTTGGTGAAAAAGTCAGCTAACTGATGTTCTATGTCCACATATTTTTGGCAAATGTCACCTTGTCGAACATGATCTCTAAGGAAATGATATCTAATTTCTATATGCTTAGTGTGAGAGTGACAAATATGATTCTTTGTGAGATCTATAGAACTAGTATTATCATAGAAAATAGGGATGTGGTTCTAGATAACTGATAGTCTTCTAAGGTTTGCGTCATCCATAAAATATGGGTGCAACAACGTCCTGCGGCTATACATTCAGCCTCGGTTGTTGTTAATGCAACAAATTTTTGCTTTTTAGAAAACATGTACGAATATTTTTAGGAAATGACATGTGCCACTAGTACTTTGACAATTGACCATATATCCCATAAAATATGCATCCGAATCAGTTTTTTATACTATAGACCGATTGTTAAAGTTCCTTTAAGGTATCGTAGGATACGCTTAATATCGCTCACATGTGATTCCTTAGGACAAACCTAATATCTTGCACATAGGCATACTAAACCATAATATCATGACTACTAGCAGATAAATAAAGTAAACTGCCAATCATACCTTTGTACTTATGAACTTTAGTTAGTTTACCACATTCATCCATATCAGGTTTTGTAGACGTTGCCCTAAGAGTTTCTATTCGTTTTGACATTGTACATATCAAACTTATTTAGCAGGTCTCTTGTATATTTGGCTCGACAATTGAAAATCTCTTGTGAATTTGTTTAATTTGTAACATAAAGAAGAAAGTCAATTCTTCCATCATGCTCATATCAAATTCACTTTGCATACACTGAGCAAACTCGTTACATGCATCTCATTTGCTGATATAAAGATAATATAATCTACGTAGATCTGTACTAATAATTTGTTCTTAACAATAGATTTTATAGAAAAGAGTATAATCAACCTTTCCTTTTGAAAATTCATGTTCATGTAAGAAGAAACTAAGGTGCTTGTACGATGCACGAGGTGCTTGTTTGAGTCCATAGAGAGCCTTATGAAGCTTGAATACGTGATCTATTCTTTTAACGTCTTTAAATCCAGAAGGTTGTTTAACAAAACTTCTTTTATAAAATCGTTTAAAAAAGCACTCCTAACATCCATCTAAAAAAGTTTAAAACTATAAATACTAGGAAAAGTACACAGCATTCGAATGGATTCTTGTCCAACCGGAGCATGTCTTATCGTAGTCAATGCCTTCTTCCTGATTATAGCATTAAGCTACTAGACGTACTTTGTCATGTATGACCATACCATTCAAATATAATTTATTTTGAAAAACCTATTTAGTACTAATGACCGGGTGATCATTAGGTCTGGAAACAAGTTCCCAAACTTGATTCTATTCAAATTGGTTAAGTTCCTCTTGTACTGCTGAAATCCAAATTTATCATCAAAAGCTTCTACAATATTTTGGGTTCTATCTTAGAAATGAAAGTTATATTAGTAATGATATCTCTAGTATTAGAACGAGTACTTACACCTTTAGATACATTACCTATTACCAGCTCTTTTGGATGGTTTGTGGAAAATTATATTATTTTTGGCATAATTTCTAGGTATGTGGTTGGTGTTTCTTCAGGCATTTTACTTGAGAGAATTATGTCATCTTTATTATCACTATCGTTTGCACCATGACTATTCAGCTCGTCAAAAGTAACATTTATTGGTTCTTCAACTACTAGTGATCTTTTGTTGAATACTTTGAATCTTTTGCGCTTTGTAGCATATCCAAAAAATATTCCTTCATCAGATTTCTCTTCAAATGTGCCTAAACTATCATTGGCATTTAGAATAAAACATCTGCATCCAAATACTTTAAATCAGCTAATATTAGGAGTTATATTAAACCATAATTCATAGGTCTTTTTAAAATTGGTCTAAAAAAACCATATTCAATTCATGGCATGTTGTATAAACAACTTATGCCCAAAAATTTTGGAAGATTGTGCTGGTTGAGCATAACTCTGGCCATATCGCCAAGAGTTCTACTCTTCCTCTCCACAATACCAATCTGTTAAGGAGTTCTGGGGTAAGAGAATTCATGAGATAAATCATTTGAATCACAAAAAGTTTTAAAATTATTTATCAAATTCTCTACCATGATTACTTCGAATACGATTACTCATGAAACCTTTCCCATTTTGAACCTTTTTATAAAAAGAAACAAACTCAGAAAAATCTTTATTTTTATTTGAAAGAAAATAAACCCATGTATATCTAGAATAATCATCACTTGTTACAAAAGCGTATAACTTAACACCAAGACTAGCAACTTTACTTAGTCCAGGTAAGTCCAGACTTACATCATTTATTGATTTAAAAGATGATTTGGAAGCCTTGTTCATTTTACAATCAGCACAGACCATATCTTTCTTGAAATTATATTAGGTAAGTCTCTTACAAATTTTTTGGACAATCTTACATTTGTGTCCATATTTGCATGTCCAAGATGCATGTGCCATATCCAGCTTTCGTCTTGAGATGTATATAGACACTTTGCTATAATGTTAGTGTTCTCTGACAGATATAAAATATATATGTTGTCTTCTCTTAATCTTTCAAAAGATTATACCAGCAATTTTATCATTAATAAGGCATTTATCTATTACAAAATTAATTCCATAACCATTATCAGTCAATTCACTTATCTCATAAGGTTATGTTTTAGTTTTGTTACTAAGCAAACATCTTTGATAATAGGAGAGGGAGAATACCTATGTCGCCATTATAAATTATATGTCCTTTTAAGTTATTCCTGAAGGAGACAAAGCCTTCTTTCTTCATTGATAGAGTTGCAAATAAAGTAGTATCACCCGTCATGTGTCTGGAGCAACCCCTATCGAGAATTCATTTGCTTCTAGTGAGTGGAGGTGGTCCACTTTTTTGAGGGTCCAGATGTGTTAGTCTTAGGAACCCAAACATATATCCATGTCGACTAACTTCCCTATTTTGCACTGATATGACACATGACCTTTCAAACCACAGTAGTAACATGTAAAAGATGTGTTTGTGCTAGGTGAAGTTCAAAAATTATGTATATGAGTTATTGAAATAGAGCGACAACTTATGAGTAAACTTATACATGAATGCATAATCTCTGGAAGTTCTAGTGGCAGTGAGTGCATCTATTCTAAGCAACAATATTATGCTTCTCCTTCTCTAATTCATAAAGATCTTTACGTTTTACATATTCTTTATTTGCTTTCTAAAGCTCCTCAAGAGTGTCATATAATATCAATTTTAAAGAAGAAATCTAATCCGTCTTACGAGAAGAGGTTTATCTCTAATATTTTCTAGTATTAGAGATTTTTTAGTATACTCAGAGTGTACTACTTTCAGCTCTTTCTTAGCATATTTATATGTCCATCATTTTCTTTTGATCTTCTAATAAATCACTGAATGCATCAGATAACTCATTAAATATAAAATATTATATAGTGGATTTGAATTTACCTTTGCATCTGTAGCCATGAAGCATAGATTTATAGTATGCAAGGTCTTTTTTTCTCTTCAGAATCACTTGCTTAACTTTCACACCAAATACTGGTATTAGCATAATTTATAGTTGAAGTACTTCTCTTACTTGATTGTTCAAATTTTCTTCCTTTCCTTACAACAGGACAATCTTTTTTGATATGACCTATCTTTTTACAGTAGTAGCATACCGATACTTCGTCATCTATAGAATTTTTCTTCTTTTTCTTTGATTTCTCATACTTTAGAAATCTTCTAAAGTTTCGAGTCATAAGGTCCTTTTGATCATTTTCTGAACTGTTATTTTCATTTGCGTCATCGGAGGCCATCTTGTGATGTGCTTTGAATGCAATGGTCTTCTCCTTTGGTGTTCGCTCATCAAATTACTTTAGGTCCAGCTCATATGTCATAAACTTTTCCATAAGCGTTTCGAGAGTCATTGTTGTGAGGTTGTTTCCTTCAATTATAGCTGTTGCTTTAGGATTTCAGTTCTTGGTCAATCCACGAAGTACCTTTCGTATCTTTTCATGATTGATGTAGTCTTTTCCAAGAGAAGATAAGAGATTAACAATATCTAAGAAATGAGTAAATATATTAGGGATAGTCTCATTAGGCTTAATTCCAAAAGCCTTATATTCTTGCGAGTCTTGCGATTTTAGATTCCTTCACTTATAAAGTTCTTTCATGAGTTACCTCAAGAAGTTTCCAAACCTCACGGGATGTGGCATATGTTGATACTCTATTGAATTTGATTCTATCTACTACACAAAATAAAGCATTTATAGCTTTTGCATCAAGGCTTACTTGCTTCTTTTCATGATCAGTGTATTTGTCATGTGGTTTCTCAACCAGGCTTCCATATATAATGATTCGAGCTGGTTTTTTATAACCATCGATAACAATTGAGCATAAATCAAAATCAAGTGACGTAATTTAAAACTCATACGTGTCTACCAATACGTGTAGTTAGTGCCATCAAATAGGGGAGGCCTATTTGTTGACTGGGAGTTGTCTTGGAAATGTGAAGACACCAGCACTTAGAAGAATGGGAGTTGTCTTGGAAATGTGAAAACTGAAAGCTCTTTGTTGAATAGAAGGAAAGCTCTTTGGTGAATAGAAGGCTTAGAATGGATAGAGAAGATGAAGAGTGAGTTGAGTGAGTAAAATAAAATTCTCTTCTCTATTTATAGGAATTTTTGAACCAGAGTTCGTGCAGAACTTGGTTAAGATAAAGTTCAAATTTTTGAACGTTTGGGATCCAAAAGAATAAGTATTCATTCTGACCAGAAGGAAATTTAGGAGGACCAAGTTCGGGGTGAACTCGTACCGAGTTTGGGTACTTGGTTTTCAAAAAGTTTGTTTTTCAGAATGTCTTTTAGGTACAAATTTGGTTTGGTATGAGTAGGTTTGTTTGAGTTGGGATGTTCAACTAAATGCTAGTGATATCCAACTTATAAAAACCTAGACTCAAGAAAACAAAATACAGAATAATTTATCAAAAATCTTGCTAACAAGAAGCTGCAATCTTCTATAGTCTTTGTACTTTAAGTATCAGTTTCGGAGTTTTAAGTCAATTATCAAAATTAGGTTGATAATGACCATATGAACCAACACACATGTCCAGTTTATCTTACATGTGCATATGTTTTTTTTTTAATATGTTTCCAATTTTCTTTCATACACTCTTTTTCCAATTAATTACTTATATCGTTTACTGCTTCTTTAGTATTGTTATGATTTGTATGCTAGTTTTAGTTCATATATTGGCTTCCTTTCGGGTACTTGCTATTGGGGGTCTGACTCCACTAGTTTTGTTTGCTAGATCGGGTTGAGAAGCCCGAGGACCTTTCGTACCTTTCATTTGATGGTCACCACCCGGAGCACCAAGGTGCCTAAGTGGGTGTTTTTCTCTTACCCACTCTCTCATGTATTGATATTTGGCTTACAAGCTGATTGCATATTTTTCTAGACAGCAGCTAGAGCTGATCATGTAGACTTACACTCTTGCTACTTTTTCATTTTATATTACTAGCTTCGTAATCATCTATATATTATAGTTTGGGATATTTCAGTGTCTTATATGCCTGATAATCATACTCTTATACTTCACATTCTTACCTATTATCTAGGATTTGTTTGAGCTAAGATTGACTATTGGCTTGTAGTAGTGACCCCCATCTATACATCTTATACGTTACTCGGAGTACTGGAGTACTTTGGCATGGTCCGTCCCTACTTGCCAGTATTCTGGTTCTGGAGAGTGACAATAAACCAAGGTAGGGCTTTTGCGATGACAATTGGAGGAGCCAATGCTACAAGTGATGGGTTAGCAGGTCCCATTCTTTTTCTTTCTATCTATTGATCTGGTGATTCTTAGTATCTAATAGTAGCATCAAAAATTGTTATGCTAGAGTTAAACCCATATAGAGACTGCAAGACCTTTCATAGTTAAGTTCATAACCATGCATGTTTGATAACATATGAATAATTTTTTTGTTTAATTGAATTGTATGCTTGTATAACTTTAGATAAGATTCTTTTAGACGAGGTTGTCTTAGAAGGGATTGGAATAGATGGGTTATAACAGAAGAGTGGGCTGTGTGAGAGAATACCCTATCCTTGAACCAAAAGATTTCTTTTCATGCTTACTTTCAGTTTTTAATTTCGATGGCAAAATTTTTTCTAGGGTGTAGGATTGCAAATAACTAATTCCGAGAAAGGTGTATTTTTGTCATTTCAATAATTATTTGATAATTGTACTAGTGAGATAATATTTATTATTATACGTATTGGTTGTGTGCTAGCTATTTAGAATAAACCACGTGATTAGTTGATTAGTGGACAAGCCTATTTATTAGACTTATCTTAGTGGACCAATTAGATTTGACATGATACTAGAGTCCAACAATTAGATTGATATGACACTTGGATCAACACTTTAGATTAGACTCAAATAGACTCATTGTCATTCTTTAATGAATAGAGATTAGTCTAAATTACCAAATTAGAATTTGAAGCTTCCATCCACTAGATTAACCTTCATGACATTTCTTGGAAGGCATTTTGGATATTTTTTTTGTATAGAGAGGCCTATAGTGGCCGTCCCTAATAGAGTAGAAGAGACTCTCTCTCTTCTTCTCTATTGTGCCATTAATTCTTCTTCAGGTGTTCTTTCCCAAATTGATCCTTCCCTCATCTAAATTCCCTTAAATACTTCCCAATCCTCGTTATTTTCATTCCTTGGAGGAGTATTGTCTATGAGCATTTATGGAGGAGGCTATTGGCTAGGAGCTTGTGTCCAATCGTGTATGAATCGTGTCCATCAGGCTTTATATTAAGAACCCATCTCCCAATAGGTATACATCTAATTTCTTCTTATTTGTAGAATCTAATAATGCATTTGACCACTAGGAACCCACCTGTTGACTAGGGATACCTATAGGAAGAAGAAGAACTAGGCTCTAATGATCTTTTACATGGCAGTTACGTTGAGTTTTTATGCCATTTTAGGGAAAATCCGAGAATGGTGCACCAAATGTTTGTCATATGGGTTAATAGATCTATCTAGACTTATTTTTGTTGGCTAGATACGTGTCAACAATTGGATATGAGTAGGCCGTATCTTGACACACCATGATACGAAATCATTTTGGGGGGGTTTCCTTCCGTCACGTGTGGCATACATACCACATTCTCCATGACACATTGTATTAGCTAGTATTATTCTAATTAGGCTCTAATATTATTTTAGACATGCTCATGTTATTTGGTTAGGTTCAAACAAGGTTTGGTATAGGTATCTTGGACGTATCATGAGAGTATCGGAGTATCGGTGTGATAGTAGTATAGTGCACACCAAGTGTTTGATATTGTGCACAAATGAGTTTGTCATATGTTTCTATGTATTATGTGGGTGCATGTGTTAGTGGTTGGCATTGGTACACATGTGTGATATCATTTGGAATATTAGTGTATGTCTTGAGATACATATACGTAAATGTGTGTGTACCTATAAGCATGTGAGTATCAATTTCATATGTGTGTATTTAAATATAGATATGTGTGTGCCTATATATGAATATGGGTGTATAGCCATAATGATATAGATATATGAGTGTATAGGTATCGATATAGTTGACGTGAAGCTAGTGTGTCAGGGGGAGAGGGGAATAAGAACTGTCGAGATTGGATGCAACAGTAATATAGCTGCTTTCCTCTCTACCAAATGCAAGCAAACAACAGTAGCTAACAACTACCAATGCAAGCAGGCAGCAATAGAAGTACATCCAGTGAAGCCAATAGCAGCAGTATGCATAAACAATATTATTTGGTAGTAGCAGCTACATTTATTGAGTGCAGTAGCAGCAAGGATAGTTGCATCTGCAGGCAATAGAACAACAACTATTTGGTTGGGAGCAGCTAGCAACAACAGTAACACCTACTATAGGTAGCAGTTTGGACAGGATAATACCAGTGACAACATTTTGCTGCACAGGAAGCAGCAGCATCAGTTACTGCTTGCACTAGCACTATGTGTAATAGCTAGCTATACAAGCTACAGCGCAATTGCAAGGCTTGACAGTAGTAGCAATAGATGCAGTAGGTAGAGATATAACAGTATATGTAAGGTAACATCAGTAGGAAATATGGGCTTCAAGGAAAATGTCTAGAGTATGTGCAAGTATTTGACTGGTTAGTATTTGGGGGGTTCATGTGTATAGGTGATGTAGGTAAGGGTATCAGCAAAGTATTACCAAGGTAATAGGTGTTACCTTGGGATGTTGCATACGTGGTAGAAATGAGTATATAGGTAATGTTAGGCATAGGGATATAGGAGCATAGGGATATATTGGTATATATATTAATATGGGTAATTAAGATAACCTCTAGGAATAATTATACCTATATATCTATATGAGTGAGGATGTTTTATATGCATACCTATATGGAGGGTACTAGAATATCTTAGGTAAAGGGTATATGCAATGCATTTTGTAGGGGATATGTATAGGTAGGCAGTTGGGGTACATATACATGGTATAGGTAGGTATATTGATACATATGTATATAGGGTAAAGGTTAAGGTATTGAAGTATATGAGTCTATATGTATACATGGTACCTAGTATCCCTATTTCTATGGGGGTATGGACCTAGAAACCTAGGTATGACCTAAAGATGACTAGATTGACCCTCAAAGTAAGGAATTTGACCTAGTTTGACCATAGAAGTAAAGTATCGACCTAGTTTGACTTCTATGACTTAGAATTGACCTAGAATTCACATTTTAGTTTAGATATCAATGTTTATCACTCTAAAATATCAATTAACATTGATATTTCATATTTAGGTCTTTGTGACTCAATTTAGATATCGATCATCACTCGTTGCTTAAGACCACAGGTGAGTACATCTCTCTGTTAGTTTTTTGTACTTGATAGTGTATATATCTATGTTCTAGAACTATATTACTTGATTATGACACGATGTGACACGGGCTGGTATTATATGGATCAAATCGGGAATGTTATTTATTCGTATGCTCCGTGTGCTTATATTATGTTCGTGTACGTAAGTGTCAGATTGGATCCACGAATATTAGTCGGGATAAGGGAGTAAAAGTTGGTTATGTGATCAACCCCTTAGTATATTCGTGTGTATGTTGGCTATAAACCTCACGTATATCGAGTTACCTTAGTATATTTGTGCAACCCAAGCCGATCACAAAACGAACTTGTGCCCTAATTCACATAAACAGTTTTATTAGTCTCTTATTTACTGTTCACACCATACTACCTGTATTTATCTTTCCAAATATTCATTGTGAGTACTAGTTATTTCAATTATATTCTTCATTATCTAGTTGTGCATACATCTTGTATTCTTTTCTATTACTTGTCATATATTCTCTACCTTGTATTTGGAACTGCTTTTAGAGTTTTGTACTTTAGTTCAATCCTAACCAGATAATATTTTTTAGAGGATCTTGAGGACTTTTGTCCCACCTTTTATGGACCCAGAGTAGACGAGGAGTATATCCAGGAGCTTCCATTGGAGCCAGTACCCGTTGAGGAGGCACCACCAGTAGTAACTTCGCTAGTTAGCTATTATTATTAGATTTGTCTCCAGCTTATGAGACCCTGGGATATATTTATTATTTGAGACTTATGTTTAGGTTGAGACTGTTAGACTTTTAGATTCTAGATGTGGATTTGGTTATAATTATGATCCTAGACTTGTTTTAGGATTCTTATTTTTTATCTTTATGACATTATCGTGCCATTTAACTTCCTTATAGTTTGTTGTGATTAAGTATGAATATTATCATTATACTATCCTCCTTTTGGAGATGAGATATCCTTGATAGGTTGTAATATATTCATGAAATGTGTTAGTTAGAACTGTTGACCTAGACAGTGTTCAACTGCCGATGTTATGGTGTAGGCTGGGCATTGTTTGCCATGAGCAAAAAGTTAAACAATTTTTGTATTTCAAACTTGAAAAGAGTACAAGAGACCCCTGAATATGAGTTCTAAGTACAATTGATTTTGGGAAAGTGTGACGATGGAGATCGAGCATTGTAGTTGTCGTTTACTCCGTTGACGATCTGACGATGAAATAAACTTGCTCTGACTCTCTGAATGTCTGTGAGTGGTGATTTGGGTTTGCAATCAAGAAGCAGTTGAAGGATCCAAAAGAAAGGAGGACTTCTGCCATTCATAGGCATTCACATGTACGATATGTGCAGGGTTTTTGGCACACAAGAGCACTGTATGTAAGATTTTAGGAGAATCTGTTGTAACTGCACTATGGGAACTAGTACTTAGTTGACACATGATAGTGATTGGAATTCTTTTGTTAATGAAATCAGGGTGGTTGACACCAGTTCATCAACAGGATTGAGTCAACCACATGTGTTGTGTGCACAATGGTCAAGGATCTCGTTCTGTTTAAAGAAAATAGATCTTGATTATATTGGCAGAGATATAGCTTGAAAAAACTGGATTTGATTGTATCTGAAGAGATATGGTTGCGATACTGGCCACATGGCATAGTTTCACATTGTAAAGGAACTGCGCACCGAACATCACAGAGACTGCACTTCTGGACATAATTGAAACTATTTTTGGACGTATCTGAGGCTGTGCTTCTGGGCATCCAATTGACTGCACTTTTGTACATCCCGTTGACTGTGCTTTTCAAAGTTGTGTTGGAAGACGTACTTTTGACATCTGCCAACTGCTATCTTGACGACTGATAGCTTGATAGCATTTACTGTCTTCTGATACTTCGTCGGGTGTTCCATTAATGCTGAAGTGATGGCCCATTGCATGGGCTTCGTTTAGAGTAATGTGCTTTTGGAGTGCTAAGTCACTACGCGTTTGGAGTGCTAAGTTACCGCGCTTTTGGAGCGTTGAGTCATTGTGCTTTTTGGGGCGATGTCGAATCAAATACTTAATTAATTTTTGCCACTTTTATGGGATCGAGAAGTGGTGACTAAAGACTTGGTCAAATACTTCATTAATTGAGATTTATTGTAATAAATTCTAGGTTGATCCAATTAACTTAGAGCCTTTGACTTGCGGGAACTTAGCGTGTGGGTTGGACCACACAAAGCCTATATAAAGGGGATCTTTTGAGGAAGCTTTTGCCTATTGCCTCTTGACATTCCTCTGCTCGATCCTGACTTAGATTCGGAAATGCCATAGCCTAAAGTCGACTGTTTGTTGTAGACCTCTTCGTTCAAAGAAATCGTAGCCTTGGTACAAGACAACTCCAAGTTTCATGATGTACTTGAGCATTTGGTGTGATGGATTCAAACCTGAACAACATCTTGTAGGTCTTGGAGGGCCAAGATACTGGATTTGGGTTGATTGTCGGCTCTTCTTATTTTGGAAGAGACACACGTTAAGCTGGGAGCCTCACGTAGGAGCTATGCCCCCTTCCATTCTGCTCAATAAATGCTTCATTAGCTATATTGGAGCAGGAAAGTGCTGCACTTCTGACTAGGAAGTGATTCGCTCTAACGAGGAAATGATTCGCTATGGCGAAAAAGTGTGGGCTGCGCACTTGTAAGTTGCGCATACTTGTATGTTGCATACTTTAGGCGAAAAAACGATAAAAAGTGCAAAACAGCCAAAAGCAACAAAAAATGTGTAAAAATGTCAAAAACATACAAAATCAACAACAAACGATAACAAAAAGTGCAAAAGCAACAACAAATGATAAAAAATGTACAAAAAGGGTCAAAAATCACAAAAATGTACCGAATTGACCAAAAACGATAAAAAATGCGCAAAAATGGCAAATAGTTGCAAAATGGATAGAAAATGATAGTATATGTGAAAAAACAGCCAAAAGTGACCAAAGCGATATAAAGGTGCAAAAACGGTCAAAAAACATACAAAATTGACCAAAACCGATATAAAAAGGGGCAAAAACGGTGCCAGATCGACAAAAAAGATAAAAATAAACAAAAGCGACGAAAATAAAAAATAACAAAAACAAAAAACATGCAAAATAAAAAAAATGTACAAAAGCGACAAAATATGATAAAATGTATACAAATGGTAAAAAAAACCGCAAAAATACACAAATTGACCAAAAAAGATAAGAAAACGTACAAAAGCGACAAAACGATAAAAATTATTCAAAATGGCCAAAACGTGCAAAATCGACCAAAAACGATAAAACTTGCAAAAGCGGCCAAAAAGGGCCAAGAACGGTACAAAAATGACCAAAATCGAAAAAAAGAAATACCAACCCACAACGAGCAAAAAAGGCAAAAAAAAACAAAATGACCAAAAATGGAAATAATGAACAAAACGACCAAAATAGCGTACCAACTTTCCTCTTAAGTTGTAATGTAATCATGATTACATAGGTTTTATGTAATTGACTTTAGAAGAAATTAATGTTATGTAATCAAACTTGTAATCGCAATTACATTACATCTAATTCTTTTTGTCCAATCAAACATCCGAGTTAGATTGACAATGTATTGCCAAATACATTACTTTGTCCAATCCTGCAAACCAAATGGGCCCTTAATGTCATAACCATTGTAAACAAGATGCCTAATGCTTATAAGATTATGTTTTAATTCAGTTACAAGACAAACGTCATTTATTTCTGGATAAGGAAAATACCAACAGTACCATTACCTATAATATTACCTCTAAGATTATTAGCAAAGGAGACATATCCTTCTCTTTCATCGATAGTGTCGCGAATAGAGATACGTCACCTATTATGTGCCACGAACATCCGCTATTGAGGATCCATTAACTTCCAGCATTAGAGGGTTGGCCCACCTACAAGACAAGTAGATGTGACCTTTGGTACCCATTTCTTTGAGGGTCCAGCATTGTTAGTTTTGGTATCCATGTATATTTATTTATGTTTACTAACTTTATAACTCTACAGTATTTGATATGTGTCCGTGTTGACCGCAGTATGTATAAATCTAAAGTGGGTTTCCTTTGTTTCAGTGCAGACATGAGTCATTTGTGTCTTACGTGGATACTTGTAAGCTAAAGCATGATAATGTGGAACATGTGGCTTGTGTGCTTTCTTTGATCATGTCTTATTTGGTATATATTGTAGTAGGATAGATCTTAGGAAGTGTAATAGGAACAACTTGTTGGCCCATTCAGTCTCAGTCAACTTGATTTTGACAGTTAACTAAATCATGTCTTGATATGATGCAATATGACTCACATGAATATTCAACAATCCTGCGGTGCTTGAAGGTTGTAATTCTGGTCAATCATGTAATTTTCTATTTTCAAGTCCAAGACCTATATGCATTTAATCGTACTTGATACCAGAAGTCCTCATATATATCCAACAAGACCACTCAAACAATCTCCAATCCCATCTATAAAAATCCCAACCCATTCAACCAAAATCATTCGAAAACAAACCAAAAATTCATACCTATACTGGCAACCGAACTCGGACAAAGCTCTGGCCAAACTTGGACCGACTAGGTCTTGGTAATCCTGGAAAATCCAGACAGCTTTGCAATCCCTGATATTGTGGTTCCCAATCTTTTAAAAAAATTCAAATATACACCCAAATTCTTTCCACATTCATACTCACTCATCTCTTCTCATCTTCATATCCTATAGAGTGATATATGAGCTTTAATCTTCTCATCCCCAATCAACTCCCTTAGCCTTCTAGTTTCAAGTGCGATCTCGGTTAGAAGTCTAAAAGAGTTGTAAAAGCTTGGTCTATAAAAGCTTCTATTCTGTTCTGAAGTCGACGAGTCATTCTAATAAAAGCTCGTGGTTGTTGAAATCGTTGTGCCTTCAGATAAAAGCACAAGGTATAATGAGCTGCATGTGCTTCGAATTCAAAGCATATGTTTCACTATTGTGACTATAGTGCTTCAACTCCGAGCAAGAGTTCTCGGGCCTGGATTAGTCCTCTCAGAAGGAAACCAGGATGAAATCTCGGTGTTTGCATTCTCTCTAAACTCTGCTGCTTTTAATATTTGTCTTACACAAACACAATATCATTTTTTTTTGTTGCACTTTGTCTTCACTTAGAAAAATTTTTTGGATAGATATTTCAGGTGCACTCTATTCACCCCCTCTAGAGTTGTTTAAATTGTTCTTCAATTGGAATCAGAGCTAGATCTCTTACTACCAAACTAACATCCTAGAGTTATGGCAACTATTAGATATCCACACCAACAATGATGAAGGACATTAGACAAATAGGGCACCCCTATTTGATGGTACCAACTACACTTATTGGAAGACACGTAGCTTCTACTTAAAGTCTTTTGATTTTGATATGTGGTCTGTAGTTATAGACGGGTATCACAAGACACCTAGAATAGTCATAGATGGCAACCTTACTGAGAAGCCCCATGATAAATACACAGACAGATAAAAAGATACGCCAGTCTTGATGCTAAAGCTATTAATGTTTTATTTTGTGCTTTAGACAGAACTAAATTTAACAGGGTCTCTATTTGCACCACTTCACACGAAGTATGGAAGATTTTTTAGGTCACTCATGAAGGAACAACGCAAGTAAAAGAATTGAAGATTAGTCGTCTAACACAAGAATATAAAGCATTCAAAATAAAACAGAATGAGACGGTGACTCAGATGTTCACACGGTTCCTAGACATAGTCAACCCTGTATCACTCTCTGGGCAAGGAGTACAATAATCATGAGAAGATTCAAAAGTACTCAGATGACTCACCAAGAACTGGAATCCCAAGGCCACAATAATCATTGAAGGGAAAGATCGGACAACAATAACCCATAAGACGTTCATGGGGAAACTGATGACACACGAGCTGGATCTCAAGAATTTTGAAGAACTCGCACAAAAGGAAAAGACGATTGCACTCAAGGCACATTATTACAAAAAACCTCCAACTATGACTCTGACGATAATGTTGTCCTCATCACCAGAAACTTCAAAAAATTTCTAAAATTTGAGAGATCAAAGAAGATCTAACGACAATAATGATGAAGAGCCACCATGCTATAACTAAAAGAAGCCTAGCCACAAAAAGAGGGAATGCCTGATGATGAAGAAAGGAATTCAAACTGATCGCCCATCCAGAAGAACTTCAACAAGAAAGTATGCTAACATAAGCATTTGGCAAAAGAGCGAAGCAAGTGAGTCTGATAAAGAAGAAAAGACTCAAGACTCCGTAAACCTCTGCTTCATGGCACTAACTGAGCGGGTGTCACTACCACATTTTTAGCCTAAGGGTATTTTGGTCATTTATGACTTTTTATTAAAATTAAAATTTTATTTTATTAATTAATATTGTTTAATCTTTGTGTGAGACTTGACCTAGTTTTGCCCTAACCTAGATGTTAGTCATGATCCTAGAGATTAAGTTAGAGGATTACAAACTTAATGGCTATGTTTGAAATATCTAGATATTTGGCTAAGAAGATATTTATTGAGCGTAAGATATTTTACAAGCCTACCCATTACCTAAATATCTACCCAAACACTAGATAACTCCTTGGCTGCCATCAAAGGGTCCCCTCCCCATATATGCATATGTCAGCACACCCTTATTTTTTTATTATATCCATAAACCCTAAATTGAGTTCTTCCCCAAAATTACCCTCTTTTCTCCAAATCAACTCCAAATTTAGCCTAATCAATTGCAACATACTCCCCTAGTGTAGAGGAGGTCAATATAGGCTAGCTAGCAAGGATTAAAGGCTTTTGGACCATAGCAAGTTGGTGAAGGATCTCATTTCTAGGCTTTTGCTTTGAGATTCTAACTCTCAATAGGTAATGGCTTCTAAACCTATTAAAGTTCTGATTTCTTTTAATAGATGCATGCATCTAGGTATGTCGACATGCCTGTATACATACGAAGTATACTCCAATATATAAAACTTCGTATGAATACATAAGCTATAAAATGCAGTAGAACCATAAAAAAACTAAATCTCATCCACTAGATAAATAATGATATAAAAGCAACTTTGAATTTTTTATGTATACAATCGTTGGGCGGAACAAAGTCCACTGCCAACTATCTCAAATAAAATATACAAGAAGTGATCGATAGAATAACGGGACGAACCAAGCGCAATCGTCTTCGAAAGAATGGAGAAGATCACGGCCTTGGCTAGAACACCTGCAAAATCACAGAAGCACACACTTGGAGAGATAACCAGGTCCTCAGAGGGACGTAACAAGATACATAAAGAACATGCCATAATAAACTGAATATATAATATGTCACGACCCGAAATAAGTGACAAAACGACAATAAGGTAATCTAACCATACTACAGTGTTTATGCAGTTAAGAACAAACCTCCAACGCATGGGCACTCTGGCTCAGTAGCAGTAACTCAGGTATGGCCCATCAGGATACCAGGGACCTCAAAGCATAACATTCATCGAATGTCAGAGGCCAGTAGTAAATCAGTATCAGGATCTAGGATCGTATCTCCCGGAGATAACCGGCAATAGGGAAGTGCATACTTGGCCCATACGTCAAGGAACTTTTCTTCCCACCCAATGCTTACATAGTCACCTCCATGTCTCATATACCTCTACTAACTGCTAAGTCTCCTAACATGCCTCTATTAGCAGTTAGCCCTAACGCATGCGCATGGGGGATCAGTCCACACACAAGAACCTCTACATGCTACTCATCTCATACATTCTCGTGGTACAACTGTGTCAAGGTATATGCAATACACTACAGACGGTAGTCCCTTAACTCTAGGTTCACATACAATCAAAGGATAATAACAAAGTAAATTAATAATCACTGAACAGGCAGTAAATCAGGAACTATAAGAACAGGAAATAAAAACAGTGATATATAAAATAAATGCAGACTGAATATAAGCAGTTTAATGGCAAGGTATCTTGCCTGAGGGTGGTGCGAGAAGCAGCAAAATCCAACAATCAGAATCGTCAACACGAAAGTCAAATCCACAAGAAGCTCCGGATGCTGAAACAAACATCACGAACTAGTTTGGAATAAAAGATATGCCTAGGAAACGCATGTCCAAAAGTTAAATTCTGGAACAGGGGAAAAATCATAATTTTGGGTCAAAACGATATCCGCCATTAGACCCGCTTTGCACCGAAATACGTGCCAAAATCTACGGTCTCTAAAGTCGTCAAACTACATGTCTACGAATTTGTTTTGAGGAGACGAACCCAAAAGTATGTCCAATTTTGGATTCCGGTAGGATGTGCACAAAATCGCCCGTTGAGTGGGATTGTGGGCCCGCCAAAATAGCATCCCGATCAACGGTCTCAGAATCGGACCAAACTTGGCCCACAGGACCAGAAAAATATTTCGAGTCCAATGGCGCAAGTTTTATCACGATATGATGAGTGTGCACAAAATAATTGAGAAATTCCGAAAAGTCTGATACACAAAAATTTGACGGATACAGACCAATTTCGTTGCGCACACGCAACCAATTTGAATCCCGTCAATTCTCGCACGTCCACAAATTTGATATGGACCTTTCGGTTCTCGGATTGTGACGGGGTCGCCCGGTTTGTCGGGACGTACCTCGTACCGGGGTTTTTAAGGTTTATAAAAACTGATTTTTCGAGATATCTAATTTAATTAAAACTAAAATTTATTGTAGAATAAATAAATATATTTTGAAGTGATGAAAGAGGGTCATAGGGGCTTTCTACACGAATTTACGGATCTACAATCGGATTAGAATTGAAGGAGAAATCGATTGGGAAAGTGGGATACCTTAAAGTGGGAATATTTTGTTGTTGTCGATGGTTCCTTTGTCTTCTTTGCGAGCACGGCTTCGCCATGGTGTGTCCGAGCTTTGTCGTGGAGTGGGGAGGAGAAAGGAAGAGAAGAAGGAGAGTGGAGGAGGAGAAATAATGGAGATTAGGGTTGGCGGCTATTTGTAGTTGCTGTTGTTGTCGTTTATAAATATAAGCATATATATATATATATTAATGGATGGGTCGGCTATTTGCTTGTTGCTGGATTCAATTTGGGCGCACAAAAGTAGCTTGTTGCTACTTGCTGTGCTTGGGCGTGGGTGGTCGGCTGGTGGTGGGGCCGACCACCACTTGATATATTTTTTTTCTTAATCTTAATCTTTATAGATTATATATATATATATATATATATATATATATTATATATATATATATATATATATATATATATATACATATATGTATATCTAATATGTACACAATATTACTCCAACTTCCAAACAGATTTAATGTTATCTATTCCATAATATAATATAAAAATATATGCACACACACACACATATATATATATATATATATATATATATATATATATATATATATATATATATATTCAATTAACAATAAAATGTCAACTAATACTAATATTTAATAAAAACTATTATTTAATCATGACAAAATTACATTGATAATAAATGTAATAAAATAATCAAATGATAAATTTTGGTGGACATATTTATACCTCTTATCCGGTCCAAAAATCGTACGAATATCGTAAAATATATTTAATATAAAAAATACCAATAATTGCACAAAATTAAACGATTTAAAATTTGTACATGAAATTCTAAAATTATTTCTAAGTACATAAAATATCTACATGGCCACATTTGGTCACACTACCTGCTTACATGGGCTAAAATTGGTTCGAGCCCAATTAGGACTGGTTTGGACAACCCGGATCATCTAAAAATCAATATATAAAATATTTTAAATGCGTTATTTCTCAACTCGGCCTGGTTTTCCTAGTTCGGACTGAACTATGGCTAGGCCTCCCACCATGGCTAATATACTGGTCAAAACACACT
>JANAVB010009200.1:23727461-23873545 GCA_029216955.1 Iris pallida
GTGAATGTATATGATATAAATATATATAGGTGTATACGTGTATATGTATATAAATATATTTATATATGTGTACGTATATATTAATATATATATGTCGATGTATATGTGCATATAGGCGTATATGTGTATATATATACGAATATACATATATATTTTTAATTGTGTGTGTGTATATATATATGTATATATATAAATACATATGCATTTATATGTAATACAAATAAACAAGTGAGCCAGCCCGTTCTCAGCTAGGCCAGCCCACAGGCCGAGCTACCAGCCCACAACTGAGAAAAAAACATGTATGAACGAACTGTTCCCCTAAGAGAACCCGACCCAATTGTGTAAGTAGCACCTATTTATAACTGAACCCGATCGAAACAGCAGGATATCGAGAGAGATGGAGGGGATTATACGAAATCTCATCGAAACCCTAACCCCATACCGCATCGATCCATCACCCCTGGCGACCCTGTCCGGCCTCCACGTGCCGGCGAGAGGCCAACGGCCGGCCAACAGAGCCGCACGCGGCCTAGAAGAGGAACGGAACAGCAGCAATGGCGAGTTGAGGGAGAAACTTTGTCGCAATTTTTCTCCCTCGACAACCGATCCTTTTACGAGCTGTTTGTTGAGGTATGATCACAACCTAACCCTCTTTAAACCTACTCTTTTAGTTTGTAAGTAGACGTCTTTGATAGATCGGAAAATTGACTCAAAGTCGATGAAAATCTCGCCCCGAGTCAGAACACGAATCAGTCCAAACTCCCAAGTTGGGAGGCAAATTACTGTTAATCCATTAACTTTTTCAGAAATCTATTTGAACAACTTTTTAGATAACATATAGGGCTTTAGAATCTAGTTTGTTGTGTTGAATTTCATTAATCGTAGGCAGAGAAATTCGTTCCTAGAAATCATGAAAAATCTATTTTCAAAACTTAGAAAACCCATCGACATGACGTACGTCCCGCCATTTCGGGCAACGTGGTCGTGCACCACAAGCATCGAAAGGTGCGTAACAGCTTCGTGGTCGTGTGGGCTTTGACGGAATTCGAATTGGTCGCGTATGCGCGACGAATTCGATGCGTATCCATCGAAATTTACCGTATCGACCACTTTGCACAAACTCCAATTACTTTGTGCACACTCGTCAGATTGAGACAAAACTTATGCCAACAGAATCGTATCGTTTTTCTGGTCCTGTATGCCAAGTTTGGTCCAATTCTGAGACAGTTGAATCGTACGTCGTTTTGCGGGCCCCACGGTCCCACTCAACAGGCGATTTTGTGCACGGCCCGCCGAAATCTAACTTTGGACATACGGTTGGGTTCGTATCAAAAATCCAGATCCGTAGACATATAGTTTGATGACTTTAGAGACCATTGACTCTGGCACGCTTTTCGGTGCAAAGCGAGTCCAACGGCGGACACCGTTTTTGCCTGAAATTACCGTTTTGCCCCTGTGTCCAGAATTGGACTTAAGGACAGGCAATCCTAGCTAATTTGACTTTTCTGAGAATGTTGGCGATGTTTGTTTTAGCTTTCGGAGACAGTGGTGATGACTTTGACTTTATGACGTGCCAGTTGACGGTATCTTATTAGTTCTCCGTGCAACCCTCAGGCAAGATACCTTGCCTCCCTCTACAGTTTACTTACATGCATATTTATATTATTATATAGTTTATTAGTCGATTATTTATACGTGATTTGTATATCATGCCTGCTAGTATATATATAGCCTTGTTTATAATTAGCTTTGTAGTTCATACTGGATATACGTATATATAGTTCTTGTTCATAGTTAACTTTGTAGTTCATTTTTGATTAGTTTTCTCGTGTATCATGATTGGGTCGTGTCGTGTCATCACTTGTACTTGGACTGAGTCGTATTGTGTCATAGGATTGAATAAGTCATATCGGAACTGCTTTACCTCCTTGTCTTGAAATCTTAAAGCTAACCTGTGAGTCCAACTTAGGGACGAGGGTTAGTAGTTAAGCTAACTTGCGAGCCCACACCAGGGGCGAGAGTTAGTAAGCTAATTCGCGAGTCCACACTAGGGGCGAGGGTTAATAGTTAAGCTAACTTGCGAGCCCACACCAGGGGCGAGAGTTAGTAAGCTAATCTGCGAGTCCACACTATGGTCGAGGGTTAGTAGTTATATGTCCACACCTGCGAGTCAACACAAGGGACGAGGGTGATGCTTGCCTGCGAGTCCATACTAGGGACGAGGGTTAGTAGTTATATGTCCACACCTGCGAGTCCACACAAGGGACGAGGGTGATGCTAGCCTGCGAGTCTACACTAGGGATGAGGGTTAGTAGTTATATGTCCACATCTGCGAGTCGACACAAGGGACGAGGGTGATACTAGCCTACGAGTCTACACTAGGGGCGATGGCTAGTAGTTGTTCAAACCTGCGAGTCCACACTAGGAACGAGGGTTTGAATATTCGATTGGTTATCCATTGACATCTTGATATCGTGTTCTCTTGTTCTTCTCCAACAGTTCGTCTAGGCGAAGTGGTTCTTCCAGTCGTGTATAGTCATATTTTCATGCGGATTGGTCTTTCCCCGTTTATTTTCTGTATTTCCTTTATTGCATGATAAACTGCAAGATAGGCATGCTTTTATGTATCTTGCTATGTCCCCTGAGGACCTGATGATCTCTTCGGGTTAGTTATTGCGTGGAGATTAGTTAGCAGCTCGGATGGCAGATGATTATGACACTGGTGGGATCCGGATGTGATGATATTGCTTGCGAGATTCAGGTATTGATACCATGTTTATTATCCAGTTCATCCAGCTCGTGTTTCCCTTTCATTATCATGATATATCATATTTATTGATTCAGTTTATAGACTCATGTTATTTCTTGGAGTCTAATCGGACATGCATGTTAGTGGGCTACAGACCACGACCCATACTTGTTCATTCTTGTTTACATGATTCATGTGGATTGAGATATAGTTTAGATTAGATATGATACCATGACCTTGACAACTTATACGTACTCGAGTCGGGCTGGAGTCCGCTCGATACGTAGCTGGCTTGCTCATGAGCTCGCGTCCGAAAAGCGGGTGTAGGTCGTGACAAGTTTTTTTGGTGGCCCATGCAGGTCAGAGCATATCGTACCGGTTATGTTACTGTACTGGTACGAGCCTACGCAACTGACTAAACCTTAGAAAACTCAATCCACTCTGCCTTGAAACTTCTCTTAGAAATTCTCTATCGTCTTTGAAACTTCGTATTCGTTCTCAATTATTCTCTCTTGCCTTCTTGTACCATTGATTCTCGTCCCTTCCTATTTCGAGGTGACGAATGATCGTGTTGTCTAGGAATCATTAGAAATTCTTAAATTATAGTATAATATTGCTTGACAATTGAATATTTGGTTGCTTATAGATATGAGAGATTATAGACACCATATGCCTAGATACCTGCCGGTAGAATTTTTAGCAACTAGTTAGAAGACCATAAGATTCTAGTGACCTTGCTTTGAGGAGTAGTGTGACCAAAGGTGGGTAGAAGTCCTCGAGATTTCATAGTTACAAAATTGCTAGGGGAAGGTTGTAAACTATTTTGAGGAATTAAATTTAAGAAGATTTAGATAATAGTAGACTTCCCTTTTGAATTTTTAGGAATAATTAGAAATTAGAAGTTCGAGGACGAAATTATTTTTAAGGTGGGTAGATTTGTAGCTCCCGTTCCCGAAAATTCTTGAAATATTTTTATTTTATTTATTTGATTTAAATAGTAATTTTAGAATGTTATAAATAATTATTTCATTAATTATTACGGTAGATGATTTTAGTCACGGTTAAGAATGAGAGTACAAGACGACTAGAAATCATGGCACGGATAGTACAGTGGCGTGCTATAACTAGTATTTAGCCATGGTAGGGGAATACCGAGCCATAGGAGTGTCCTAACTAGAAAAATCAGGCTAAGTTGTGACATGACCATTATAAATAGTTTAATTATTCATTATTAATATTATTTGACGTCTAATTGACCTGGTCGTACCAAACTAGTAAAACTGGACCCGAACTGAGCCCAAGCCATGTAGTCATGCGGTACGTACAATGACATTCGTGTTGACGTATTTTTGTATGGTGGTGTCGTATTTTATTTTAGTGATATAGTAAATAATTCTAAGTATTCTTATTTAAATATTATAAATATCATTATTAGTCTATATTCGATGATATTTGTATAAAATGTGCCTTGGTACATTTTTGGGATTATTAGACTATGCATGATGGTATATACACCATTATTGGTTATTGATTTTCGTTATTATTATTACTATTATTTTATTGAGGTTATATAATATTAATATTATTATTAGGGTTATTTAATATAAATTATTTATTATTATTAGTTATTATCATTTTATTCTTTATCGAAAGATATATTTGTATATCTAAATGTATAATATATATGTGTGTATACATAAATAGATATATATGTATATGTGTATTTAGGTGTATATGTGTATTTGTATATAAATATATATTATAAATATATGTATATGTGTATATATATAAATAAATACTATATATTGTGTATTGTGTACGTATATATAAAAATAAATATATATATATATATATATATATATATATGTATATGTGAATGTATATGATATAAATATATATAGGTGTATACGTGTATATGTATATAAATATATTTATATATGTGTACATGTGTACGTAAATATATAATATATATATGTAGATGTATATGTGCATATGGGCGTATATGTGTATGTATATACGAATATACATATATATTTTTAATTGTGCGTGTGTATATATATATGTATATATATAAATACATATGCATTTATATGTAAATACAAATAAACAAGCGAGCCAGCCCGTTCTCAGCTAGGCCAGCCCACAGGCCGAGCTACCAGCCCACAACTGAGGAAAAAAAACATGTATGAACGAACTGTTCCCCTAAGGGAACCCGACCCAATTATGTAAGCAGCACCTATTTATAACTGAACCCGATCGAATTAGCAGGATATCGAGAGAGATGGAGGGGATTATACGAAATCTTATCGAAACCCTAACCCTACGTCGCATCGACCCATCACCCTGGCGACCCTGTCCAGCCTCCGCGCGCCGCCGAGAGGCCAACGGCCGGCCGACAGAGCCGCTCGCGGCCTAGAAGGGGAACAGAACAGCAGCAATGGCGAGTTGAGGGAGAAACTTTACAGCGATTTTTCTCCCTCGACAACCGATCCCTTCGCGAGCCGTTTGTTGAGGTATGATCACAACCTAACCCTCTTCAAACCTACTCTTTTAGTTTGTAAGTAGACATCTTTGATAGATTGGAAAATTGACTCAAAGTCGATGAAAATCCCGCCCCGAGTCAGGACACGAATCAGTCCAAACTCCTAAGTTGGGAGGCAAATTACTGTTAATCCATTAACTTTTTCAGAAATCTATTTGAACAACTTTTTAGATAACATATAGGGCTTTAGAATCTAGTTCGTTGTGTTGAATTTCATTAATCGTAGGCAGAGAAATTCGTTCGTAGAAATCATGAAAAACATGTTTTCAAAACTTAGAAAACCAATCGATAAGACGTGCGTCCCGCCATTCCAGGCAACGTGGTCGCGCAGCGCAAGCATCGAAAGGTGCGTAATAGCTTCATGGTCGTGTGGGCTTTGACAGAATTCGAATTGGTCGCGTGTGCGCGACGAATTCGATGCGTATCCGTCGAAATTCACCGTATCGACCACTTTGCACAAACTCTAATTACTTTGTGCACGATCGTCAGATTGAGACGAAACTTGTGCCAACAGAACCGTATCATTTTTCTGGTCCTGTATGCCAAGTTGGTCCAATTCTGAGACAGTTGAATCGTACGTCGTTTTGCGGGCTCCACGATCCCACTCAACAGGCGATTATGTGCACGGCCCGCCGGAATCCAACTTTGGTCATACGGTTGGGTTCGTATCGAAAAACCGGATCTGTAGACATATAGTTTGACGACTTTAGAGACCATTGACTCTGGCACGCTTTTCGGTGCAAAGCGGGTCCAACGGCGGACAATATTTTTGCCTGAAATTACCGTTTTGCCACTGTGTCCAGAATTGGACTTAAGGACAGGCAATCCTAGCTAATTTGACTTTTTTGAGAATGTTGGCGATGTTTGTTTCAGCTTTCGGAGACAGTGGTGATGACTTTGACTTTATGGTGTGCCAGTTGACGGTATCTTATTGGTTCTCCGTGCAACCCTCAGGCAAGATACCTTGCCTCCCTCTACAGTTTACTTACATGCATATTTAAATTATTATACAGCTTATTAGTCAATTATTTATACGTAATTTGTATATCATGCCTGCTAGTATATATATAGCCTTGTTTATAATTAGCTTTGTAGTTCATACTGGATATACGTATATATAGTTCTTGTTCGTAGTTAACTTTGTAGTTCATTTTGGATTAGTTTTCTCATGTATCATGATTGGGTCGTGTCGTGTCATCACTTGTACTTAGACTGAGTCGCATCGTGTTATAGGATTGAATAAGTCATATCGGAACTGCTTTACCTCCTTGTCTTGAAATCTTGAAGCTAACCTGCGAGTCCACCTTAGGGACGAGGGTTAGTAGTTAAGCTAACTTGCGAGCCCATACCAGAGGCAAGAGTTAGTAAGCTAATCCACGAGTCCACACTAGGGGCGAGGGTTAGTAGTTAAGCTAACTTGTGAGCCCACACCAGGGGCGAGAGTTAGTAAGCTAATCTGCGAGTCCACACTAGGGACGAGGGTTAGTAGTTATATGTCCACACCTGCGAGTCTACACAAGGGACGAGGGTGATGCTAGCCTGCGAGTCCACACTAGGGATGAGGGTTAGTAGTTATATGTCCACACCTGCGAGTCCACACAAGGGACAAGGGTGATGCTAGCCTGCGAGTCCACACTAGGGACGAGGGTTAGTAGTTATATGTCCACACCTGCGAGTCCACACAAGGGACGAGGGTGATGCTAGCCTACGAGTCTACACTAGGGGCGAGGGCTAGTAGTTGTTCAAACCTGCGAGTCCACACTAGGGACGAGGGTTTGAGTATTTGATTGGTTATCCATTGACATCGTGATATCGTGTTCTCTTGTTCTTCTCCAGCAGTTCGTCTAGGCGATGTGGTTCTTCCAGTCGTGTATAGTCGTATTTTTGTGCGGATTGGTCTTTCCCCATTTATTTTCTGTATTTCCTTTATTGCATGATAAACTACTAGATAGGCATGCTTTTATGTATCTTGCTATGTCCCCTGAGGAGCTGATGATCTCTTCAGGTTAGTTATTGCATGGAGATTAGTTAGCAGCTCGGATGGCAGATGATTATGTCACCCTTATTTTTCGTATTTCGTATTATGCTCGTATTTGATTTTGGCACGTATTTTTATTTTCCTGGACATGTGGTCTTTTGATTCTTGTAAGCAGGTTTTAACCATGGCTTGGTTTTATTTTGTGGAGAATGTTTGGTTTGGTTTGGTTTGGTTCAACATGCATGGAACACCATAAGCCTACACTCCACCCCCATTCCACCACAACACCCTCATTATAACCCACCTACTTCTCTCTCCTCCATAATTTTTTCATTAATTTCTTCTTCTTCTTCTTCCTCCACCCACACCTATAGGCAAGTGCATCTTGCCATTAAATAAGCACCATCTTTTATTTGCTCATTAGCTAGATTAGGACATGGAGAACAACATTAGAACTTGGAATTTTATGATTTGGAGTCCCCATTGTTCTAGATCTAAATTTTAGTTATTTTAGGAATTCCTTGGTTTTGATCTATTAAACTTTGATTTTAGCTTGTTTTGATTCTTCCATGTGGAAGAGAATTCAATTTTACTCAAGTTAGAACTTTGAAAATCTAAATTTGGTTTTGATTTGGCTAAGTTGTGAAGATTTGAACTTGGTGTTCTTGAGAGTTCAGCCATGGTGGAGCTCTCGGCCACTGCTTTTTAGCACCTGGCCGATTGTGCACTATTCCCTGGCCTGCGCTCTTTAGTGCAAGGCTATTTGTGCACCCTGACCTGTGCTCTTTAGCGCATGGCCATTTGCGCAAGATCCTTGGCCAGTGCTTTGCGCTGCGCTGGATTGCGCTGGCGCAGGCCAGCCATGCACAAGCCAGCCATGCACAAAGTAACCCCTGCGCAATCAACCATTGCGCAATCCATCTCTGTGCAACCAACTCCTGCGCAGTTTACTCCTGCGCAGTCTACCTTCTGCGTAATCCATCTGTGTGCCATCTGCCCCTGCGCACTTGGCACCCTGCGCAGTTGGTACCCTGCGCAGCTCACCCTGCGCACTTGGCACCCTGCGCAATATATACCCTGCACAACCTACTTGTCTATGATGAATTGTTATTTCTTGATCTTGGCTCTTCTATTGTCCTATTTTATATTAGTATTTTATTAGGTATTTTACGCCCATTTTATATCCTTACGCCTTTTGTCATGAACTTGATTTTACTTATCATGTTTAGAATAACTATTGTACACAGCATGGTATGGCAAGGAACTAGTATAACATGACAGTGACCCGTAGTGGTGCACTCCTGACATGACCAACCTGGCATGATAAGTGGCCCGTCGTGGCGCACTCCTAACAAGTACCCTGACATGATTTATCTTGATAACTTGATAGTGGCCCGTGGCGGCGCACTCTTGACTTGACTTGACTTGATAACTTGACTTGACTTGCCTTGACACCGTGGGTGTTCCTGCTTGCTTGTTTGCACAATCCACTTGTCTTGTCTTGTATCATGTCTAGGACGTGACTTCCTGGGTACCACGGCCAGGGACTCGCACTAAATTGGATTAGGCTAATGATTAGATCAAACTAGAATATGGAGAATTCCCAGTCACAGGCAGTCTCGTTATCTGGGCGCTTTAATGGACTTGTAGCTTGCCGACGAGTAGAGCACATTTCCAGCACACTGTCATGTGTTGCACCCTCTAAGTCACCTAAGGGTACATTTGTCTCCCGGGCGATGTACCCAACTATAACTCTCAACCCGCGGAAGGATAACTGGATGGTCTGCAGGGCTTGGGACTGGGAGTTTCTCACTCGCGTCTTGTTAGTAATTAAGGCTTGTGATAACCCTAGTTAGTTAAAGTAGTAAGCCGTAGTACTTGCTTGGCCGATTGTAAATGAATGGTGTCCAGCCCTGTCTAAGTCTTGTCTAGCCTTGTACCTGGAACTCTTGATCATGATAGTTTTACTTATCTCTAACGATAAATGGGTAGAGGCAGTGAGCTATTCAGGCGAAGGGTTACAATCCCGGTCCTTGTTTGGTTTAAGGATTGTAACCTGGCTCCCGGAATGGGTCCACGTCCCTAGTCGTTTATCGCCTTGTGTACTTTTATTACTTGTACTTTCTTTTATTCTTTATGTTCTGATATGCTGGCTTTTGTTCTTATTTGTGGCCTCCTTTGTGGCACTTGCTCTTTCTGGGGTTTGACCCAGCTGGTTTTGTGTGGCCAGATTTCGGAGCAGCTCCCGAGGATCTACCGAGTTTCCAGCCCAATGGTGACAACTAGACGGAACCCGGGCCAAGAGTGGATTTTCTTTTTTGTTTCACCCACTTATATGTAAATTTATTCTTTTGAGGCGTTTAGCCGACGAGCACCTGTTAGCTCGATGCACATTTACTTATTGTCAGCCTACGGGCTGTAAACATGATTAACAAATCCTAGGGTTGATCATGTATGACTGAACTCTTGCTAGTCCTATCATTTTGTATGACTAGCTTCATGATCATCCAATATGTAATATTTGGGACGCCTTATATATATATTTGATGCTCAAACATCTTGTAACTCTGTTAATTGCTTGAGATTGAGACAATAGGCTTGACCTTAAGAGACTGCTGGCTTGTAGTAAACCCTCATATCTAGACAGCCGTGACCGTATAGTTGAGATGTATTCTATTTCAATATACGTAGCTGGCTGTGTCTGTCCCCGCTCTCCAGTATTCTGGTTCTGGGGCGTGACACGATTTAAGTGGTGGCCCATGCAGGTCTTGGCATTCAAGAAATGTGAGGGTTTACCGAATAGATGTCTCAATCAATATTCGTCCTTGATCTCTGCTCGTATCTTCAAATCCCTGAGAATCTCGACCTGATCACATTGCTGGTATCATTGATCTGTCCTGGTCCTTTCCTTACTGTTCCCTATGTCGTCTTCTTCAGCGGCATTACTCCCGGACCTGCCAACCAGCCAGAGGAAGCTCGGCAAGCACCCCAGCGCCAGGAAGATCAAGCTCAGCACTCTGGAGTAGCCTCCCGAGTTATGCTTCCCGGAGGCTCGGAACCTCTAGTTCAGGCAGCTCCGCCCGCTCAACCAGCTAGACAGGATGAGGGACCTTTGGTAGGGCTTATCAGAGAACTGCTTGCATCCCAAGATCGTCGAGGCGACGCCCTGCACCAGGAAGTTCATGATGCACTAAACCGAGGAGGTCCCCAAGGGAATCAGGCGGCCAACAGTTTCAAGCGCTTGAACCCTCCCTTCTTTGATGGCAGTGAAGATGCGATTGCCGCAGACGCTTGGCTTCAGGATACCGAGGTGGTCCTGGAAGCAGCTAGGACACCTGAGAATGAGAAGGTGGCGGTGGTACGCCTACAGTTGTTAGACCTGGCTCGCGATTGGTGGGCAGCTCAGGCTATGGGATTAGCAGCACCAGTCACTTGGGCGACGTTCAGAGAGAGGTTCCAGACAAAGTACTTCGATGCGGTGGCACGGTACGACCTGCAGACCCGGTTCACCAACTTGAAGCAAGGAGGAAGGACGGTCGATGGCTATGCGACCGAGTTTTCCAGGCTGAGTAGGTTCGCCCCCACCTTGGTGGCAACCGAATTCGATAAGGCCCAGCGGTTCCAGCAGGGGCTGCATTTAGAGATATTATTGGCTGTCGAGCAGTTCGAGCACCAGACGTTCGATGCAGTGTTGAAGGCAGCAAGGAGACATGAGTATACCTCCCGGAGAATTGTGGACAGGACCGGAGGCAGGAAGCGGTCCCACAACCAGATGCACCAATCTTCAGCTCCAGCCCCGGCAGCTAGGGGTATAACCATTGGAACTCCGAGGCGGGCGGCCTCAGTGACGTCGGTTCAGCATTCAACCCTGACGTACCCGCAGCAGCAGAAGCAGAAGCAGTCTTCCGCGGTGGGATGTTCTCATTGCGGGAAGCCGGGCCATGTAGTGGCAGAGTGTCGCAGGGCACAGGGATTGTGCCTGGCTTGTGGAGGAGCAGACCACCAGATAGGGACCTGCCCGAATAGGGGAGGTCCATCATCATCCAACCTTTCTAGTTCTTCGGTGAGAGGACCAGCCCCAGCTCCAGTTCAGCACCAGCAGCAGTTCACCCAGGCTCCAGCACAGAACCGACAGAGGGGATTCCAGCAGAGGGGACCCGCAGCTAGAGGTCAGGCTATGATGATGACCATGGAAGAAGAAGTTGCACCAGGTGAGGTAGTGGCAGGTACTATTCTCGTCAACACCTTTCCAGCATCTGTATTATTTGATTCTGGTGCATCGCATTCATTCATGTCTGCACGATTCACGACACGGATAGGATTGGAGCCCGAATCATTATCAGTGAGGCTCAATATACTTACTGGTAATGGTCTTGTGGGAGTAGATCGAGTATTTTCCTCGTGTCGGATCGTAGTTAGCGGTAGAGAGTTCCCCGCTAGGCTCATAGAATTCCCTATGGCAGACTATGATGTAGTCCTAGGCATGGATTGGTTGAGGAACCATTATGCTAGGATAGACTGCCACGTTGGCAGAGTTGTTTTTAGTATTCCCGGAGAGCCAGAGTTTTCATTTTCCAGAGGCACAGTAGAGCAATCTCCTCCAGTATTGCGGATGGCAGTAGCAGCAGTGCAGTTGCCCCGGATAGTTGAAGAGTTTCCAGATGTCTTCCCAGAGGAACTTCCAGGGATGCCGCCAGAGCGGGAGATCGAGTTCACCATCGACTTGATTCCCGGGACAGCACCAGTATCAGAACGAGTCTACAGAATGGCGCCTTCAGAGTTGGAGATTTTGTACAAGATGATTGAAGAACTCAGAACCAAGGGATTCATTCGTGCAAGTGGATCGCCTTGGGGAGCCCCGATGCTTCTTGTGAAAAAGAAGGATGGTACGTCCAGGTTATGTGTAGATTATCGTACCTTGAACTCAGTGACAATTAAGAACAGATACCCTCTCCCGAGGATAGATGATTTGTTTGATCAACTCAAGGGGGCTTCAGTTTTCTCGAAGATAGACTTGCGGTCAGGATACCACCAGATTAGAGTCAGAGAGCAGGACATCCCGAAGACGGCGTTCAGATCTAGGTACGGGCATTGGGAGTTTCTAGTTATGCCCTTTGGAGCGACCAATGCGCCGGCAGTGTTCATGGACCTCATGAACCGTATTTTTATGCCTTACTTGGATCAGTTTGTGATAGTGTTTCTTGATGACATCCTGGTCTACAGCAAGAGTGGAGCAGAGCATGAGCAGCATCTCAGAATTGTCCTCCAGATTCTCAGAGAGCACCAGTTGTACGCCAAGTTCAGTAAATACGAGTTCTGGCTCGATCGCATTTCTTACTTGGGTCACATCATTACCAGAGGAGGAGTGGAAGTGGATCCCCAGAAGATTGTGGCTATCGAGGCATGGCCAGTACCCAGCTCAGTGGCAGAAGTTCGCAGCTTTCTTGGATTGGCCGGCTACTACCGGCGGTTTGTCTCTGATTTTGCAAGGATTTCAGCGCCGATGACCCAGTTGACCCGCAAGGATGTGCCGTTCGTTTGGACAGCAGAGTGTCAGGAATCATTTGAGAAGTTGAAGCGAGGTTTGATAACGGCTCCCATTCTCACCCTTCCAGATGGGACCGGAGGATTCACAGTTTATTGTGACGCTTCAGGTAGAGGATTGGGATGTGTTTTGATGCAGCATGGGAAGGTAATTGCTTATGCGTCACGTCAACTCCGTGATCATGAGAAGAATTACCCGACCCACGACTTGGAGCTAGCAGCAGTAGTGTTTGCACTTAAGTTGTGGAGGCACTACTTGTACGGAGACAGAGTGGAGATATTTACTGATCATAAGAGCCTGAAGTATGTTTTCACCCAGAAGGATCTTAATATGCGGCAGAGAAGATGGCTCGAGCTACTTGTGGACTACGATGTGGATTTGCAGTATCATCCAGGGAAGGCCAACGTCGTAGCAGATGCGTTGAGCCGGAGAGCCGGAGTTTATTTCCTGACGGCGCAACTAGAGCTATTGGCAGATCTTCAGAAGATGGGAATTGAAGTGATTCTTCCTTCCAATGTGGCCTTGATGGCCAGCCTACAGATTCAGTCCACCATAGTTGAGAGGATCCGGACCGCACAGTTAACAGATTTCAAGATTCAGCGTCTCAGAGCAGAGTGCGAGACAGGGAGAAGGCCAGAGTTATGTATTCATGAGGATGGTATACTTCGACACGGCACGCGTCTTTGTGTACCCAGTGGAGATATCAGACAGAAAGTCATGGCAGAGGCTCACAGTTCGCAGTATTCCATCCACCCAGGCAGCACGAAGATGTACAGAGATATTCGTCAACACTTTTGGTGGAATGGTATGAAGAGGGAGATAGCCCGGTATGTCTCTCGGTGTTTGGTTTGCCAACAAGTCAAGGCTGAACATCAGAGGCCAGCTGGACTTCTTCAACCTTTACCGATCCCAGAATGGAAGTGGGAACACATTACCATGGATTTTGTGACTGGGTTACCCAGATCTCCGGCAGGCAGAGATGCTATTTGGGTCATTGTGGACAGGCTTACCAAGGTGGCACACCTTCTTCCATTTAGAGTTGGACAGTCGACGGCGCAGCTAGCAGAGATGTATCTCAGGCAGATTGTCAGACTTCACGGAGTGCCAGTCAGTATAGTATCAGACAGGGATACGAGATTCACATCGCACTTCTGGCGCAGTCTTCATCAAAGTTTGGGGACTCGTCTCAAGTTCAGCTCAGCGTATCATCCGCAGACAGATGGGCAGTCAGAGCGCACTATACAAACTCTCGAAGATATGTTGCGGTCATGTACCCTTGACTTCGGTGGTTCGTGGGAGGATCACCTGCACCTGGTGGAATTCTCGTACAACAATAGTTTCCAGGCCAGTATCCAGATGGCACCCTTTGAGGCTCTGTATGGCAGGAAGTACAGATCTCCGTTAGCATGGGACGATGTCGGAGAGAGGCAGATGCTCGGTCCAGAACTGATTTCTCAGACGGTTGAAGTGGTCAGGAAGGTCAGAGATCACCTCCGAGTTGCTCAGGATCGCCAGCGCCATTGGGCCGATGCTCATCGGCGTCCCTTAGAATTTGCCGTCGGCGACCATGTATTTCTTAGGATCTCGCCTACCCGCGGCGTCATTCGTTTTGGCGTACGGGGAAAGCTTAGTCCTAGGTATATAGGGCCGTTCGATATTCTAGAGCGAGTAGGCGATGTGTCCTATCGTCTCGCTCTTCCACCGTCGTTAAGTGAGGTACATGATGTATTCCATGTGTCCCAATTAAGACGGTACATCCCGGACCTGAGCCATATCCTAGATCATTCGGAATTGGTTGTTGGTACCAACCTTTCGTATGAGGAGAGGCCCGTGTCTATTTTGGACCGGAGGGAAAAGATACTCAAGAACAAGACTGTTAAATTAGTCTGTGTTGCTTGGGGTCATCACTCTCTAGGTGAGTCAACGTGGGAGCGTGAGGACGACATCCGATCGCGATATCCCTACCTGTTTGACTCGTGAGGTATAATGTCTTTCTTATGCCTTACGCTTTCCCTTCCTTGCTTGCATTGTATGATTGTATGATTGAACTGCTTAGTGTAGCTTGTCTGTGCTTAGTATGGCTTGTCGTGGCAATCTCTAGCTCCTTGATTAAATTCCGAGGACGAAATTCCTTGAAGGTGGGTAGAGTTGTCACCCTCATTTTTCGTATTTCGTATTATGCACGTATTTGATTTTGGCACGTATTTTTATTTTCCTGGACATGTGGTCTTTTGATTCTTGTAAGCAGGTTTTAACCATGGCTTGGTTTTATTTTGTGGAGAATGTTTGGTTTGGTTTGGTTTGGTTCAACATGCATGGAACACCATAAGCCTACACTCCACCCCCATTCCACCACAACACCCTCATTATAACCCACCTACTTCTCTCTCCTCCATAATTTCTTCATTAATTTCTTCTTCTTCTTCTTCCTCCACCCACACCTATAGGCAAGTGCATCTTGCCATTAAATAAGCACTATCTTTTATTTGCTTATTAGCTAGATTAGGACATGAAGAACAACATTAGAACTTGGAATTTTGTGATTTGGAGTCCCTATTGTTCTAGATCTAAATTTTAGTTATTTTCGGAATTCCTTGGTTTTGATCTATTAAACTTTGATTTTAGCTTGTTTTGATTCTTCCATGTGGAAGAGAATTCAATTTTACTCAAGTTAGAACTTTGAAAATCTAAATTTGGTTTTGATTTGGCTAAGTTGTGAAGATTTGAACTTGGTGTTCTTGAGAGTTCAGCCATGGTGGAGCTCTCGGCCACTGCTTTTTAGCACCTGGCCGATTGCGCACTATTCCCTGGCCTGCGCTCTTTAGTGCAAGGCCATTTGCGCACCCTGACCTGTGCTCTTTAGCGCATGGCCATTTACGCAAGATCCTTGGCCAGTGCTTTGCGCTGCGCTGGATTGCGCTGGCGCAGGCCAGCCATGCGCAAGCCAGCCATGCGCAAAGTAACCCCTGCGCAATCAACCATTGCGCAATCCATCTCTGCGCAACCAACTCCTGCGCAGTTTACTCCTACGCAGTCTACCTTCTGCGCAATCCATCTGTGCGCCATCTGCCCCTGCGCACTTGGCACCCTGCGCAGTTGGTACCCTGCGCAGCTCACCCTGCGCACTTGGCACCCTGCGCAGTATATACCCTGCACAACCTACTTGTCTATGATGAATTGTTATTTCTTGATCTTGGCTCTTCTATTGTCCTATTTTATATTAGTATTTTATTAGGTATTTTACGCCCATTTTATATCCTTACGCCTTTTGTCATGAACTTGATTTTACTTATCATGTTTAGAATAACTATTGTACACAGCATGGTATGGCAAGGAACTAGTATAACATGACAGTGACCCGTAGTGGTGCACTCCTGACATGACCAACCTGGCATGATAAGTGGCCCGTCGTGGCGCACTCCTAACAAGTACCCTGACATGATTTATCTTGATAACTTGATAGTGGCCCGTGGCGGCGCACTCTTGACTTGACTTGACTTGATAACTTGACTTGACTTGCCTTGACACCGTGGGTGTTCCTGCTTGCTTGTTTGCACAATCCACTTGTCTTGTCTTGCATCATGTCTAGGACGTGACTTCCTGGGTACCACGGCCAGGGACTCGCACTAAATTGGATTAGGCTAATTATTAGATCAAACTAGAACATGGAGAATTCCCAGTCACAGGCAGTCTCGTTATCTGGGCGCTTTAATGGACTTGTAGCTTGCCGACGAGTAGAGCACATTTCCAGCACACTGTCATGTGTTGCACCCTCTAAGTCACCTAAGGGTACATTTGTCTCCCGGGCGATGTACCCAACTATAACTCTCAACCCGCGGAAGGATAACTGGATGGTCTGCAGGGCTTGGGACTGGGAGTTTCTCACTCGCGTCTTGTTAGTAATTAAGGCTTGTGATAACCCTAGTTAGTTAAAGTAGTAAGCCGTAGTACTTGCTTAGCCGATTGTAAATGAATGGTGTCCAGTCCTGTCTAAGTCTTGTCTAGCCTTGTACCTGGAACTCTTGATCATGATAGTTTTACTTATCTCTAACGATAAATGGGTAGAGGCAGTGAGCTATTCAGACGAAGGGTTACAATCCCGGTCCTTGTTTGGTTTAAGGATTGTAACCTGGCTCCCGGAATGGGTCCACGTCCCTAGTCGTTTATCGCCTTGTGTACTTTTATTACTTGTACTTTCTTTTATTCTTTATGTTCTGATATGCTGGCTTTTGTTCTTATTTGTGGCCTCCTTTGTGGCACTTGCTCTTTCTGGGGTTTGACCCAGCTGGTTTTGTGTGGCCAGATTTCGGAGCAGCTCCCGAGGATCTACCGAGTTTCCAGCCCAATGGTGACAACTAGACGGAACCCGGGCCAAGAGTGGGTTTTCCTTTTTGTTTCACCCACTTATATGTAAATTTATTCTTTTGAGGCGTTTAGCCGACGAGCACCTGTTAGCTCGATGCATATTTACTTATTGTCTGCCTACGGGCTGTAAACATGATTAACAAATCCTAGGGTTGATCATGTATGACTGAACTCTTGCTAGTCCTATCATTTTGTACGACTAGCTTCATGATCATCCAATATGTAATATTTGGGACGCCTTATATATATATATTTGATGCTCAAACATCTTGTAACTCTGTTAATTGCTTGAGATTGAGACAATAGGCTTGACCTTAAGAGACTGCTGGCTTGTAGTAAACCCTCATATCTAGACAGCCGTGACCGTATAGTTGAGATGTATTCTATTTCAATATACGTAGCTGGCTGTGTCTGCCCCCGCTCTCCAGTATTCTGGTTCTGGGGCGTGACAGATTATGACACTGGTGGGATTCGGATGTGATGATACTGCTTGCAAGATTCAGGTATTGATGCCATGTTTATTATCCAGTTCATCCAGCTCGTGTTTCCCTTTCATCATTATGATATATCATATTTATTGATTCAGTTTATAGACTCATATTATTTCTTGGAGTCTAATCGGACATGCATGTTAGTGGGCTGCAGACCACGACCCATACTTGTTCATTCTTGTTTATATGATTCATGTGGATTGAGATATAGTTTAGATTATATATGATACCATGACCTTGACAGCTTATACGTACTAGAGTCGGGCTGGAGTCTGCTCGATACGTAGCTGGCTTGCTCACGAGCTCACGTCCGAAAAGCGGGTACGGGTCGTGACAATGATGTTACCACGGATTAGTACTATATTAAACTTTTCATGAGATGTCATCCCCAAGCGGTTGCACCGGGTATTTCATATTCATGTGCTTTATCATATGCATCATGTACTCCTTGGACACGTATCTATTCATGTGTACACATGTTCTCATGTGCCTTCATGTGCAATCATGTACACTCATGTTCATATGAGCTTCTTGTATAAAGTAGTTATTCATGTGCAGTAATGTAACTTGACTGGATCCTTTTGTATTGATTGGGGTAGGAGTGAGTAGAAGTGGTTATGTGATCATTACCCCCAGAAGGTATTCATGTACAACTCCGTAGCTTATTCATGTGCAACATAACCTGTTTACATTACCATCTTGTGCTCTAAATCACTTAGTCACTTACAGTTCTTACTTATCATATAGATATTTCCAGTTTACAAATCTCTTTTATCTTTTATGTACATTTCTTACAGTTCATGTATCTTACTCTATTGCTGGTTTTACATTTTCTGCCATGATATGAACTGCGTGAGAGATATGTATTCGTTCCTTTCCTAACTGGACCTGTTAAAAATATTACATATGACACTGAGGAGTTCTGCCCGACTTATTACGGAGCAGGCCCAGATGACACTTTTGAGTTGGACCCACAGGCGGATCCAGCTCTAGCTGAGGACATCACCCCTGTTGCCTAGTCTAGATTGCCAGGTTTATCTTATTTCATATGTTATTTGTATTTGACATCTGAGTTGTATTATTTTTGGATGTTGAGATGTTGTGTCGTATAGACACTTAGACTTATTTTCTTCTGTTTGTATGTTCTCTTTGAGATTTCATATCTATCTATTCGTACTATTTCTACCATAGAATTATGATTGAGTTGTACCTTCTGTATTGTCCTCCGATTGGAGAGTAAATCATGTACGAGTACATTTATACTGTGTTAGATGTATATGACCTAGGACAACGTTCTACCACCGACACTGCGGCGTAGGATGGACGTACCCACTTCTCGTGCCCCTATACTGGGTGCGGGTCGTGACATCAGGGATCAAATAAAACCAACTATGATGATTTTACTTTTGATGAATTAGGTGATGCCATCAGTGATCTATTAGATGAATATAGAAAGCTCAATAGTAAGTTCAAGCATACAAAAAAAGATATTCAATCTTACTAGACTGAGATTAAAAAGTTACCTCTCTACTAGGAGAAGTTAAGGATACGTCTTCTCGTAATAATCAATACGGGATATCCAAACTTAAGCTTAGTCTTCATGAGGCTCTTGATTGTACTTCCAAGATATCTCAAGAGAATACTAAACTCAAGGAGGAACTCGAATCCGAAAAGAAGAAGTATCGTATAGCTACTCTTAGAATAGATGCTTTGACTACTAAGTGTGATAAAATGTGTGCTACCTCTATAAGATTATAGACTAGATTGGTTTAAATGGTTGAAAAACCTATTATCCAACCTAACACGAGACACGTAGCAATCAAGTAAGCATGCACAATATGACTTATCCAAGAATGGATAAATGATATCACGCATACAAAGCACTCTAATCCAAATCTCACGAATATGCATGCAAATCACAAAACACTGTGCTATACAATCACGCATTCTACTATAGATATCCTCGCAAATCATAAAGCACGACTTCACAAAAGTAAACCTACCATTCTATACCTAGCACCAACGACCTCATATGTCACTACAGTGAACGAAAATGACATATTTCTTGATTCTGTCGAGCTATAAAGTTGGTAGATACAAATGATTATGAATGGGTACCAAAAACTAGTACAAGGACCCAAAAGAAAATTGGTACCAAAGGTTAGATCTGCAACTTTTTTTGTACGTGGAACCTCCTTCTCATGCAAGAAGCAAGTAGATTCTTGATAGTGGCTGCTCAAAACATATGCCGGTCTTATTTGCAATGCTATCGATAAAGAAGGAAGGATATGTTTCCTACGGTAACAACCTTAAGGGCTACATCATTTGTAATAGTAACATAAGTATTCCTCTCTATCCTGTCATCAAGAACGTCTATCTAGTTACGGAACTAAAACATAATCTACTCAGCATAACTCATCTTGCTGATCACGATGATGGCATTAACTTCGTAAAAGACAAATGTTCATATATGGAAGGACTACCAACAATATCATATTTATAGGTATAAGAGAAGATAATATTTATCCTTTATTTATTAAAAGATACTAACCATGCAGGAAGGTACCTATATGCCAACAAAAATGACAGCTGGCTATCCTACATGCGACTAGGACATGCAAATATGGATACCATCTCTAGACTATCCACAAAAAAACTAGTAAGAGGCCTACTGGATATTTCTTTTAAGAAGGATATGGTATGTTCTGACTGGTAGAAGAACAAGGCAACCAAATCCTCCTTTAAGTCAATAAACGCTATAAGTACATCTAGACCCCTCCAACATCTGTATATGAACTTATTTAGACCTAATAGGGTCGCCAGACTTGGCGGTAAGCTTTATGCATATCTCATTTTATCTAATTTTTCTAGATACACATGGGTTTTTCTTTCTAGCAAACAAAAACAAAGCATTTTCTAAGTTTGTCGCTTTTATAAAAATGTACAAAATGGAAAGAGTTTCATGATTACTCGCATTCGAAGTAATCCTGGAGGCAAATTCGAAAATAGTGAATTCAAAAGCTTCTGCAAATAAATGGTTTTTTGCATGAACGTTTCTGTCCTAGAACTCAGCAAAACGGTGTTATAGAGCAGAAGAATAGAACTCTTGACGATATGGCTAGAGTTATTTTAAATCTGTACAATCTTTCGAAATACTTTTGGGCTGAAGCTGTAAATACAACATGCCTTGTTTTGAATAGGGTTCTTATTCGACCTATATCGAAGAAGACACCCTATGGGCTTTGGCTTGATAGAATTTCAAATTTAAGTTATTTTAAAGTTTTTGGCTACAAGTACATTATTCCTAATAGTAAAGATAATCTAGGAAAATTTGACTCCAAGGCCGATGAAGGTATTTTTTCTAGGTTATGCCGCCAAAAGCAAAGGTCGTCGAGTTTTCAACAAGCAATTACTAACCATTGAAGAATCAATCAAAGTCAGTTTTGATGAGCTCAACCAGCAACAACAACACGAAAGTGATGTAGTTGATGTTGTAATTCAAGCAAATGACATACCTAAGGATGCAAGCACATCAACTCATCCGAACGATCTGTCTAAGAGCCTGAGATTCTTTCAGGTCATCCAAAAGAATTAGTAATAGGTGATATATGCAAAGTTGTAAGTACATGCTCTTCTAATAAAGATATCATTGCTAATGTTGCTTTCATCTCTAAGATAAAACCTAAAAAAATGTAGGAGAGTCTCCCACTGATGAATTTTGGATTTCTGCTATGCAAGAGGAACCCAACCAATTTGATCGTAATCAAGTTTGGGAACTTGTTCCTAAACCAAATGATCATCCGATCATTGGCACCAAATGGGTTTTCCAAAATAAATTAGATAAGAATGGTTTACTCTTACATAACAAGGCACGTCTAGTAGCTCAAAGGCTATAACCAAGAGGAAGATTTGTGCTAGAATAGAATCCATACAGCTAGTAGCTCAAAGGCACGTCTAGTAGCTCAAAGACTCATACGTAACAAGGCATTTTATCCAGTTGCTACAATAGAATCCATTCGAATGATTTGTGCTTTTGCCAGCATCTATAATTTTAAATATTCCAAATGGATGTTAAAATTGTTTTTCTAAATGGTTTTATCAAAGAAGATGTTTTCGTTAAGCAACCCCTAGCACTACAAGAAATTGAGGAATTAGTGGCACTTGAAAACATCGCAAAAATGACAAAAAATATTGCTAAACTGAATATACGACGTTTTGAGGACATCGCAATTTTGTTAGTCGCAGATTTGACAAATGTTAAAAAATGATGCAAATTTGCGACGTAAATGGAAACGTCACAGATTGGCGACGTTTTGCGACGTCCTTAATGATGTCGTAGAATTACGATGCTTTATAACGCGATTTGCGACGCCCATTGACGTCACAGTTTTGTGACATTTTGCGACCTCTATTGATGCCGCCAATTTGCGATATTTTGCGACAAAAAATTGTGACGCATTGACACAAGATTGCTGACGCACTGATACAAGAATTGCGACATTTTGCGACGTCATCGGACGTTACAAATTTGCGACCTTTTGCGACGTCTAAGAATATTGAAAATCTGCGACGCTTTGCGACACCTATTGACGTTGATGATTAGCGACGTTTTGTGATGCTCACATGACGTCACAGATTAGCGATGCTTTGCAACATTTCCTGTCATCACAAAGCGTCACAAAGCATCGCAGAACGTCGCTAATTATAAAAAATCCAAAAAATCAGCATATACAGCAGGAGAATATGCAGTCGCAGCATCATATGCAGCAGGCTGCAGTAGCAAGAAGTAGCTTGCAGCAGTAGAAATGGCATGGTATGAGAGGGCAAGTAAGAATAGGATAGGAGATGTTGAATTATTTGTGTGTATCTTGAGTTCAATGAGTATCTAGACCATTTCCTGCGTATCAGTATGCTTTTGTGAGCACTAATATCTGGTAATGTTAGGCAGGACAGGGGGAAATGGGTATTGGCATCTGTCATGAGATAATTAGAGGCAATTAGACTTGTATTGTAAGGAATGACAGGAAAGTATATATATGTATTGGGTTTATGTTTGTGTACAGTAGGTTAAAACAATAATTTGAGTGTCAAGGATGGTTATATTAGAAAGGGAATTCCTTGGGTCAGTTGGCAAAGGCCATATGGCCCTTGGTATGAGCAGAAGTAGAGAGTTATCTAGAGGTTTTGTATAGGATATTATTTATTTTTTTAAAGTGTAGTGATTACCTATTGGCTAAGGTTTGAGGATTCACCTATTAGCTAAGAAATACGTAATATGATATCTAGGTATAGATAAGGGTTTCCCCTAAGTTAAATAGAGGGTATGCCTATATATATATATATATATATATATATACATCGCGGTCGCAAAAAATAAAATAAAATATATATATATATATATATATATATATATATATATATATATATATATATAGAGTAAATCTAAGTTTTGGGTATCACCTACCATATTAGTCTAGGGTAATGTTAAGCCTATCTAGGGTAATATAAATAGACTATAAAGTGTATAGGTAGTAATGGTTTGATATGGGTTAATTTGACCTAGATTTGACTAAGGTTGACCAGTCGACCAAAAGTCAACCGTGAGTCAACATTTGGCCTAGATTTGACCTAGATTGCATATCACACACTAGAAAACCATATTTAACACTATTTAACACCCATTTAACACATGTAACTCATCTATAGACACATATACAACAAGAAGGCTGCCTCTTTGGCCCCCTCTACTTCCCTGCTTCTCATTCGACTCTCTCAGCCTCCTATTCCGCGTCATATGATATCTACCTCAACCAAAGTCTAGAGAATTGTGAAAATATTAATATTAACCAAGGTTCACAGTATCGGTATCGGTGTTAGAAGTAAAAAGTTTTCGATTGGTGGTAGGGCAAGGCAGAATTCTTTGACGGAGGATTCTCCGTCAAAGCATTGTTGGTGGGGCGAGCTAGTATTCTCCGTCAAAGGATCCTGGCTTGCCCCACCACCAATCTCATGTATCTCATCTACATGACACATATACAACAAGAAGGCCGCCTCTCTGGCCCCCTTTACTTCCCTGCTTCTCATTCGACTCTCTCAGCCTCCTATTCTGCGTCATATGATATCTACCTCAACCAAAGTCTAGAGAATTATGAAAATATTAATATTAACCAAGGTTCACAGTATCGGTATCTGTATCGGTGTTAGAATTAAAAAGTTTTCGATTGGTAGTAGGGCAAGGCAGAATTCTTTGACGGAGGATTCTTCGTCAAAGCATTGTTGGTGGGGCAAGCTAGGATTCTTCGTCAAAGGATCCTGGCTTGCCCCACCACCAATCATTTGACGGAGAATTAGAAGAAGTTAAAGAGTGTGGGTTGAGAAATTTAGGATTTATATTTTTTATTTAAAAAGTATGATACAATGTGTGTGTGTGAGTATATATATATATATATATATATATATATATATATATAATATGTATGTTGGGCTTCTTGAGGGAGGGGGTCGACGGTGTAGGAAAGAAAATGTAGTTTCAACTGGCATGCTCAGTACAATACGTGATGTAGTAATGAAAAAATAGAAAGAAAATGAGAAAAGCCAAAATAGACCAATTTTGGAAACGTAGAAACAATAACCTACCTAAACATAAGGGTTGAACAAAACTACATGATAAATTATTCACTATAGCTAATCTGAACATATGAATCTTGAGAACATCAAATTATTTGTAGATTGCATCTCCAATTGTGATCCTACCCAAGTATATATTAGACCCGTTCTCCTCACGATATGGTCTATATCTGATTCCTCTAATTTTTGAAAGTATCTTAGTAATTAGTGGTAAAAGCAAAAGTTTCCTACACTGGAACATAAATAAACTCTAAGGAATCTCAAAACAATTGTCAAGTTGTTTAATATAGAAATAAATATTTAAGGATATAAATTTTGAGCCAATTTTCTTGTAAGATATATTATTACTACCTGAAAGAACCAAGAATATTAAATCCTCCTCCCCATTCTTCAGTATATTAGGCTACATCATCAAGGTGTGACTATAGGCAGCATTCATGATTTATTAGAGAAATAAATGGAGAATTGTTCTATAGAAATCATAAACATCAATCACTAATAATAACTGGGAATAGGCGGAGGGGAAGGGGTCGGGACAGAAGGCGAAGGGCGGAAGCGGAGAGAGGGTAGAAGGTCGAGGGCGGAGGGAGGGGTTCGACGACAGAGGGAGGAGGAGGTGGTCGGGGGCGAAGGGAGGGAAGGGTGTCGGGGGCGGAGGGGATCGGGGGTGGAGGGGGTCGAGGGCAGAAAGAAGGGGTTGGGGCGGAGGGAGGGGAGGGATCGGAGTTCGTTCACTCTGAAGGCTGCCCATCGAAGACGAACCTTCTTTTATATTCATAGGAATTTCTATTCTCACTTATGTAACAAAGACCTTACAGTCGATCCCTGTAAATGAGATTCAGGAAACTTCTTTCTTATGTACTTGTGATAAGTCTGTCTAATAGACCCTTGTAGCCACGATTAATAAGAAGAGTATTTTCTAAATTTTATCCTAAAAATGTCATCATCCTTGGCTGGTCTGCGTATTTGACTACCTGTGCCTCTGTGATGTTAGGTTGGTAGTGAGGACACTAACCTGTGCACCCTTCTACGCCTTGTATCAGCTGTGATTTTTTATGCTTCTACAACTGCCATATTACAGATTATCACTCCCTCACTAGCCGCCCTCCAACTACTGCCTTCGCGCGTCCGTTTCATCCTGCTTCTCCGTTGGATGAAGTCAATATCTGCCCCTATCAAGATTATAATTGCACAATACATTTCTTACTTGCTTTTTTGCTTCAATAATCAACTATTTTATGGAGAAAATTTTGCTGCCATATATTGCTTTGTTCATATTCTTCCATAGTACCCAAGCTACCCTCGTGACTGTGGACACACACAAAAAAGAAGAAGAAGGACTGTCTTTTCTTATTGGCATAAGGCACCACAAATCGGGTACACCTGAGAGATCCTGTACTGAGGATCCCTGATTACAAAACAAATTCTGAGAAATGGGACGATGGAGATCAAGCGGCAGTGCTCCTTTACTCGATTGACATACCGATTTACAAAAGTGGGAGAAAACCTAAGAAAATTGCTAACTCTAAGCTCACTGGCAAGAAGTGCAGCAATTTGGCTCTGAAATGGTCTCCGTTCTGTGTTTTTGAAGAGGCATGTGACCTATTTTTATAGTCGTTTTGCACAGAAATGACTATTATGCGCACACAGGAGGAAAATACACTGATTTCCTTGTGGGCGCATAGTCTTCCTTTGGGCGCATAGAGTTTAGGCACATAAAGAATGGATGATCATAGGTAGATCGTGGGGTTGACGTGGCCGCATGCTTCGGTGCACGACTGATTGTGGATGTTGACTAAGTCGTGGTGTTGTCCTGACTTGGGCGCATAGTGTGGGAACAGGGCTATGCGCCCTCTTCTGGAAGAGCCATGTGGGCGTATAGGGATTTTACATATGGGCGCATAGGATTTGTATTGTGGGTGTCTGCCACTTTCTTACTTGGGCGCATAGCTACTTTCTGACTTGGACACATAGCTACCTCCAGACTTGGGCGCATAACTACTTCTGGGTTGGGCGCATAATGCTGAAAATTTCATGTTTCTACAGTCGAGGACGGAAGGAGGGGAGGGGTCGGGGGCAGAGGGAGGGGAGGGTGTTGGGGTGGAGGCGGAGGGGTCGGGGGTGGAGGGCAGGGGTCGGAGCGGAGGGGTCGAAGGCAGAGGGAAGGAGTCGAGGGCGGAGGAGAGGGGTCGGAGATACCTTCCAAACGGAGTTGGCGATGGACGTCGTCGGACGGGCGAAGAAGGGGGAGATCGGTTCAGGAAAATTTTTGGGAGGAAATTTTTGGATGAAATAAGAAATGAGAGGCCAGACCTATTGTTAGTGAAAATTTTTGAGGTTATTTTAGTGATGTCGCAAAGGGTCACTAATTTGCGACGCTTTTAAGAAAATGTTGCCAAGTGTTGCTGATTAGTGACGTTTTCTACGACTTTAAATAAAAATATCGCAAAACAGTGACATTTTCTTCGAAACGTCGCAAAACGTCGCTGATCAGCGACATTTTGTGATATTTTGTTAGAAGCGTCGCTCAAGTCATAATTTAGCGACACCTACAATCGACATCGCAAAAAGCGTCGCTAATCTGACTTATTTTGGTAGTGTGGTTTTGAATATTTTAAACATCATAACCACGTATTCAAGCTAAAAAGGCACTATATGGACTCAAACAAGCTCCATGTTCTTGGTAGAAGCGTCTAAGTTCTTTTCTACTTGAAAATATTTTTTCAGAAGGAAAAGTTGATACTACCTTTTTATAGAAACTTTTGCTAATTCTATGCTTTTAATACAAATTTATGTTGATGATATCATATTTGGATCCGATAATGAGATGCTATGTAACGAGTTTGCTAAGTGTGTACAGCAAAAATTTGAAATGAGAATGATGGGAGAACTCAACATCTTTCTCGACTCACAAATCAAGCAAACGTCACATGGAACATTCATTAATCAAGCTAAGTACATAAAGGAGCTGCTTAAGAAGTTTGACATGGACAATGCCAAAACGATCGGAGCTCTAATGGCTACATCAATAAAGCTTGACTATGAAGAAAGTGGCAAACCTACAGATATACGTAAGTATCGAGGTATGATTGGTAGTTTTTTATCTAACTGCTAGTCGCCAGATACCATATTTTTTGTATGATTATGTGCTAGATATCAGTCTAACACTACGAAATCACATCTATGCACGGTTAAACGTATCATCAGATACCTTAAAGGTACTTTAACAACTGGTATATGCTATCCCAAAATCGTATCCTTTGTTCTTATTGGATATTCGGATGCTGATTTTTCTAGATGCAAGGTCGATCGAAAAAGTACTAGTTGCACATGTCATTTCCTAAAAAAGTCTCTAGTATTTTGGTTTAGTAAGAAGAAAAATTATGCCGCACTTTTAACAACATAGGCTGAGTATATCGCTGCAGGACATTATTATGCACAAATTTTGTAGGTATAACAAATCCTAGAAGACTTTGATCTACACTACAAGAATATTCCTATATTTTGTGATAACACCAGCACCATTAATCTCACAAAGAATCCAATATGCTACTCACGTAGTAAGCACATAGAAATTAGATGTCATTTTTTAAAGTTCATCAACAACACGGGGATATATATTTACAATTTGTTGACACAGAGCATCAGTTAGCAGACATCTTTATTAAACCTCCGGCAGAAAATAGTTTCAACATTATCCCTCGAGAATTAGGCCTTCTTGATTTAGATAAAATGTAAGACTATATAGAGCTTTAAATTCTTACATCAATCTAAGTTGCTAAAAGTTATGACTTTTGGGATACAAGTCGAAAGAGCCATTTTGTCACAAAGGCGTAACAACCTAAGCGATACGGTGTCAAGTGTCTTCGGAGTACCACTAGCTGGGATATGGTCCCTATAGCTACTCCATGATTATCTGAAGTCACAGTACCTTATGACTTGATAAAGCCTATTTGGCACTTATAGCTCATATATTTTATCTAAACCAAGAAAACAAATGCCTCAAATAAAGTTGACATTAGAACTTATTTTTATTACGACAACTGACCTCGGGCCGAACTCAGTTCGTAATCGAACTTGGACCGAACTCGTTTATGCATATATTTGCATCTTTTGATATTTAGCCGACCCCACTCAATCTTAGGGTTATTGCTGCTATATATTCATGCATTTTTGTAAATCTCAAACAGACCCACGAAAATCCTACAACAAATCTTTCAATACCCTTCGGTGGTGTGCCTACTTTAGATTAATCTCTTCTTCCATCTTCTTTCATCTCAAGGTAATCCAAATGGCTCCCAAGAGAAAACTATCTTTCCATCACCTTTTCTCTCTTATGATGCCCAACATCGGCAAATTTGATGGATTTTTATTTCGATCTCTCAAAAATTCTAATAAATCGTTCAATGACTTTTCTCATAGATCTTTTTGTTCCGGGCACCACATTAATTTTCTGAAATACAATAAACTTTTAACCTCTCTTTCAAAATCTTCAACTTAAAGAAGTAGTTGCAACTCGCACTTGTATCTTTATAAATGTTATACACATGTTTTACTGTAATTATCTTTTAAAAATGGCAAAATCTCCTCAAGGGTACGTAGCATTAATATTGAATTTGATACAATTGACTTGGATGACATACTATGCTTTTTCTGCTGAAGGTGAACTATAGTTAGCATTACACAAGTTTAATTTACTGACAACGTAACTTTTGAATCTTTCAAAAACAACATTTGGTCCCCACACAATTGTCCACCTGGAAGATTTCATGCTCGCTATCGTAATTCTTATTGCTATGAAATCCATCATACCATCTTTTCTACCTTTCTACCTAAGAGATCATACTTTGATGACGTCTCTTATCTAGAAATGTCAGCCTTATATCACATGTATTACTTTATATCATTCAATCTTCCACAAACAATCATGTCTCAAATGGCAACTTATCACAAGAAAGGGCGTCCACTACTCTACGCCATATATATTTTTACCGCTTATCCTTAATTTCTTCAACATACGTTATGACAGTTATCCATTCACTGATGAACCTATCCCTCTGAATCGCATTCGACAACATGAGCCAATCTTACTTCTACCCTATAATTCATCCTCCAACTCTATTACTCATGCTGCTGGATTTCCACCCTCTACTTCTGAACCACCTACTACTATGGATTCTATCCTTAGCTTACTGCATTATCACTTTGATAAGGAAGATGATCATTTCAATGCTTTTGACTTTCGTTAGACTCTCCAGATACACGCTATTGGCAACACTTTGGTTAACATTCTGTAGACTATCTCAGCATCATGCCAGACCATTTCTAATTGTCTGTGATCTGACACATCGATGATGACTACGTCCAGAGATATATGGATCCTATTGATGCTTTCTATAATCCTAATTGAGTTATTGATTCTGCTGATGAATATAATGACTGATGGATCTTACTACTTAAGTTGTTTAGATGCCTTTACTGCTCTTTATTTTGCTTTATTGTATTTTGGTCTTTGAACTTAGTAGAAACGCAATTGTTATCTATTTCTTTTGCACGCAAAGTCATTTATTATTTTTATTATTTTACTCTCTTATTTACTTGTCAAATATATAATTTTGCGCCTTATGGGGGAGCATGACATTTCAATCAAATGACAAACAAAAAAAAAATATACGCCAATATGACGCTCATCCTATTGTTATCACAACACAAATTGCTTTGCTGTTCATACTAAAGATTTGCCATATCATCCATAGTTTATCAATTATCAAAATGGAGAAGATTGTTGGGCCATACGACCTCAATCAACTTGATTTTGATAATTAACTAAACCATGTCTTGATATGATACAATATAACTCACACGAAGATTCACTAATGATGCGGTACTTGAAGGTTGTACTTATGGTTAGTTATGTAATTTTTATTATTAAAGTCTAGGACCTGTGTACATCGAGTCACACTTGATACCAGAAGTCTACTCATATATATCCAACAAGTCCCCTCAAACAGCCTCCAAACCCATCAACAAAAGCCCAACCCATTCAAACTAAAATTATCCCAAAACAAACCAAAAATCCATACCTATTATGGCAACCATACTTGGACCGAGCTCTGGTCGAACTCGGGCTTGGCAATCCTGGAAAATCTAGACAGCTATACAATCTCTGATATTATGGTTCCAAATGTTCAAAAAAATTAAAATGTATACCCGAATTAAGCCTGAACTTTATCCATAAAAATCCTATAAATTGCCATAAATTTCCACATTCTTACTCACTCATCTTTTCTCATCTTTCATATCCTATAAAGTGATCTCTGAGCTTTATTCTTCTCATCCCCAAGATCAACTGTCACAGCCTTCTAGTTCTAAGTGCAATCTCAGTTACAAGTCTGAAAAGAGTTGTAAAAGATTGGTCTATAAAAGTTTCTCTTCTGTTTGGAAGTCGATGAGCCATCAGATAAAAGCTCGTAGTTGTTGAAGTCATTGTGCCTTCGGATAAAATCACAAGATGTAAGGAGCTGCAAGTGCTTCGGATTCAAAGCTTATTTTTCACTATTGTGACTATAGTGGATTCAACTCTGAGCAAGAGTTCTTGGGCCTAGACTAGTCCTCTCAGAGAAAAACTAGGATAAAATCTCATTGTTTGAGTTTGCCCTCTAAACTCTGCTACTTTTAATATTTGTCTTACACAAACATAATATCATTATATTGGTTGCACTATGTCTTCACTTAGAATAATTTTTATTGGATAGATACTTCTGCTGCACTCTATTCACCCCCTCTAGAGTTGCTTAAACGGTCCTTAACAACTTATTTGCCTAACTTTATCTCTAATTTTTCTGATATTGAACAAGCTGCTATATATTTCTCATTCGTATCTTTTAGCTTTTGTTCAGTGTCAATTTGTAATCTCTTCTCATAATCATATAGAGCAAGTACTTTTGCATAGTCCTTCTCTCTTTCCAATTGTGCATTGAGCTTTATGAAGACATAGCTTAATGTTAGCTATTTCTTCCATGTTATCTGTGGCAGATGTATCCTTTATGTCTTGCAGTATGTTAGATAATCTAGCTACTTCATTGTGTATGCCTTTATCTCTTTTCGAGATTGCTTGTACTTGTCCAACTTATTTTTGGGTTTGTCAAGTAGGTCGCCAAAAGCATCAGAGAGTTAATCGAAAGTAAAGTAATCATATAGATGATTGTCTGATTCCTGATCAAATACCATTAAGCAGATATTTGCTGAGCTGTTGAGTCTTTCTTCATCTTCTGATTCACTAGCCTCGCTCTCGTGCCAGATGCTGGTATTTGCATACTTTCTACCAGTTGTTAAACTTTCTACTTGATCGGTCGTAACGACTGCTCTTTAAGTCTATTAGGCAGTCCTTCTTGATATACCTGGTCTTCCTGCATCCATAGCATATGGTTTTTTCTTTATTGCCCTATTGGACGTCTTTCTTTTTTTGATTTGATTTTTCAAACCTCAAGAACTTCTTGAAGTTTTGACCAGTAGGGTGTAACACCCACTTTTCTAAATGAGGGTAATTTTGAACTTTTGTAATTTTAATCATTTAATATGTTATTTAAATCATGTTATAATTTTTGGTAATTTTTAATCATTTTAAAACTATTTAAATCATCGACTTGTGATTTTGGTGTTTTGCTAGTGTAACCTTAGAGACTGCTTGACCTAGAGCCTAACCATGTGATTAGGATGTTAATTATCATTTTTTGCCTAAGGGTATTTTGGTCATTTTGGTTTCTTGGAATTAGTTGTTAATTATTGATTGATGGTTGTTATTTTTGACTTTTGCTAGTTGTGACTTAAGAGACCAACCTAGAGTTGACTTTGTCTTTGGTGACTTAGTTAGCATGGTGTGGGACCCTAATCTAACTTAAGTTGGTCTTAGTTGACTTGAGTGTGACTAGGGTTCATGAAAGGATTGGGAGAATTTTGTATTTGGACTTATAGCTAAGGGGTTGAGCTAGCTAGCTTATGAACTTGGCTCAAAGCCCATTTACATGAAACCCTAACCCTAATCCCCTACATGACCGGCCACCACAGCCCAATTATAACCTAACTTTAGCCTATATAATGTCTCTCATGACCACTTGCCACTTTTAGAACACCCCCTTGTAGGAAACTCTAATTTCTTTCCCAAATTGTCAAATCTCCCCATTCCTCCACCAAATTGATCCCAATTTTTTGCATTTGGATTGAAATCTGGAATAGAGTTTGAAGGAGGCTAGCTTGCAAGAAGAGGAGCTCATTTGGACTTTGCTTGAGGAAGAGGACATCATATTTTGGGGCTTTTTTATTGAGTTTGACACTCAATAGCTAAACCCTTCAAATCACCCCTAAACCCTAATTTCTTCTCATAGATGCATCCATCTAGGTGTCCCCTAGCTGTAGGAGAAGTTTGGCAGGAATTAGAATTGTTTTGGTGTCCGTATCGGACACGTATCATTCACTAGGTCTAGGTGTTTGTTAAAATGCCTCAATGAAGTTTTTATTGCTGTTTTCAAAAACTAATTTTACAAAATGTAGATCTTTATGTGTGTTTTCATTTCCCTTTGGACTGAGTATACTTTCGTGTCGTGTCCGTATCCAAAATTGAAATAGACACGCAGCACGAGTAGTGTGTTCTGTGCAATGCTACTCGCGTGTCCTAGAGGACACGACGCGGCACCCCGACACCTAAAATTTGGTGTGTGGGTGCGGGCAAGCACGGACACAACACATATCAAATTTCAGGTGATTTAATCGAGTGGACTGGAAGAAATCCTACTCGCATCGATTTTGTACTGCACTGCACGAACGCGAGATTCGCGTCTGATGCGCGTCTCGTTCACTTAACATGACTCACGTGGACATAAGACAGACACACGAGCACGTAGCCCTATCCCTGGCAAACCCCTAGACACGAGCACAACATATCATGTGTCATGCGCACGAGTCCGTAACACGCCTGTACGAGACTCCTCTGTGCAGTTTGTGACTATGTGTGTTTAAAATTGTTTGGACACGTTCGTGTCCACTTGTTTGGACATGAACAACCCCCCTGACACGTTCATATGTGGGGCACACTCTACACATACTAATTTTGAGTTTCGTATGATATTGGGTTTGATTTTGATATTTTCGACAGGGGTCCGATACATACTGAAACTCGAATTTTGATTTTTGAGCTGTTAACTAATTTTGTATTGAATGATAACTCGGATTCATATGATGTTGGTTGTGATATGAAAACTGTGTTGTATGTTTCTTTTCTGTAACCTGAGAATTGATGGAATACGAAAATAATTTGGGTTTTCAAATGAAATTACATTCAAATTTGGGTTTGCGTTGAAATTGGCATTAGTTTGATACTTAAGTTTTAAACTAAATTCAAATGCATATGAACTGAACTGCGAACAGCCCCCTTCACATTCCATTTTCCCCCTCACTTCACATTGACCCCCTCACATTTTCCCTCTCTATATCTATATATACATATATGTTTACATATATATACAACAATTGAATGTATGAATGAATGGATGCAATGCATGAACTGAATTTCACTTTTCCTCACTTTTCACTCATTTGCATTTTTACCTCACATACACACACACATTGGACTGAAACACACACACATACACCCCTCACCATATCACTCCTTGTCTATACACACACACCTACTCTCTAACTTGCAGTCCACACACACACACACACACTATATCACTATCCACTACAATGTTAAAACACACTCACCCTATATATATATATATATATATATATTTATGTATATAATGTATGTTATGAATGGATATATATGCAATAAAAAATGCAAGATAATGAATGACATGAATGAATGATTAAATGAATGTATGAATGAAAATACATATATATACAAGTAAGTATGCATTGTAAGGAGGTAATGTACGAAATTAAACATGAATGTTTATATGCCTATATGTATGCCTATATATAGTGTATGTAGATATATGTATATAAGTATTTGTGTATGTGTGATGTTGGTGTTGACCTTGTGATTGTGTGTGAGTGCTAGGCTAGACTTGGTTAGGCTTAGTGAGACTTGATTGGGCTAGGATTTGACCTAGTTGACCTAGTTTGACTAGTGTAGTTGACTAGAGTTGACCAAGAGTTGACTTTAGTCTAGAATGACTCGTTAGACTAGGTTTGGACTTAGAATAGCTTGGTTGACCTAGTTTGACTTTGTAAGTTGACCAGAGTTGACCAAGAGTTGACTTTGGCCTAGATGACCTAGAAATCATTCATTGTGATCTTCAATATTACCATTCTGGACATGTTGTGACCTGTCTTGCTCTAAATAGGACTCATTTACTCTGTATAGACATCTACACTTACCAGATACTCAGGATATCAGGCGAGTACATTCTTTGATCATTTCATACTTGCTAGGATTTATATTCTTGCTCTAGATTACTTTACTTGATGTTGTCACGTTGTTAACACGGATTAGTAATATATGGATCTTTACATTGAAATGTTATCCCCCTCGGGAGCATCAGATACATCATGTCATGTGCGTTTCACTTTCATCATGTATTCTTGTGCTTTTATTATTCATGTACACTCTTGTGATTCATGTACTCTCATGTTCATAGAGCCCTCATATATGCCTTCATGTGCACCCATTTATGGGCCCCCATGTGAAATATTGTACAATAACATAACTTGTCTGGATCTCTGTGTATTGATTGGGGTACGGGGAAGTAGAAGCAGTCATGTGAATAATTTCTTTATAGTTATTGTATAAACTCTTTAGTGTAATCATGTGTAAATTCAAGCCGTTCACATGTCTATCTTGTACCCTACATCACTAGTCACTGTTAGTTCTCTACTTATAGTAGCTATTTACATTACAGTTCTCTCTCTTTTACTACATGTACTTTCTTTCAACGTTTTATGTATTTTACTCTATTGCATGCTTTATATTCTTGTCTTGATATGAACTGTTGAGATTATGTGCTCGTTCTTGTCCTGACTGGACCTGTTAAAAATATTACAGAGGATGACGAAGACCTTTGCCCTACCTATTATGAAGCTGTCATAGATGACACATGCGACTTGGACCTTCAGCAGGATCCATCAGCAGTATAGGATGTCACACCTATAATTTAGGCTAGTTAGCTTAGACTTTTATCTTATTTTGATGTCTTGTCTCATTTGGATACATTTATGTTATATTTGGGATTTTGTTGTTATTCTGGATTTCGTGGAGATGTTATCTTAGACACTTAGAATTTTTCTCCTGTTTGTATTTCATTTGATGATTTTTATTATCTATCTATTTTATCGTACTTCTACCTTAGTTGTGATTGAACTGTACATTTTTGTATTGTCCTCCGTTTGGAGTGTATATACTGTACAGGTACCTTATATTTGTTAGATGTATGTGACCTAGGACAGCGTTATACCGCCGACACTACAGTATAGGCTGGATGACCCAACTTCTCGTGCCCCTACACTGGGTGCAGATCGTGATATATTTTAGTGGTGGCCCATGCAGGTCGAGAGTTATGTAGTGGTATTCGAACTAGAGTATTACTACAACCTGCAGTATGATATAGGATATAGTTTTGAAGGTACTCAATCACACCTAAGAAAAACTCTTATCTGATTCCATCATCAAAATTCTTCCTGCTTTATTGTCTTCCTTTGAAATAAATTATCCTCCTTTGACATTATCGATTCATTTTCAGTAATTGCCTTCTTGCTTGATCTGTCTCCAGGATGGTGCAGACACGATCACTTCGCTCCGGTCAGAAGGATACTACGGAGAGGTCTGCCACCTCTCGTCCGGCTCAGCCCGGTCAGGCAGCTCCTATGGTACCTTCTCATGTCAGAGTTTCTGCCGTATTCGGGGTTGCACCTCCGCCTGTTCCAAGATATTCTTCTGTCATTCATGTTTTCTTCTAGCAGTAGCCGCCTTCAGGATCGGTTGATGCAGCATAGTTGTTCAACTTCTTTCAGAGGATGGTGGAGACCGAGCGACAGCAGTCGGCTCATTTTCAGCAGGGCATAGAGAATGCCCATCAGCTTGCTCTGACGACGGTGGAAAGAGTTATTGTGCAGCCCAAGCAGCCAGATACAGCAATATCAGCCGAAGACACCAAGGATCTAGGAGTTCTAGAAGATGCATCCGCGGGACTTCTGCGGCACAGAGGGGATTCTATATGCGGATGACTGGATAAAGCACATCGAGGAGATCTTTCTACTGGCAGAGATACCAGCTCAAATGCTGATTGAGACGGCAGGTAGTCAGATACAGGACCTGGCTCGTACTTGGTACCAGACGGACCCGAGGGTTGGTATAGAGGGACAGACTTGGGCAGCCTTCAAGAAGCTGTTCAAGGAGAAGTTTTTCCCTGATACGGCTCTTGGTGCCCTGGTGTCGTAGTTTGAGAGCTTAGTTCAGGGCATTGAGACTGTCGATGAGTACGCAGGGGAGTTCTGGCATCTGGGCAGATTTATTGAGGGACTCAGTAAGATAGCAAAGGCTCGGAGGTTCCGGAAGGGATTAGTCAAGGAGGTCAAATCCTTGACCAAGAGTGACCGGAGTGCCACTTTTTAGGAGATTCTGGTGGGTGCCCTAGCAGCAGAGGATGATCTTGAGCTAAAGCTCAAGAGGGGACGAGACGCTCATGGAGCCAGCAGCAGCGGAGGCCAGGCCAAGAGGCCTCATGTACAGATTCGGCAGCAGCAGCAGCAGAGGCCTGTTCAGCAGCAGTTTTAGGGTCAGGGACATACACTTTACCAATATGCACCCAAGCAGTAGCCCATTAGTTATACTTTCTGCAAGAAGCTAGGTCATGGAAGGAATAACTGCAGGAAGAGACTAGGCCGGTGTTTACTTTGTGGTTCAACGGAGCATCAGTGTAGGGAGTGTCCTAAGAACTAGACACCATTGACTCAGGCAGCAACAGGAGCTAGGGCTCCAACAGGGCAATAGAGGTTTGTCCAGCATCATCAGCAGGCCAGAGGAGGAGGCCAACAGGGGCGAGCTTTCGCCATGACAATTGAGGATGTACAGACAATAGGAGGGATACTTACAGGTCCTGTTCTTTTCGATTCCATTCCCACTTTTACTTATAATAACTATCTTGAAATTCAATTTTGACAGTTTTGTCTACCTCCTTATTCGTCGATAAATTTGATTCTTAGTATTCTGTGTTGATTTAATTTTTATTTTTCCAATATAAGTCGTATGGGCTAGGTCGCCTCAGTTATGGAATTTAGAATTTTTTACAGTCATATTAACTAGCATAGTGAGGACATATAGTTAGATTTTGGACGTATTTCTCAGGCGTAGGAATTTAAGGTTTTTACGGCCAAGCATGCGGCAATACAAAAATTTTAAATACCATAATTCTAGAGGTATGTACCATAGTTGGGGACTCTATGAGTATCGTAGCCTTGCTTACTGGTATGACAAAGATTCTGAGTCTCATCATTTTGGACAGACACATGATTATAGGATTATAAGATTAGAGACTTTGATTGATTGGGGTTTGACCTAGAAAGAGTACGACTATCTTAATTTTGAGGACAAAATTCTTTTAAGGAGGGTACACTTGTAACACCCACTTTTCTAAATGAGGGTAATTTTGAACTTTTATATTTTTAATCATTTAATAATGTTATTTAAATCATGTTATAATTTTTTGGTGATTTTTAATTATTTTAAAATAATTTAAATCATCAACTTGTGATTTTAGTGTCTTGATAGTGTAACCTTAGAGAATGCTTGACCTAGAGCTTAACTATGCGATTAGGATGTTAATTATCATTTTTGGCCTAGGGTTATTTTGGTTATTTTGATTTCTTGGAATTAGTTTTTAATTATTGATTGATGGTTGTTATTTTTGACTTTTGCTAGTTGTGACTTAAGAGACTAACCTAGAGTTGACTTTGACTTTGTTGACTTAGTTAGCATGGTGTGGGACCCTAATCTAACTTAAGTTGGTCTTAGTTTACTTGAATGTGACTAGGGTTCATGAGAGGATTGGAAGACTTTTGTATTTGGACTTATAGCTAAGAGGTTGAGCTAGCTAGCTTATGAACTTGGCTCAAAGCTCATTTACATGAAACCCTAACCCTAATCCCCTATATGGCCTGCCACTACAGCCCAATTATAACCTAATTTCCTCCTATATAATGTCTCTTCATGACCACTTGCCTCTTTTAGAACACCCCCTTGTAGGAAACCCTAACTTCTTCCCCAAATTGTCAAATCTCCCCATTCCTCCACCAAATTGATCCCAATCTTTTGTATTTGGGTTGAAATCTGGAATAGAGGTTGAAGTAGGCTAGCTTGCAAGGAGAGGAGCTCATTTGGACTTTGCTTGAGGAAGAGGACATCACATTTTGGGGCTTTTTTTATTGAATTTGACACTCAATAGGTAAACCCTTCAAATCACCCCTAAACCCTAATTTCTTACCATAGATGCATCCATCTAGGTGTCCCCTAGCTGTAGGAGAAGTTTGGTAGGAATTAGAATCAATTTGGTGTCCGTATCGGACACGTATCATTCACTAGGTCTAGGTGTTTGATGAAATGCCTCAATGAAGTTTTTATTGCTGTTTTCAAAAACTAATTTTACAAAAATGTAGATATATATGTGTGTTTTCATTTTCCCTTGGACTGAGCATACTTTCGTATCATATCCGTGTCCAAAATCGACATGGACATGCAGCACGAGTAGTGTGTTCGGTTCCCTGCTACTCGCGTGTCCTAGCGGACACGACACGACACCCCGACACCGGAAATTTGGTGTGTGGGCGGCAAGCACTGACACGACACAAATCAAATTTTAGGTGATTTAATCGAGTGGATTGGAAGAAATCCCACTCGTATCAATTTTGTACTGCACTGCACGAACGCGAGATTCGCGTGTGATACGCATCTCGTTCACTCGACATGACTCACGTAGACACGAGACAGACACACGAGCACGTAGCCCGATCCTTGGTGAACCCCTAGACATGAGAATGATGTGTCATGTGTCGTGTGTTGTGCGCACGAGTTCGTGACACGCCTGCACGAGAATGCTCTGTGCAGTGTGTGACTGTGTGTGTTTAAATTGTTTGGACACGTTTGTGTCCACTTGTTTGGACGTGAACACCCCCCTAACACGTTCACATATGGGGCACACTCTACACATACTGATTTTGGGTTTCACATGATATTGGGTTTGATTTTGATATTTTCGACAGGGGTCCTGGTACATACTAAAACTCAAATTCTGATTTTTGAGCTGTTAACTGATTTTGCATTGAATGATAACTGGGATTCATATGATGTCGGTTGTGATATAAAAATAGTATTATATGTTTCTTTTCTGTAACCTGAGAATTAATGGAATGCGAAAATGATTTGGGTTTTCAAATAAAATTACATTCAAATTTGGGTTTGGGTTGAAATTGGCATTATTTTGATACTTATGTTTTAAACTGAATTCAAATGCATATGAACTGAACTGAGAACAACCCCTTTCACATTCCAGTACCTACATGTATTTGCATTACCTATTGCTATTTACATTACCTATTGCTATTTACACTACCTACATGTATTTGCATTACCTATTGCTATTTACACACACATACACTCTATTTACCTTGCTCTCACACACTATTCTCCCCATCTGATATGCTAACACACACACACGTGTTAACCACCTCACATTCTTTCCTCTCTATATCTATATATACATATATGTTTACATATATATATAATAATTGAATGTATGAATGAATGGATGCAATGCATGAATTGAATTTCACTCTTCCTCACTTTTCACTCATTTGCATTTTCACCTCACACACACACATTGGACTGAAACTGTAACTCCACTTTTCCACTTTTGAGAATTTTTAAATTTTTAATAATAATAATATTTTATTTACAGTTTTATATATATATATGAATAATTTGGAGGGAAGGAAATAGGAGCAGGAATTTGAATTTGAAAGTTTGTTGTAACAAACAAACTTGGGGCCCACCACTCAATCTTTCTTTCTAACTGATTTCCTGCATTCAGTGTAATAACGAAAAAGAAGAGGGGGTTTCTGTAAGTTTTACTGTATAGGGGGACTGCTTTAAAAACTTTTGATGGCGGGGGGGCTAAAGGGCAAATGTGTATTTTTTGATATATACGTTGGAGAGAGAGAGAGAGCTGAGCTCATCACTCATTCTCTCCTCTCAGAAATTTCTTCCGAGCTTAAGAGCTCAGTCCCAATTCCTTGCCCAGCCGACCCAAAACCTAATTTCCTGGTGATGGCGACGGTGAGGATGCTCCCTCTCCGGCGGACCTGACGGCAACAGATAAGTTCGACGTCAACGAGAGACTCTCGGCCATTTCGAGGACGGATCCCAGTGCGCGACGACAGCGGTGATTGGAGGATGCACTTCTTTCACGGCGAGCTTTTCGTCAACTGCGACTTCGGGACGATGCTAGTTATCTCGACGATCTATCCAGTTGTGAGTTCCGATTTATTTTCTTCTAATTTCTTGATGAGTTGGAATTGATCTGAATTTTTTTTCAATCCAACTTTTGATCTCACTAGCCTTTGTTGGAATCGATTGATCGATCGATTGTTCAATGATCGTCTCCTGAGTACTTCCCTGGTGGTAAATTCCTTTCGACTCATCTATACTTTGTTGATCGGTAAATTTTGATTTGAGATGCTTGACAAAGTGTTGCAGTTTCCGATTGATTTTGAACAGAGAATTGAGTTGCTTGGCTCAAATTTCGGGATTAGAATTGGAAGTATTTGTTTCCATTTCGAGTAAGTTGATTTTGGTTGAGTTTTCTGCCATCGAATTCTAGTGATCGGTATTTAGAATTTAACTCCTCTGTGTTGCATTTCTTTCTGTTTGTTGTAATGTCTGAACAGAGCTGATACCCTTTCGGACACGAATGGACAGATGTGTCTGTGTCCTATAGACGTATCGACTCCAGATCAGACTCATTACCTTCAGGTATTTTGATAATTAGCCGTTGTACATGTTTTACTCTATAACTAGATTTTTAATGGGAATGTACATGGGGGACGGGTGCAGGTACGTTCGTAATTGTGTCCAGTTGCAGTGGTGTCGGGTTGCCGTGGTGTTCAGTTAGATTTTTGAGTTGCCTGAATCGTTCGTGCAATCTCGAGCTCGTATCGATTTTGTTGTGCACTACCATAATCTGTCGAATTAGCGACGTTCACAAACCTCGCTAAACCCAGTAAAAACGTCGCAAATATTTTTAGCGATGTTTCTAGCGACGTTATATAAACGACAAAAAAAGTGTGTCGTTAAGCGAAAAAACGTCGCAAAATGTCGCTATGGCGACATTAATTAGCGACGTTGTTAATGTAGCTGGTTAGCGAGGTTATTTATGACGTTCTCATGTGGTCGCTAATTAGCGACGTTAGTGTGTGGTCGCCATTTAGCGACACTTTAGCGACGTTTTGACGAAGATGTGCTGACATCTGATTTGGTGCCACATCAGCAATTTACCACGTTTTTAGCGACGTTCATTAACGTCGCTACAGTGTAGCGACGCTTATTAACGTCACTGAAAATGTCGCTAAGTTAAAATAATATTAAAAAATAGAATCCAGAATGCAAATGGAGCTGGAGCTTAAGCCAAAATACAGAATCCAAAATACAAAATACAGAATCCAATTCCTGGGTTTGCCGACCCCCTCGGTGGAATACTTAACACCGGCATGCACAATACATTCCAGAATAGACAAAAAATATAAAGAACAAATAATATCCTCAACGAACAAAGTCAATAATATCCTCAACGAACAAAGTTAATATCCTCAAATACGTAAAAAGTCAATATCCTCAACGAACAAAGTCTATATCCTCAAATACGTACAAAGTAAAAATATAAAGTACAAAGTTCAAAAATGCAAAAACAAAACTACTGATCGCCTGGAGCTGGAGCTGGAGCTCGAGCCAGAGCTGGAGGAGGAGCGCCACCAGATGACTGTCGTCATAATGCTAGGATCATCTGATACTACTCTGGTGATAACAGGTTGACGAGCATGTCCTTCCGTGCACCGCCGGATGTGGACGATGCTCCCAGCGTACCAGCAGACGGTCGCTCCGTAGCCATCTCGTAGAACTGCTGTATCTGTTCGACCAATCGTTGCGTAGTAGCCTGCGTAGAGTGGGTCATCTGTCGCAGTGCCTCAGTCGTCTCCTCAAGCCTCTCAAAACGTGAGAGGAGCGCAGAATCATCCGTATGCGGCTGCGGATGGGACTGCGTTGCCACCATCCTCTGCAGCATCTCATCACGCAGAGCTGTGATCTGCTCATCGACACTCTGCTAGTGGAGGAGCGACTCCTCAGTCTGTGCGAGGTCGGGCACAGTAGTGGCAATCGTAGAGGCCTGTGATGCAATGAAGGCACCATAGGAGCCCGTACCATAGTACGTACCCCTATGCATGCCACCAACGGCCTTCATCCACAGCTCATCATCTGACTGAGCTGCGGCGGCCGGGGGCTGCTGGGAAGTGCTAGCACCAGCTCCCTCTGACCGTGTCGGCCCGACCTCCCTAAGCCTCAAAAATGCGGCCTAGAAATAACATCTATATGAATTCTTTATGTAACTAAAAATTAATATTAATGAACAAGCATTAAGTAAAACTTCAAAAACTCGGCCTAGAAATAACATCTATATGAATTCTCTACGTAACTAAAAATTAATATTAATAACTAGCAATAAGTAAAACTTACGTAGGTGTCCCGGGCCTTGTCGTCAATAAACCGCTCCCCCTTCGTGTGCGTGGAGAGAAATAATGTCACCATATTCGGGTCCTCTCCCGATTCAACCTGTTACAAAATTATTATATGATTTGTCAATTAAGTTGAAAGAAATATATTACTATAAAGTATTAATTATGGGTATACGACGAGATATATACCATATGAGTGAAAAAATCTATGATGGACAGTGACCCACCATACCACTGCGACCCCGTCTGTCGTGCTCTTTTAGACTTCGCGGACTTCTCCTTGTAGGTTTCCTGCTCGAATCTTCTCTTTATTGTCGCCCAGTCTGTGGCAGAGTTCCAACCCTGAATAGGCTCTCCCCGACGCTCGCGATCCTTTTGGTCGAGTATCGTATCCCTAATGAGCTTGCTGGCGACGCGGGAAAAAATAGACTCGACAGCAACGGCACAGTAGGGTTAGAAGAAGTAAGTCCTCTGAAAAAATCATAATAGTAGGTAAGTTATAACATAACATACTAAATGTTAAAAGGAAATAAACTTTTACGTACCGAGAAGTGCTCAAACCAGAAGGCCTTCTTGTCGGCCGGGACATCCCTCGAGTTGATCCAGGGCCCCTCATAGTTCTGCCGCAGGAATGTACCCAACGACCGGTGTACGGAGGAGGGATAATACCTGTAAAATAGAAATTAAAATTTATTAAACAAGTTTATAATAAATTTAAACAAATTAAATGCAATAATTTTACTTACCGCTTGGTCCGAGTACAGGCCCAAATCTTCAACCTCAGATCCCCCTCCGGGCGATACGGAGGATCTGTCCCAAATGGCAGCTGTAGCCTGCCCCTGCCCGGCCACCTGCCCCTACCCCTGCCCCTGCCCACAGCCTGCCCCTCGGCCTCGGCCTCGCCCTCGACGTGGGCCTCGCCCTCGACGTGGGCCTCGCCATCGCCCTCGCCCTCCACGTGGTCCTCGGCCTTGGCCTGCTCCTCAATAGTAGGGTCGGCCTGTAGAATACTCGATGGTACTGGCTGCATAGAAGAAGAAGGCCCTAGCCTGGAACTGCTAGAACCGGGTATGGAGCCACTGTCGGTGACTAGACCGCTAGTATATACTGGAGTACGGGGGGATGAGGAGGAGTCGGTAGGAGGAGTGGTAGATGGAGACTGTCGGCCTCGTCGACTCCTACCAGCACCGGAACCAAAGGATCCACATCGAGCCATATCTGAAAAATACAGAAGTAAACCATCAACATCTGAAAAAATAAAAGTAAACTATACTACATCTGAAAAATAACAAAAGTAAACCATATTACATCTAAAAATTAAACATATTCAATCTCTTCTGAAAATTCATCTTGTTCCTCTTCCTCTTCCTCTTCCTTATCCTTTTCACTACTATCAACTTCCTCTTCTGATACTTCTATCTCTTCTAATTGATGAAATATGTCATGAGAAACTTCTGTTGAGTCTACATCGACAATATTGGTAATAAGACGTAGTTCGTCTTCCTCGATCTGTTGTTGCTTGTGCCAACTCATATTTTTGGCAGTCTCTTTCACGTTGAACAACCTTTACAACCGCGGCATTAACGACAAGTAGTGAATTGAAGCAGTCGATCTTCTAGACTTGCCTGCAGCAGTTGGCTTGTAGCGATAAGCACCACAGAATCTGCACACTTCTGCATCCTTGTGATCTTTGTAGTAAAGCATGCATCCGTTCTGACAGCAATCGATTTTGTCGTATCCCATCCAGAGGGATCTCACCATCCTCTTAGAGCGGTAGAAGTCTTTCGGTAACTTGGCACCCTCCAACAAGATATCTGTAATCAACTCGAGCACTCTATTATAGCATTCTTGCGACATGTTAAAGTCAGACTTTAGGCTCAAGAGCCGAGTGATCACCTCTAACAGTGAATGGTCCTCACAGCCAGGGTACAAAGGAGTCCTTGCATTCTCCAGCAACTCCATGAACTTCATAACATCGGAATTCGGTGCCTCCTCAGCTGTGTCACGATTGTATGGATCGAAACTAGGCCCCGTAGCGTCGAAGACCATGTTCACGTACTCTTTGTCGACGCCAGTTCGGTTGAGGACATTCATATAAGGCTCCACATAAGGCTCAACATAAGGCTCCACATAAGGCTACACATAAGGATCCGCTTGGAATGCTATAGGTACAAGCTCTCCGTGTGCGGTCCATTGGTAGTAATTCGGAAGGAAACCCTTTGAGTATAAGTGATATGTCACATCATTTCTGGTTGAAACTTTTTGTTTCGACATTTTGCACACGGACACTTAATGTCCATGTCGTCCATGGATTAAGGAAATGCCTTCACGAATTGGAGGAATTGTTCTACTCCGGCGATATATTCATCTCGCACACCATACTTGTCATCTCGAATACGGTTGTACATCTACGAATGATCTAGCAAATACATGGATATAGCTATTTCTAGATATCGGCAAATATGAATAAACTTCAAAACTGAAACGAATATACTACATATATACTATGAGCCCCCTCGGGGCCCCACCCCGAGCAGCAGACCACCCAACCCCACGAGCAGCAAGAAGGTCCTAACCCGACGTACGGCCGTGACTCGGGACCATTCCTATGAGTATCGGGATCAAGGAAAATAGACGACGGCATTAACCAACCAACAAAACTACTTGTTACAAATATCGGCACTATTGGTGGTTTCGAATCGGAGTATCAGATTTTTCGGTGTCGGAAAACAAATAATTATTACTAAATTATCAGATTTTTTGGTACTATCGGTGCCCCTGACCCAGCCCCCCATACCACCCCTAACCCTAACCCGAACCCTATCCCTAACCCCTCCCATCCCCAGCCCTCCCTCCCATCCCCAGCCCCCCTCCCATCCCCAGCCCCTCCTCCCATCCCCAGCCCCCCCAACCCCCCCAACCCCCCTGCTCCCTTTCCCCACCAACCACCCCTAACCCTAACCCGAACCTTAACCCTAACCCTAACCCACCCGTCCCCCAGCCCCTCCTCCTTACACCGAGCCGCCCTCACCCCCCCGTCCCTCCCCTCCACATACACCCAACCCTAACCCGAACCCTAACCCTCCCCCCCCAGCCTCCTCCTCACCTCCAGCCACCCTCATCCCTCTTGTCCCACCCCCCACTCACCACCCAACCACCCGTATCCCCTCTGCCCCTCACCCCCCCATCAGACCATTCCTAATCACCGAACCACCCGCACCCCCCTGCCCCTCCCCCCGAGCTACCCGCACCCCCAACTACCAAGAACCAAAATAGAGAGAGAGAGAGTAGGGGAGTCACATATCGGAGAGGGAGCAGAGTCATCGGAAAGAGTGAGATTCGTCGGAGGAAGTGAGAGCGCCAAAGAGAGTGAGAGCGCCGGAGGGGAGAAGGAGAGAGAGTGAGAGAGTAAAATGGGGGAAATGAATCGTGGGAGGGAATTTAATTAGAATTTAGCGATGTTCAGAATAACATCGCTAAAATAGTCGCTATTAGCGACACCATAGCGATGTATCTGTTTGCCATAAAATATAAAATAACAGAACAATTATCGGAGGATCGGACTTTTACTTCACGTTACAAACTCGCTTGTACAAAGAAAGCCTAGGGACGAAAATCTAGGTACAGCAGTCTAAGTACAATTATTTATTTTAGATTCTGGGGGGTGACGATAGAGGCTCGGGAAGGCGACGGCAGCCCTGCCATACTCCTTGGACGATCGGTATGCAGCCTTGGCTCCTTGTGAAAAGATGGTTGACGTTGATGAAGAAATGCTCTTCTTACTCCTCTGTTGCTCTTCTGGCTTCTCTCTCTCTCTCTGTGTGTATTCTCTCTCTGACTATGGGGGGAAAGTCTCTCTGTATATACGTATTTCTCTCTGATATTGTATATCTCGCAAGGGAATGGCACCCTGCTATTTATAATAGTGGGCTGTTATCATTAGGGTTGCCAATGATTACATCTTGGAGATGGCGGCGGCCTGGGGATTGGTCAATCCAGGCCGTTCATTTCTGATTGTGACGAATCCGAGCCATTAGGTGTAGATTACACCAAATTCCATTAGCAATTAATGCTGATTGGAATAAATCTTCCTTATAATGATTTCTGATATCTGCGAATAAATTAGATCTATTCTTCTGCCACGTGTCCCAGATTATTGGGATTTGACCCAATCTTTAATGGCAGCAAATCTGAGGAATTAATCGGTTTAGGACACGTATCCTAGGAGCTGCTGAGGGGATATGGATCGCATGACGAGCGAGCCGCATATGAATTTGAGCCGCATATGGTTAAGCCCACGTGTCAGGGTTGCCTAGGCAGTGGCCCTCACTTGAGCCCTCGAACCACAGGAAAGTAATCCTTGTGGGCCGCATAAGTGCATATCCGCCCGAGCCGCATGGACATGATCCTCTCGAACCGCATGAGAAGTCCTCGCTCGAGCCGTATGAGGCTTTCTTGGCCAGAGCCGCATAGGACAGATTCAGTCTGAACCGCATGAGACGTTCTTTGCTCGAGCCGTATGAGGCTTTCTTGAGCCGCATAGGATTCATCCTGAACCGCATGAGAAGTGAGCCGCATACGAACGCCCACGTGGCAAGGCCACGTGGCACTTTTATGGCTCTCGGGGGATTTGTGTCAGAGATCTCTTTTCTCTTTCCTAGAGATTCATCATTATGACAAAGTCATAATTACCTGCATTTGTGTCAGGGCTGTCAACTTTTCAGAGGGGTCAGCCGTCAAAGCAATTAATACAGCATGGGTCGGAGGGGAGCACTGTCAGGCCACATGTCTTCTGAGCCGCATGGAATGTCTCGGGCCGCACAGCTCCTTATGCCGTATGACTCCCTGAGCCGCATGAGTTTTCTGAGCCGCATGGATCTTTTCTGGCCGTATGAGTCATTTTTTTAGTATTTTCTATGCTTCTACAAGACCTCCTTCAAAGTTTTCAATTTGTAAAATTAAAATACTTTGAATAAGAAGCATGGCTGTGTTCTTCTAGCCGCATATGAAATCCTGACCGCATAGAAGTCATGGCCGCATGGATTGTTCAGCCGCATAGGTGACTCAGCCGCAGGAGACTGTTCAGCCGCATAGCTTCTCGCCACGTGTGCGGGTCTTTAATTGCCTTAAATACGTTTCAGCGCCGTCTTTGTAGGGGGAATCCCAAGGGTCAGCTCATTAAATCTTTTGGATTTGACGCCTTGGGTGAATCTTGGAGACAAAACCCAAGGAGTAGGTTTCGTTCTTCATGAGTCGGTCATTGGCCCATGTGTCCTCCTTCTCCCATCTTCCTATAAATAGGAGGAGTTTTGAAGAGAGAGAAGGCTTCTTTATTTTCTTTCTTCTTCCTCAGACCTTCCCTATCTTGATTGCCCTTCCTTTCTTCGATAATTAATGGCTCCCAAGAAGACCGTAGCAGCAGAGGGCAAGAAGGCGGCCTCCACTTCTGCCTCGGCTGCAGCTGATACTCCGCAGGTTGTCGTACCTGATGTTTATCCTGACGTTCGCCCTCCCATTACAGGTAAGGACAATGTGTGAGTTAGAGAATCCCAATTGCCATGGCTACGTCGCATACTTTATGCACGAGCCTTTGTAAATCGCATGTTCGCCCTACGGTTGAGCTGCGAGCCGCATAAGAAAATCGCCGTGTCTGTATACGCGCCTTGTCGGCAAAGCTGCATAAGTGACGCGAAACCGTATGGACGTCTATTGTGCGGAGCCGCATAAGCGTTCCTCTGGGCTTGAGCCGCATGAGGCTTTTTGGAGCCGCATAAGACTTATGAGAGCTTCATCGGGCCACATGGATGTTTTCTTGAGCCGCCTGGGGTTTGAAAGCACCCAATCAGCTCTTTTTTATCCCTCCATTTAATTTACTTTTCTCTGTCTGTTCTTCAGTGAATCTGTCGGTTAACGCTGCTGGAGAACTCTTAGTGGGTAGCGCTCAGGCTGCTCTCGGCTATAGGTACGACCATATTGTTCAGCATATAACGGACCAGTTTTCGAGCGATGAGCCTATGGCTAGATTGAATGCCATCAAGAATCAGTCTTTCCATTTCCTTAATGCTATGATGAACTCCGGGAAATTTGAAGGGGAGTACTTGAAGCCTGCATTCTTTTTTGGAGACACCTTGACCGTGGGGAATGATCATGTTCTGGAGGTGTCGGAGGATTGGAGTTTTATTTTTAACGGGATGGCTATCCGCATCCCCCAGATGGAGCGGTATTTCCCATTATCTTGGTTCAATATGCTCCCGTTGGACCGGAAGATGGGGGAGACTTTAACCCCTACCAGAGGTGGGATGTTTGTGGGGAACATCCATTATAATAACAATCTGAAGTCCGTGACTGCCGGCAAAGTGCATACTACTTGTTCTGTGACGGGGTTGGTCCCAGGTTCTTTCCTGAATGTGGCGGGCCCTAACTTCACATCTCTACTGCCAATACTTTTATAAATCAACTTGCTCGAAAAGGCTCCTATCCCGTTGGTCGGTTGACGTTCCCTGGTTGGGTACACTCTGTTCCCTCGTGGATCAATTTGTCTACTTGGATCTTACAGAAGTATGAGGTCTTTTTGTACGAGATTGGCCTTTACCACGCTATACGAGGTACCAGTCATGGCTTGTCCATAAACAAGAAGCTGTTTATGTCTCTGCTGGAGATGTATAATCGTCGTACGGGGACTTTTTACACACCTGTAGGGGAGATGGGACTCGCGCTCCATGAGATGCACGCGGTTTCCAAGCTTCCTTAGGGGACGAAGCATTTGAAGCGTATACTCCCACTAATGAGGAACTCGAGGATTTTGAATGACGGTATCCTGGCTTCGTGGCTCTTTACCAGGAGATATTGTGCCATTATAATACGTGCCATCAAGTAACCCGAAAGGATGGTAACTCGGAAGGGAATGATCCCTATACCAAGGATTGGGTGCACTATCTCTTCCCGACAGATGCTTCAGGTCGAGTCACCTCTCGTCGCCCTCGATCTCGGGAAGCGGTTAAGGACTTGGTGGCGTCGACTAAGAGAGTGGCTACCACCAGTGACGGCTTAGGGAGCGAGACTGACACTTTCGGTTACTTTTACCAGGATACTCAAGAGCTATCCGAGAAAGCGCTTCTGGCAGGATTTTTGATGATTTGGCTACGAAATTGTGTAGTCTCGGGAGGAGCTAGTTCTATTGAGAGAATTAGTCATAACTTCATCCTCCCGGCTGCGAAGTTAGTTTTACGAATCAGGCTAGCTCTCCTCCCGCCATAGTGTGCAGCATACACCGTGGCCTTCGTACCTTCACATCCAAAGTCATTGCTCGTGACGTGACCAAGGATTTTGAACGAACTGAGTTACCCTATCACTATTTGATGGGATGGCTGCTGATACATTACCCGTCTTTGATAAGGTCGGGCTCTGAAGACGGTGTGACTGATGATGACACATTTATCTTCCGCTATCGTGACGAGCCTTGGTAATGTGAAACCATGCGGGCTTGCCGGATGGCATTGGCGAGGGCAGATAAGTATCATATTTTCGTATCCGTCCCTCGCTTTGCTGCCAGGGACATAGAGACTGTACATATTGACGGTATCGCGCCCCCTCAGCTTCTAGATGGCCAGATGCTCCTATGGCTGCGTAACATTCGTCCCGCACATCTTGTGTATCGTAGTCGCAACACTGTCTTTCTGGAGCCTTATCTACCTAGCAGTTTTGCCCGGCAGTTTGGATACAACCAACTTTGTCTGGACAGCCCCAGTTCTTGTCTGGGTTATGAAGGTAGCCTTCTTGATGGTATCAGAGCTTGGCAATATTATGATTCGTTCCATACTCGTACCATTTTCTCGGTCCCTGCTTTTAAGGAATCAGTGGAGATCTTGTATATGGCGGCTTTGTATCATGTCATGGCGAATAAACCCCCGGTCGGTTTTAACCCAGGTACCAGTTTTATTGTTGGTATCGGCCTGGAGGAAGGCTCTCAAGGGGCCAAGAAAAGAAAGACTAGAGCCGAGGCACCAGATTTGGGCTCCGCTGCTGAGGGTGATGAAGGCAACGAGCATGATAAAGATGACTCTGTCCTTCCAGTGGCCGATGCAGAAGTGGGTCAACCGCCTGTTTCGTCAGGTGAGATGTTGGGGGATCAGTCCCTCGTTGCGCCTGGTCCTACTCCGAAACGTAGCAGACAAGTTTCTCCTGTTGGCGATGTTACTCGATCCCGGAAGCTGGTTGCGACTAGGCATCGCCCGCTTGCCATAAGAGAAAGTGGAGAAGAAGTTAACCCTGCGTCAGAGGTAACTGCTCTCGATTCTTTCTCCCCCTTTTTATTTTTTGTTTTGCCTTAATTCTGATCGTCTTCGTTCTTTCTTTTAGGCGTCAGAAGAAGAAGAAGAGCTCCAAGATGTCGAGGCGGTGACCCAGGATGACGAGGATTCCCGCGAGCCTGTTCCTTTTCAAGATGTGACAGATCAATCTGTGTCCCCCTTCAAGGTGACGGGGACAGAGGACGTGATCGGGTTTAACTCGGGGATCGCGGGTGAGGGGACCATGCCAGTTGTGGATGAGCTGCAGTCTTCATGCCCCTCCCGTGGTAAGATTAGCCGAATCCTGACCTGTGAGGAAGCCTATCTGCTCTATCATCATGTCCTTCGGGTTACGTCGATTGATTGTTATTCTGGACATACAGGTCCAACCCCTCCGGTGCCGAGGACGGACGTCGTTGGGGCCACCCCAACCGAAGGGGCATCGGTGGAAAAGGATGTACCTCTTCCCCATCCGACTTGTCTTGATGGGCCTTCTGGGGGCTCGAGTTTAGCGGGCCAATCATCGGGGCAGCCGGGGCTGGGAACGATGATCCTTGCGTCATCCTCTGCTCCGGTGGCTCCGAGAATCGACCTTTCTGCCCTACAGAGTATCCAAGCTTTCCGGGCGGCGAAAGATGAGTTGGCCGCTATTCATGCATCGTTCTACTCGGACTCCGTTCCTCCGTTGGCGAGCTCTAGCGTTACTTCTCCGACGTTGCCGTCCCTGCTTCCCCTGACGCCATCCTCTGCTAAAGTTCTGGACGACGCGTTACAGGATGTGGTTGCCAGTTTTCATCGTTATTTGAGTAGGGGAATCGAGGCTGCTGTGGAGAGGGGCAGCTCCTTCACTATGGCCCGACAATGCGCCCAGGGTCAAGTAAATATCCTTAGGGATCTTCCTGGTGATGCAGGGGTGGCTTCGCTTCTGGAGGCAAAATTGTTGGAGGCTGATCAGCTGGTGGCCGAGCTTCAAGTATTACGGCAGGCTGATCTGTCTGCTGTTATAAACGAGAAGCGGGGTTCCCTTATCGCTGTTATAGAGAGGACCAGAGCTGCTCGGGATAAGACCAGACCGGCCATCCTGCAGGATCTCAGCGACTTATCTGATCGGTATGATCAATTGAGTTACGCGAATAAAAATGTCATGGCTCGGAAGGAGTCTGTCTCCCGTGAGATTACTGAGACGCGGGAACAGATCGTTGTGCTTCAGAAGAAGCTAACTTTCTTGGAGTCTAAACTTGAGGCTGCCCGAAATGACAGGGGGCTAATTGTTCAGGAGGCTGATAGGGTTACTCAAGCTTCGACTGACCTGGAGACTGCCCTGAAGAAATTGGAAGATGACTGTCATACGCTACTGGGCTTGGACAATGAGAAGAGGTTACTCCAGGAGGCCGAGCGTCGCGCTCGACAACGGATAGAGCGAAGGACCACCTCACTGAGAAACTGCCTCCTAGAATTGAGTAATGCTGAAATGTAGTCGGCCTTTTCATTTCTCTTTTTTTTTGAAGGGGACATGATCCCGAAATATGTAATGCTTTTTTTTTCCTCAAATAAAGAGTACTTTCAATTCTACCCTTCATTTGTATTGCTCGCTGCGCCTGTGATATTGTGGTGATGTTCTTCCCCGCATAGAGGATATATTTGTGGACCTGTTACCCATGGCATACCTTGGTTTTAGGTACAGATAACAAGTTTTGGTCAGGATACCTGAAGCAGCTATGACAAAGTGGTCATGGGTGCTCTTGGTATTAGGAACAGGAACGCCGTAGAGCAGCTGGGCTCCTGGGGCATGATGAGATGGTATGTTTGTGCTAAGGAACTTAGCTGAGGATATTTGTGGGCCTATTATCCTTGGCGTACCTTGGTTTAAGATACGGATAATAGGATGAAGGAGAACCGACATACTTGCTCAGAGGTAATGAGGACATGGCAAGCAGGCAAGTTTTTTAGATGTAGAGTTTTCCTACTCAGAGGTAATGAGTACATGGCAGGAGCAAACTCGACGGATGATATTGATGGTCAACAGAGGACATTTGTGGACCTACTACCCTTGGCGTACTCCGGTTGTGGGTACAGATAATAGGTCGAAAGGGGATCATCATACTTACTCAGAGGTAATAAGGACATAGCAAGTATGAAGGTTTCTTCGACGGAGCCTTCCCATTTAGAGGTAATGAGGACATGATAGGAGTGGGCTCAATGAAGGAGGGCACATAGAACGACTCAGAGGTAATGAGGACATGGAAGTTCTATGTGAGGGGTGATTTGTTTTTGGCGGAGGTGGAACGACTCAGAGGTAATGAGGACATGGCCGTTTTAGAAATTTGTGGATCGATTATCCTTTTTGTGCACTGGAAGTGCGGGTATTAGATCATGAGGGAGGATCTCCTTCAAGAAGAAAGTTCAGAGGTATGATCATACATAACTTTCTATCTGAAAGAGTGACCGGGATGTGAGTTCAGAGGTACCATCGGGTACATAACTCGAGAATCTGGCAAACTATGAGGGTGAGTTCAGTGGTATCAGCGGATACATGACTCAAAAATCTGGAATATTATGGGTGTGAGTTCAGCGGTACCAGCGGATACATGACTTGATAATCTGGAATGTCATTTAGACATAATATTTCTTCAGGAACTTGCCGTTGACGGGCAACATGAGCAAGTCTCCGTTTTGTTTCACGAGGCGGTAAGCACCGTTGGAGAATACTGTCTCTATGATAAATGGGCCTTCCCATTTTGGCTGGAACTTGCCGGCGGTCTTGTGAGTCATGATCATCGGCCTCCGGACTGCCAAGACGAGATCGCCCACCTGGAATGCTCTAATTTTGACCTTCTTGTTGAAGGCTCCAGAGATGCGTGCTTGGTATAGCTCAATTCGTTGCTGAGCTAAGAGGCACTTTTCATCTAATGCCTCCAATTCTTGCAGTCGACGTCGGTAGTTGTCATCCATCGTCAATTGATAAGTGAGGGCGACGCGGAGTGAGGGTATTTGAGTTTTTAATGGGAGAACTGCCTCACTTTCGTATACCAGGGAGAATGGCGTATTCCCAGTGGCTGTTCGAACTGTGGTGCGATAAGCCCATAAGCATTCACCGAGTTTCTTGTTCCAGTCGTATTTGTTGGAGGAGACAAACTTCTTGAGGAGTTTGATGATTGTTTTGTTGAATGCCTCTGCTAAACCGTTTGCTGCCGGGTTGTACGACGTCGAAGCGATATTCTGAATACGGTGTTTATCGCAAAATCGATAGAATACGTAGCTTGCAAACTGCGGACCATTATCATAGATGATCCTTCGGGGCAGTCCAAAGCGGTAGATGACGTGATGCTTAAGGAAGCTGATCACGTTTGAAGTCTTGACTTCTGCGAGTGGGACAGCTTCCGCCCATTTGGAGAAGTAATCAGTGATCGCAAGTATGAAGCGATATACTCGGAAGGAAGGTGGGGTGATTGGACCAATGATATCCATTCCCTATGCTTCGAATGGCCAAGACGCCACTGTCGGATCTAGAAACTCGGATGGTTGGTGAATGAAGTCCGCGTGGACTTGGTAGGCTTTGTATCTTCTAGCATAATCTATCGCATCTGCCACCATCGTGGGCCAATAGTAGCCCATTCGTCGAAGACGGTCTTGTAATTTTGGGCCGGGCTGGTGGGCCCCGCAGACACCGTCGTGAGCTTCTCGTACGACTTCTTTGGCTTCTGTATTTGACAGACACCGAAGCAGTAATCCGTCATAGGAGCGGCGATACAGCATTTTTGTCTCTGTATCGTAGAAGAATCTGAGGGAACATCGTCTGATGAAAGTGGCTTCCTTTGGGTTCTCGGGCAGGATGTCGTAGACGACAAAGTCGATGAATGGTTGTCTCCAATCTGGGGCATCATCGATCATCTGTGCGGAATAACTCGCCACGAATTACACATTATTTTTGGGACAGACCAGTTCGTGGCCTATCACATCCACTGTTTAGCGATCATAATTCGGAACTGCTAGGGAAGCGGCAAGACCGGCTAAGGCGTCCGCTTCGATATTTCGGATTCGGGGGACATGTTCGATGTAGAACCCCTCGAACGACGAGATGATGTCAATCGCTATTTGGTGATAAGGGATCATGTCTTCGTGACGGACTTCGTATGAGCCTCGGATCTGATTGACGATTAGTTAGGAATCGCCGTATGCTTCGGGGTATTCTACCCCCAACTCTTTTGCAAGTTGGAGGCCAATGACCAGAGCGTTGTACTCGGCCACATTGTTAGAGCAGGGCTCGGTGAGGGAATAAGCTCGGTTAATCACCAATCCGGAAGGAGAGATTAGCATTACCCCGACTCCGACGACTATATTGCCTTTAGGTCCGGTCCTCGAAGCACCGTCGAAGAACATTTGCCATATATCATCGTGAGAGGTTGTATGCGAGTCGGCGACGTCATCTGAGATCTCTTCATATATCCTGGAGGATTCCGAGCCCGGGTGGGCTGCTAAGAAGTCTGCCAGGGCTTGACCTTTGACTGCCTTTTGTGGGACGAAGATCATATGATAAGGGGACAGCAATATTGCCCATGTAGCGAGGCGAGAGCTGAGTGTCCCTGGTTTAGTCATGAGGACTCTGAGAGGGTTGACTCGTGAGATCATATGTATCGTCTGTCCAGTAACATAGTGCCGTATTTTCTGAATGGCGAATACCAGGGCGAGGCATTCCTTCTCTACAGCGGTGTATCAGTGCTCTGGTCCAATCATCATTCGACTGAGGTAATATATGGCTTGCTCATGGCCTGCGTCGTTATTTTGTACTAGCAAAGCCCCGAGGGAGTGTTCTATTGCTCGTACATTGAGCAGGAATGGTTTTCTAGGAACTGGGGCTACCAGAACTGGTGGATTTGACAAATATTCTTTGATGTTGTCGAAAGCATGCTGGCATTCCTCGTCCCATATGATTGAGACCCCTTTCTTAATGAGGTGCGTGAATGGTCGGCATCGCCCGGAGAGGTTGGATTGAGCCAAATAGGCATCGGCATTTTGGAGTGCTTCGCTCAATGCAATACGAACGTCCTAGGAGAGCCTTAGGAGTTCGTACAGCGACAATTTGGCCGGAGTGTTAGCCAATTGTGCTAAGATGTCAAAGTTGTAGGGCCTCTCTAGTCCTTGGGCTGCGTCTTTTCGGAGAGATTTGTCGAAGCGAGTCTCCTTCGACCTATGCTTGTCGGTCGTCGAAGGCTGAGCCGGTCCCAGAGCATCAGTTGTAGTGGGTTGATGATTTTCGGCTGGGTTATCAACCGCAGGTTGGGATTGCGCTCCGGACCGCGTGACGACGGCTGTAGCTTCCTCGTTGTCTGCTGAGATTGTGTGGCAGGTCCTGACTTTTCCACTTTTCTTCTTGCCGGTGGAAGATGGTGTGGGCCGAGTCACTTCTGACACCAAGTCTGGATGGATCCACATGACCTCCCCTCGTGATGTGGTGAGGGGTACTAGACCGGCAGCCTCATCTCGGGGAGGTAGAAGATTGGTAATCTCTATTGTTGCCAGAGGGACGGGGATCACCCTGTCTTGAGTCTCCGTCGGAGGGAAGCTGCCAAATTGTACGGACACCATATTGGCTGCCACGGTTACTTCTTCAAAATCGATGGCCAGAGCGTTCGAATCGATGAGGCTTTGGATGTACCATTTCAGTTGGTAGCAGTCGTGTGTAGCGTGGTGTACATAACGGTGGTAATGGCAGAACTTTGGGTTCTCTAGATCAGCCGGCCGAGGCTGCCGTCTCGATGAAGGGAGCTGAATTCTATCCCCTTGTATGAGCATGTCCAAGATAGGCTTGACGTGGCCGTCTTCGAAAGAGTAATCGATTTGCGGCCATTGTTTGTCTGCGGGCTTCGGCTCAGGTTTTTGTGTTGTATCGGCCACCATAGCCTGCTTTCCCTTGCTGTCCCGATTGTTGGAGGGGTTACCCCCATTATCGTTGTTGGGATGCTTGCCCTTGTTTTCTCCTTCCGAGATGTGCAATCCTAGTTGGCGAGCCTTCTTTAGTCGTTCTTCCGCGCTTGTGGCGCTGATGATGAATGCCTTCCAATCTTTGAATTGACTTTCGCCCATCCAGAGACTGATCGTAGGAAGCAGTCTCTTTTGGCAGATCTCAATCAAAGAGGAATCTGGATTTTTGGAGGGCAGCTTCATGGCGGTCTGGCGGAATCGCTCGATGTAATTCCTTGTCAACTCCTTTTCCCCTTGGACGACGTCCATGAGAGTGGACATAGTCACATCCTATCCTACTTCGTAGAATCGCTCCAAGAACAGGCGCTTGAAGCCGGTGAAGGAGTGGATGCAGTCGTCCGGTAGATTGTGGTACCAATCGAAGGCGACCCCTTCTAATGCCCCAATGAATAACCGTGTGAGGATAGCATCATCATGGGGCAGATGGTCGGTGGTGACCTCGAAGTAAGTGATGTACCGACTTGCTGAGGTTTTGCCATCATACGGGTTGATATTGAACGGCTTATATCTTGGTGGGAATGGAACATCCCTCCATTCAGCAGGGTATGGTTATCGTATTCTGAGATCTTGAGCGTTTTCTCGGGCATGGAACATGGCTCGGAGCTCCTGGACCTCTCTCCTTACTTCTCGGGTCTCATCTGTCGTGGTTGGAGCTGTTATTTCGGGAGGATTATTGTCCGGGTTTGGTGCCACTGAGTTCGAATCTACATTGACCGCGGGGCCAGTGCTTGTTTGACCAGGCGTTCCTCCTTGTAGAGTGGGCAGGGCCGCTTTAATCTCGTCTACAAACTTGACCAAAGCAAGTAATATGGCTTCGAGATTGTCGATGCGCTGGCGATCATTGGAACCACCTTGATTGCTGTCCGTCATGAAAACCGTCCTTACATGAGGAGGGATGGAACAAACGGTGGAGGATGTGCCCTCCGAGTCGTACCCATGCACCGAGAAGTCATCGGGATAGGTGGGAATGTTCTCTTCAGGCTCGGACTCGGAGGGAACGGTATCCCCAGCTTCAGAGCTTGCTTCGTCTTGAGAATCATGGATGTCCTCGGGGACATCGGTGCCTGTCGTACCTGAAGGGAGAGTCGTTTCCCCGGGCTCGGCTCCTTGAAATATCGGATTGTTGTGGATATTCGGAGGAGTGCTACCCCCAACCCCCAGCGATGTGGACGATGAATTTCCCACTGCAGCAGATTTCGTCCTTGAACGGGTGTGTTGGAATACTCCGGTGGAAGACAGCCGTTTAGACGACAGTTCCTTAGCTGTAGTGGTTGATATCTTGGGACTGGAGATGCTTGTCTTTTTTCCCCTCCTTTCAGCGGGGACCTTTTGAGCGGAATTGCAGGAGACAACAGGAGGTGCCTCATCTTCTGAGCTCGGATGCTGTAGCCTTTGGAAGACGGACGGCCGATCTTCCGTCACTGCCGCGTTGTTGCAGCAGCAGTTGATGATGATTTAGATACAGCGATGTCCAAGCGAGGACTCTTTGCACGCCGACACTCCTTCTCTTTCCTTGCGTTTGTGGAGGATCGCCTCCTGCAGGTCAGAGGAACCACTCTGTCCATTTGTCGCCGGGGGCTGGACTCGAGCGGTTGTATAAAACTTTCCATCCGAGGCCCGTGTGATAGTCAATGGGACGCCCCGATAGTCAGAGGTTGGGACAGCTGACTGGGCCCGATGAGCCCGCGCTGCCCTAGACTTCCTCCTTTCAGCACCTGCGGGTGCGTAATAGGAGGAGTCCAAGTTGAATACCACAGAGTCTGGCTTATCATCCAGAGAAGTATCCGGGTCAGGACCGCATGAGAGATGGTCGAAGACTGATCGAGAGAAGCGTGAAACGGATGTTATGCGGCTAGAGTTGGGTACCGTGCAGGCTGTCTGCATGCGGTTGTCTTCTGTCATCGGATGAATTATTTTTATGCGGCTAGGAGTCACGACCGTACAGGCTGGCCGCATACGGTTGGCAACTGTGGCTGCATGGGTTTTCTACAAGCGATTGACTCCCATAGCCGTACGAGTTTCATCCGTATGGTTGGCAACTGTAGCCGCATAAGCTATGCGGCTGATAGATATGGCCGCATGAGTTTTCTTCATGCGGCTGGAGGATGTAGCCGTATGAGCTTTCTCCCTGCGGCTGATACCCTTATGCGGCTCGGATCTCATAGAGGTTCTCTTTGCTCCTGCAAGTCCAGCATCATAGTATTTTCTTCTGTCGAACTTGGGGACAGCAGAGTTGTCTACGATCTGAAGTAGGGCCGTAGGGGAATCTTGCTCGCCGTCTTGAACAACAGAGGGTGTCTCCGCGAGAGCTTCAGTAGGAACGAAGGATCAGGGTCTCCACTCCTTTCTTTGTGCGGGCTTGCTTCTGGACCGGGCCAGTGCTCTTGTCGGAGAGCATTTCTTCGAACGCCTGTTGGTCGAACTGGGCGACCATCTTTTGTTGCGTGGAGCCAAGCTTGGCTACATCCGATTGCGTTACCAACTCCTCAGCCGTGGAGAAGTTAGTCCCCAGCAGAGTCGCCATCGTATTTGCCATGAAATATAAAAGAACAGAACAATTATCGGAGGACCGAACTTTTACTTCACGTTACAAACTCGCTTGTACAAAGAAAGCCTAGGAACGAAAATGTAGGTACAGCAGGCTAAGTACAATTGTTTATTTTAGATTCTGGGGGGGTGACGATAGAGGCTCGGGAAGGCGACGGCAGCCCTGCCTTACTCCTTGGACGATCGGTATGCAGCCTTGGCTCCTTGTGAAAAGATGGTTGGCGTTGATGAAGAAATGCTCTTCTTACTCCTCTGTTGCTCTTCTGGATTCTCTCTCTCACTATGTATATTCTCTCTCTGACTATGGGGGGAAAGTCTCTCTGTATATACGTATTTCTCTCTGATATTGTATATCTCGCAAGGGAATGGCACCCTGCTATTTATAATAGTGGGCTGTTATCATTAGGGTTGCCAATGATTACATCTTGGAGATGGCGGCGGCCTGGGGATTGGTCAATCCAGGCCGTTCGTTTCTGATTGTGACGAATCCGAGCCATTAGGTGTAGATTACAACAAATCCCATTAGCAATTAATGCTGATTGGAATAAATCTTCCTTATAATGATTTCTGATATCTGCGAATAAATTAGATCTATTCTTCTGCCACGTGTCCCAGATTATTGGAATTTGACCCAATATTTAATGGCAGCAAATCTGAGGAACTAATCGGTTTAGGACACGTGTCCTAGGAGCTGCTGAGGGGATCTCGACCGCATGACGAGCGAGCCGCATATGAACTTGAGCCGCATATGGTTAAGCCCATGTGTCAGGATTGCCTGGGCAGTGGCCCTCACTTGAGCCCTTGAACCACAGGGAAGTAATCCTTGTGGGCCGCATAAATACATATCCGCCCGAGCCGCATGGACATGATCCTCTCGAACCGCATGAGAAGTCCTCGCTCGAGCCGCATGAGGCTTTCTTGGCCAGAGCCGCATAGGACAGATTCACTCTGAACTGCATGAGACGTTCTTTGCTCGAGCCGCATGAGGCTTTCTTGAGCCGCATAGGATTCATCCTGAACCGCATGAGAAGTGAGCTGCATACGAATGCCCACGTGGCAAGGCCACGTGGCACTTTTATGGCTCTCGGAGGATTTATGTCAGAGATCTCTTTTCTCTTCCCTAGAGATTCATCATTATGACAAAGTCATAATTACCTGCTTTTGTGTCAGGGCTGTCAACTTTTCAGAGGGGTCAGCCGTCAAAGCAATTAATGCAGCATGGGTCAGAGGAGAGCACTGTCAGGCCACGTGTCTTCTGAGCCGCATGGAATACTTCGGGCCGCACAGCTCCTTATGTTGCATGACTCCCTGAGTCGCATGAGTTTTCTGAGCCGCATGGATCTTTCCTGGCCGTATGAGTCATTTTCTTTAGTATTGTCCATGCTTCTACAGTATCGCGACAACTAGCTCATGAAAATAATATGCATCGTTGTCACATCGCTATTTTTGTCGCTAGTATCGACTATTAGCGATGTTTCACTTAAACATCGCCAATATGCACAATTTAGCAACGTTATACGAACGTCACTAAATTTACGTCGCTAATGGAGCAGAGTTTAGTAGTGGTGATTGTTTGCCATTAAAAAAATCAAAGACAGGTATTACAGAACACTTAAATTGATTGCAAACTCGCTTATACAAAGAAAAACCTAGAAAGAAATCCTAGAAAACAATCTAAGTATAATTGTTTAGTTTTGATTCTGGGGGTGACAGTAGAGGCTCGGGAAAGTGCTATCAACTCTACCTTACTACTTGGACTATCTAACGCAGTCTATAGCTCTTGAAGAAATTACTTTTTTGAAGGTTGCCAGCCTTTTGCAGGGGTCTGGCACACTACTATTTATAATAGAATATATGTTGAGCCGCATAGATGGCCTGTGGCCGCGTGGCTAATTGGCACGCGAAGTCCCGCTCTTTGGCCGCCATCTGTCGATTTGTTAGGATTTTGTTGCAGCAAATCTTGCTAGTTAAGACTTGGTAAGATTGCCACGTGTCCTGTCGTAGGAATCATTTTTTGAGCCGCATAGATCTCTCAGTTTTCGACTATGTGGGGCCGCATGAGCCTCATGTGGCTTAAGTCGTAAACTTCCTTAGCCCAGACATAGCTTAAGGATTTAAGCCGCATAGATTCTATATTTTGGCCGCATAAAGCTCATGCGGCTTGGATCACAGTTACTTTTGGCCGCATGAAGTTCGAAGACTTTAGGGCCGCATATGTTTGAGCCGCATAAGGTTCATGCGGCTTAGGTGACACTCCTTCTGGCCGCATGAAGGCGTACGAACCCTGCTTTTGGGCGACGTCTCACGTCTTATCTTTCTGTCAAAGTGTCAGAGCTGCCATTTTTGTCACTTTTTACAGGATTTGTCAGCTTTATCAGATGAACTGATCCTCTTGGCTGCATGTCTTTCTTCTGCTACTAGTTATCGACGGGCCACATAAAGTACTGAATCTGTCATGCGGCTTTCCTTTATGTGGACCTGTTTGGCCCAAAGAACATATGAGGTAATTTATGATCTGCATGAATCCCATATTTTCCATGCTTCTACAAGACCCTCTTCAAAGTTTTCAAATTACAAATTTGGAACTTTGAATAAGAAGCATGGAGATATGTCAAGCCACAGGGAGTCTCCAAGTCGAAGGGAATATTCGTGCCGCAGAGAGATCCCGAGCTGCAGGAAAATCCAGAGCCGCAGGGAAACCCAATCAGCCTGCCAGCTGTCACCGCTGTATTTAATTTTCTTGATTCGATTTTGGATTTGGGTCCTCTTTTTGAGATAATGTCGACGGTTACTAGGGATAAAATCCCTAAATATCATCATTATCTTTAATGATCTCGAGAATCGAAGCGGCACCCTTTTTAGAAACTCTATAAATATGGGTTATTTTGAAGAGAAAATTTTCTTTTTTACCTTTTTCTCTTTCATCATCGTCTTCTTATCTTCCATGGCTCCAAAAGCTTCCTAGTCGACTGCGGCCAAAGGGAAGGGGCTTGCTTCTCCGTCGAGAGCGGCGGGCTCTCTTTCCATTCATTCCGACATGTACCCCCTATCAAAGGTAAAGACAGTGGGAAGACGATGGCTATATCGTATGTTTTATGTGTGGGCCTGTGCTATATCGCTTTCTGTGCTTTAAGCTTGATCGATGCGTGCCCTATCTCAGTTGGACCACATGCGTTCTGTATGATAGGGCCGTATGGGCTGAGTCGTATAAGCGCTGCATATTCGAACCTGAATTGCATAAGTGACCCAGGACTGATCCACATGAATACCGCATAACTGTGCCAAATAAGTGCCTCTTGATTGAGCCGTATGGATGTTTCATATTTTGAGCCGCCGAAGTATTTCTTGACTGAGCCGCATGAGCATTTTATAACTAAGCCGCATGAACCCCCTAAGTACCTCATGTCTGAGTCGTATGAACACTTCATAACTGAGCCATATGAGCACTTCATGACTGAGCCGTATGAAGCCCTAAGTGCCTCATGACTGGGCCGCATGAACGCTTCATGAATGAGCAGCATGAGCATTTCATGATCGAGCCGCATGAACCCCCTAAGTGGCTTATGACTGAGCCGTATGAACAGTTCATAATTGAACCATATGAGAAATTCATGACTGAGCCGCATAAGCACTATATGACCAAGCCGCATACGTCTCATGTTCAAGGTCGTTCACGTATCTCTCATAACTAGGCCACATAGGTTCTGTGTAGCTGAAAGATGAACCTCTTCTAACCTCACTTCTTCTTTGTCCTTCGTAATGACCTTATCCTTAGCTCCATCGGAGGAACTCCTGATGGGATATGCCCAATCTGCGTTGGATGTGAGTTTGCCAGATAATCGAACATGTGTCGACTCAGATTACCCGAAATCAGCCTGAAGACCGGCTGAGGGAGATCAGAAACCAGCCCTTCTTTTTCATACTTTGCATGATGAACTTCGGGCAACTAAATGACATTCATCTGAAGCCCATATTTTTATTCGGGGATGCCTTGACTATTTCAGATCCGAGCATCACAGAGACTTTTGAGAGTTGGGACTTCTACTTTCAGGGGGAAGCAATTCACATACCCTTAATGGAGCGCCACTTTTCCTTATCTGGTTTTAATATAGTACCTTTTTAGAGGAAGTTGTTGAGTTCTATAACTCCGGATCAGCGGAGGATCTTTGTGGGCCATATCCGTTTTAACAACCCTATGAGGTCAGTGGTCGCAGTAAAGGAATCAATGAGCTACTCCGTCATTGGGCTGGCTCCTGGAAGTCTCATCAACGAACTGAAGCCCAATATATTTTTCTCTGAGGCTGACACCTTTATGAATCGGATTGCTCATAAAGGGTCATACCTTGCGGGAAGATTGTCATTGTTGAACTGGCAGCATCGTTCCCATCCATGGATAAACCTGATTTCTTGGATCCTGGCGGAGTATGAGGACATCCTATGATGGATTGGCCACTATTACGCCATTAGGGGCTCCTGCTATGGCTTGTTCATGAACCCAAAATTATTTATGACATTGCTTGAGATGTACAACTGCCAGACGGGGACCTTCTTTACTCCAGGTGGAGAGATGGGGCTTGCTCTTCATGAGATACATGGTGTGTCCAAATTACCCTAGGACGATGAAGCTTATGAGGAGTATACCCCGACAAACAAAGAATTTGAGGAACTAGAGCGGCAGTATCCCAGATTCCTAGCTATATACCAGGAAGTGCAATGCCACCATAGCACCTGTTGTAACACCCACCTTTCTAAAATGAGGGTAATTTTGAACTTTTGTAAAAGTTTATTATTTAATAATAGAATTTATGATTTATGGGAATTTATTATTAATTTAATACTATTTAAAATTGGTGAATTATAACTTTGATGTGTTAGCTAGTGAACCCTAGAACTATTGAGCCTAGAGACTAACCATGACCATGGGGACCTAACCAAGTGATTATAATGACTATTTACAACTTTTTAGGCTAAGAATATTTTAGTCATTTTGTGACTTTTGAATTATTTAGAATTTTGATTAATAGGTCAATTTTAGATTATTTTAATAATATTTAAATATATGTACTGTAATTTTGGTTATTTTTTATATTTTAATATTTTAGGAATTTTTATATTTTAATATTGATTTTACGGGATTTGTTTAGTCGGGTTTGAGTTTTGTTTCGTTTTGACTTGTGTTAGTGACCCGGGTAGTTTAGACTGTAGATGGGATCCCAAGATTAGTTAGTTATGGCCCACAAAACCTACTAATTAAGTTAGTGAGTTTAGACTAATCCCACTTGTTAGATTGGTTAAGTTAGAGGCTTAAATTTAACCATTTTGATCCTAAACTTGAACCTAACTTAAAATTAACCAAGAGGACTAGTTGAGGTCTTATTGGGCTTTCCCCCAAGGCCCAAATAGGGTTTAATGGCAGCCACTATAGCTAGGTTAGCCTCCATTCCTTTCATTTTATTCCATCTTACCTCTTTTCCTTCACAAAGTGTTCTTTCCCAAATTAGAGAGCTTTTCTCTTTTATTTGATCTCCAAATCCTTACATCCCTCCACCAAAACTTCTATCCAACCTTCTCTTACTACCAAGGGAGGGTACTAGCAAAGATTTGGAGCAAAGTGCAAGGAGGAGTGTCCTTTTTGGAAGATCTTCGTGTCGGAGCCGTCCTTGGGAGTATCATTGGGATTCCACTCCCAAAAAGATAAAACCAACCCTCTAAATTGATTTCCTATGCATATTAGTTAGTTTTGAATCCATAGAATCCACCTCCATGCATGAACCCCATTTAGATTCAAATTTGAGGCTATTTGGAGCTCTCTTGAAGATTTTAGATATGTGTCTTGTGTCCTACTTGATAGATCCCAAATTAGGACACCCCATGTGTATGTATGTATGATAAAAGTTTAAATAGATATTTAAATTCAGTTTTAGAATGGTTATAGAGTGGATTGATCTTAGTTAGGATGGTTAGAATGAGTTTTATTTGGATACCTATGTTGGTATCCAAGTATCTTGGCCAACGTGTTTCTTTTGTCCAAAACAACTCAAATTCGTCATAATATTCATCCATGTTTTTATTAACCAAAGCAACTTAGAAATGTCATAACTTTTAGCTTAGAACTCCGATTAATCTTTAGTTTTTTTAAAAGAACCGTATAGAAGTTAGCTTCCCAAATATATATTTTAATAAGCCAAAATCGTTCTAAAACTTTCTATAAAACTATTTGAGTGTCAGCTGTCTAAAAGACGAATGCGTTTCGATATTTTTTGCGATTTCTGGAGCTTCCGGACACGAAAATGCGATCAGTTTAATGTTTCGGAAAGCTAACACAAAGGGCTACGACATACTTTAATCCTAGAATTTAGTGAAGGTCCAATTGGTACAGTATTAGTTTTAAGTAGAAGAGTGACTATATGACATAGGCATTTTGTGTAACCTATGAGCCTATGTAGTATGGATATTAAATGAATGTAGATTATGTAATCATGATATATTAGATGAATGAAATGATATATATATGATATGTATCCTCTTTACATTTATGTATGTATATGTTTGAATGCAAGCATGTAGAAATGCAATCAATGTAATGTATGTAAGCAATGCATAAATGCATGAATGAATGAATGACATACAATGTATGCATAAAAGTATATAATGAATGCTAGGTACGAAGGCAAGGTATACATGTAATGATAGATATGAATGCATATTGTAAACATAATGTAATGTAATATATAATGATAGCATGTATGATAATATAGAATATATGATGCAAGCATGTATATGTCTACTGCTTTTCCTTTTCCTTACATTTTTCCTTCCCTTCCCTTTCTATTTTAGTTTTTTTTCTTTTTTCCCTCTTCTATTTTTACATGTTGTATACAATGTATAGATGTATATAAGTATGTAATATGCATGAATGACATATATGTAATAAAAATAAGTATATGTATGCAACTTAGTGATACGTGAATTGATATAATACCTGAACTGAAGTATGCATGTATATGGGATATGAATGATTGATATATATATATATGTGTGTTAAGGTAATGTAATATATGTATTCACATATATTTTGAGTTAAATATATGAGTTTATATGTATATATTATATGTATGCATGTATGCAGGAATGAATGTAATACAATGTAGAGTATGCATATATGAATATAATGTATGCAAGTATATAATATATTCAAATATGTATATATGCATCTATATATGTATGTATGTATAGGTGCATGAATGAATGCAAGTATGCATATATGATATGATATGTATGTATGCATGTATGTAATATATGTATGTATATATGATATGTATGTATGCATGTATGCAATATAAGTATGTATGTATGCTTTTCTATACACTGAGTTAACCTATAACCTTTTACATACATGTATTCATACACCCTTTGACACCATGTTTCCCATGTCCCATACACCTACCTATCACTAAATCTAAGAACATTAACACATATCCTTTCACACATATGCCAAACACACACACACACACTCACTTACTCCTTTACCTCTCCTTATATATATATATATATCACTAAATCTAAGAACATTAACACATATCCTTTTACACACATGTCAAACACACACATACACACTCACTTACTCCTTTACCTCTCCTTATATATATATATATATATATATATATATAAGGAGAGGTAAAGGAGTAAGTGAGTGTGTGTGTGTGTGTGTTTGGCATGTGTGTGAAAGGATATGTGTTAATGTTCTTAGATTTAGTGATAGGTAGGTGTATGGGATATGGGAAACATGGTGTCAAAGGGTGTATGAATACATGTATATATATATATATATATATATATGTGTGTGTGTGTGTGTGTGTGTGTGTGTGTGTGTGTGTGTGTGTGTGTGCCTATATATAGCTTTCCTATATATATCTATGTATATGAATAAGTGAATGTGAATAATATATATACATTATATGACTAAGTTGTGTGCCTTGTTAGCTTATGGTTTAGTTTTGTGCTTGGTATAGCAAGTGACTTAGGCTATAAGTTAGTAGCTATCTTGGATACTTGATTTGCATAGACTTAGTTTGTTTAGACCTAGAATTGACTAACCAAGACTAGTTGACCATTGTTGACCCAACCCTAGCTAGTTTGACCATAGTTGACTAGAGTTGACCTAGTTTGACTTTATAGTTGACGAGAGTTGACCAAGAGTTGACTTTGACCGACATTGACTTAGATTCATGTTGATTATATTATAATTTCAATTACCATGTAAATTAAAATCTTGATAACCTGTGTTGCTCTAACTAGGACTTTGTAACTCCAGTTAGCGTCATATCAGCTGTTCAGGGTATCAGGCGAGTACATTCTCTGACCATTTCATACATGATAGGATTTACATTTATGCTCTAGATTACTTTACTTGATGCCGTCACATTGTTAACACGGATTGGTACTATATAGATCCCTTCATGAGATATTACCTCCCTCGGGAGCATTGGGTTACAGTATGTCATATACGTTTCACTTTCATCATGTACTCCGGTGCTTTCACCATTCATGTGCACTCTTGTGATTCATCTACTCTCATGTTCACAGAGCCCCCATGTATACAATCATGTGCACCCATTTATGGGCCTTCATGTGATATCATGTGCAATAGCATAACCTGTCTGGATCTTTATGTATTGATTGGGGTACAGAGGAGTATAAATGGTCATATGAACAATTCCAAAGTAGTATACTCATGTGCAAACTCTTAGATTACTCATGTATAAATTCAAGCCGTTCACATGTCTATCTTGTACTCTGCATCACTAGCCACTGTTAGTTCTTTACTTATAGTAGATATTTTTTACAGTCATCTCTTTTACTTCATATATTTCCCAGCATTTCATGTATCTTACTCTATAGCATATTTACATATCATGTCATATTATGAACTGCGTGAGATGTATTGTGCTCGCTCCCATCCTGACTGGACCTGTTGATAAATTTTACAGATAGCTTGGAGGTTACCTGCTAGCCTAGAGGAGACACAGTAGAGGTTAGAGTAGATGGCTAGAGTTTTACTTATTTTATTTTCAGTTGTCTTGAGTTGCATTTATTTTATGCTTGTTTGAGTTGGTGTTGATAACACCGAGATTTATTTCTCTCTGTTGTACTTCTCTTGTGGATTCATAGTTATCTTATCGTGCTACTTCTAGTTTTGGTGATTGAGTTGTATCCTGCTGTGATTGTCCTCCGTACGGAGAGTATATCGTATTGTATTTAGTTTTAATTGTGACCTAGAACAACGTTCTACTGCCGATATTGCGGCGTAGGCCGGACGTACCCACTTCTCGTGCCCTACACTGGGTGCGGGTCGTGACACGTTTTTAGTGGTGGCCCATGCAGGTCGAGAATCGCATTTGTGCGAAGTTGTGGTAATACGACGATTAGTTGTACTGCTGCGCACCTGCGATTAAAGATAAGGAATAGGTGTTAGAATGAGAGGATACTCAATCACTGTTAGAATTTCTTGAGAGATTCCGGGACGACCCTTGAGAATCTTATTTTAACTTTCGATTTGAAATCTTTTTTTCCCTTGATTTGTTTCACCCTTACTTCTTGTTAATGAATTTGATTTTTGATGGATTTTTGTTGTATTTTGAATCATGATGTTAGTTGTTGAATTTGATTTTGTATATATATTTTATATATATATATATATATATATATATATATATATATATACAAACTCAAATTCAAACTCAAATATATATATATATATATATATATATATATATATATATATATATATATATATATATATATATATATATATATATATATATATATATACATCTTTTTGGAATTAAGTTATAACCTGATAACATACTTGATAAGGACAGTGAGAAAGGTAAAAGTCCACTTTATTTATGGAGTTTAAAATTTATCGCAGTCATATTTGCTAGCATGACAACGAAGTAGAGCCTGATTTGGATATATTTATCCTAGATAATTACCACTTTATAGATAAACTTTTGATTTTTTTTTAATAGTACCTCTTTATAGATAATTACTAGTTATCTTTATTTTATTTTGATGATTACCAGTTTTCATATAGGATGGTAGACTGCCTTACAGCCTTGATGATTTGTTGTTTCTATAACTTTTTTTGAACTTTTTTAAAAGTTTATTATTTAATAATAGGATTTATGATTTATGGGAATTTTTTATTAATTTAATACTATTTAAAATTGGTGAATTATAATTTTGATGTGTTAGCTAGTGAACCCTAGAACTGTTGAGCCTAGAGACTAACCATGACCATGGGGACCTAACCAAGTGATTAGAATGAATATTTACAACTTTTTAGGCTAAGGGTATTTTGGTCATTTTGTGACTTTTGAATTATTTAGGATTTTAATTAATTGGTCAATTTTAGATTATTTTAATACTATTTAAATAGATGTATTGTAATTTTTGGTCATTTTTTATATTTTAATATTTTTGGAATTTTTATATTCTAATATTGATTTTTACGGGATTTATTTATTCGGGTTTGAGTTTTGTTTCGTTCCAACTTGTGTTAGTGACCCGGGTAGCTTAGACTGTAGACGGGATCCCAAGATTAGTTAGTTATGGCCCACAAATTCTACTAATTAAGTTAGTGAGTTTAGACTAATTATACTTGTTAGATTGGTTAAGTTGGAGGCTTAAATTTAACTATTTTGATCCTAAACTTGAGCCTAACTTAAAATTAACCAAGAGGACTAGTTGAGGTCTTATTGGGCTTTCCCCCAAGGCCCAAATAGGGTTTAATGGCAGCCACTATAGCTAGGTTAGTCTCCCTTCTTTTCATTTCATTCCATCTTGCCTCTTTTCCTTCACAAAGTGTTCTTCCCCAAATTAGAGAGCTTTCCTCTTTGATTTGATCTCCAAATCCTTACATCCCTCCACCAAAACTTCCATCCAACCTTCTCATACTACCAAGGAAGGGTGCTAGCAAAGATTTGGAGCAAAGTACAAGGAGGAGTGTCCTTTTTGGAAGATCTTCGTGTCGGAGCCGTGTCCTTGGGAGTATCATTGGGATTCCACTACCAATAGGTAAAACCAACCCTCTAAATTGATTTCCTATGCATATTAGTTGTTTTGAATCCATAGGATCCACCTCCATATATGTACCCCATTTATATTCAAATTTGAGGCTATTTGGAGCTCTCTTGAGGATTTTAGATATGTGTCTTGTGTCCTACTTGATAGATCCCAAATTAGGACACCCCATGTGTATGTATGTATGATAATAGTTCAAATAGATATTTAAATTCAGTTTTAGAATGGTTAGAGAGTGATTGATCTTAGTTAGGATGGTTAGAATGAGTTTCATTTGGATACCTATGTTGGTATCCAAGTATCTTGGCCTACATGTGTTTCTTTTGTCCAAAACAACTCAAATTCGTCATAATATTCATCCACGTTTTTATTAACCAAAGCAACTTAGAAATGTCACAACTTTTAGCTTAGAACTTCGATTAATCTCCCGTTTTTTTAAAAGAACCGTATCGAAGTTAGCTTTCCAAATATATATTTTAATAAGCCAAAATCGTTCTAGAACTTTCTATAGAACTATTTGAGTGTCAGCTGTCCGAAAGACGAATACATTTCAGTATTTTTTTGCGATTTCGGGAGCTTTCGGACACGAAAATGCGATCCGTTTAATGTTTCGGAACGCTAACACAAAGGCTACGACATACTTTAATCCTATAATTTAGTGAAAGTCCAATTGGTACAGTATTAGTTTTAAGTAGAAGAGTGACTATACGACATAGACATTTTGTGTAACCTATGAGCCTATGTAGTATGGATATTAAAAGAATGTAGAGTATGTAATGCATGATATATCAGATAAATAAAATGAAATATATATATACTATGTATCCTCTTTACATTCATGTATATACATGGTTGAATGCAAGCATGTAGGAATGCAATCAATGTAATGTATGTCAACAATGCATAAATGCATGAATGAAAGAATGATATACAATGTGTGCATGAAAGTATATAATAAATGCTAGATACGATTGCAAGGTATACATGTAATGACATATATGAATGCATAATATAATGCAATATATAATGATAGCATATATGGTAATGTAGAATATATGATGCAAGCATGTATATGTCCACTATTTTTTCTTTTCCTTACATTTTTCCTTCCCTTCCCTTTCCATTTTAGTTTTTTCTCCTTTTTTTTCTCTTCTATTTTTACATGTTGTATACAATGTATAGATGCATGTAAGTATGTAATATGCATGAATGACATGTATGTAATGAAAATAAGTATATGTATGCAACTTAATGATATGTGAATGGATATAATACCTGAACTGAAGTATGCATGTATATGGGATATGAATGAATGAAAGATATATATATATGTGTTAAGGTAATGTAATGTATGTATTCACATATATTTTTAGTTAATATATGAGTTTGTATGCATATATTATATATATGCATGTATGTAGGAATGAATGTAATATAATGTAGAGTATGCATATATGAATATAATGTATGCAAGTATATAATGTATTCAAATATGTATGTCTGCATCTATGTATGTATGGATAGGTGCATGAATGAATGCAAGTATGCATATATGATATGATATGTATATTGGCATGTACGTAATATATGTATGTATACATGATATGTATGTATGCATGTATGCAATGTAAGTATGTATGTATGCATTTCCATAAACTGAGTTAACCTATTATAGTAGCATGGAAAAATATAAATAAATTCTTATGCGGCCCGAAAATCAGCCCCATACGGCTCATAGCTGAAGGGGCCTTCATGCGGCTCAAAAGACCCAAGAGCTTCATGCGGCTCTGAAAGATGATGGGGAAGCCACGTGGCCTCATGCGGCTCAAAACAGGCCATTACCGCTGGCCATAAATGCTCTGAGCAGCTGGCTCATTAATTACCCTGACACAGCGGTAGCTCTGACAATGACGGATTGACAGCTCTGACATAAAGGTAAAATGATGGCCCTGTCATAATGGCGTGCTCCTAGAGAGACGAGATAAAATCTCTATAGCTGGCACGATCCACCCATTTCCAAAGCTCTTTATGCGGCTCAGTTGTAAAGACTTCCATGCGGCTCAGTTGTAAGGACTTCCATGCGGCTCAGTTGTAAGGACTTCCATGCGGCTCAGATTAAAGGACTTCCATGCGGTTCAGATGGGGGACAGCCCTTATTCGGCTCTGACATTAGGCCATCCTCATGCGGCTCGGTTGGAAGGCCGCCCTTATGTGGTTCAGTTAAAGGCCACACTCATGCGGCTCAACTATGACAGTCCTCCATGCGGCTTGCAGTAGTTGGGATACGTGGCATGAGTTGATCAAATCCCAATAATTCAAATTTTTGGCAATGGACATAACAGGCAGTTGGGACACGTGGCAGAAGATTGACCAAGACTTATCCCATCGGATTCGATGCTATCAACAAATCATCACAATACAGATTTGTTGCAATCAACATTAACTGTCCAGATCGATTTCCAACAAACTATGCAGATTTAGTGCAATCAACATTAATTGCCCAAATTTGTTACAATCAACATTAATAGCCCAGATTAATTTTCAACAAACAGGATCAAGACAAATCTTAATGAATCCCTAACCACCCGCTTTTTAAGGAGCAATTACTGCACACCCTACTTATCACAAAGTCCTATAAATAGCAAAGTGCCATTCCCTTGCAAAACCCTGGACAGAGAGAGCGGGGAGACAGAGAGAAGTATAGAGCAAAGAGCATCCAGCAAGAGCATTTCTTCATCAGAGCCGAAGCGACGTTCGATCGTCCAAGGAGTAAGGCACAGTTGATAGCACTCTCCCGAGCCTCTATCGTCACCCCCCAGAAAACTAAACAATTGTGCATAGATTGCTTTTCCTAGGTTTTGTTCCTAGGCTCTCTTTGTACGAGCGAGTTTGTATTGTGAAGTAAAAGTCTAGTCCTCCCATAAAACTGTTCTGTTCTTTTATAATCAATAGCAAACACGATGGCGACTCCATTGGTGACTAACTTCTCCATGGCTGAGAAGTTGGTGATGTAATCGGACGCAGCCAAACTTGGCTCCACACAACAGATGCTGGTCATCCGCTTCGACCAACAGGCGTTTGAAGAAATGCTTTCCGACGGGAGCGTTGGCCCGGTCCAGAAGCGAGTCCGCACGAAGAAGGCCCGCAGGGAGTGGAGGCCCAAATCATTTGCTCCTCCCCAAGCTCTGGACGAAGTATTCTCTGCTGCCCAGGACGACAGAAATTCATATGCGTCCCCACTTCAGGCCACAGAGAACCCTGCTGTCCCCAAGTCCGACAGAGGAAAGCACTATGATGCTGGACTTGCGGGAACAAGGGGGAACTCTGTGCGGAAGCCGTATAAGGGCGCCAGCCGCATGAAGACTCATGCGACCAAAAAGGCCAGCCGTACGAAGATTCATGCGGCCACAAAGGCTAGCTGCATGGAGAAGGCTCATGCGGCCAATACTTCCAGTCGTATGGAGAAAGCTCATGCGCCATAACTGCCAGCCGCATGGAGAAGGCTCATGCGGCCACAACTGCCAGTCCAATGAAGGAGGCTCATACGGCCATAACTTCCAGCCGCATGCAAACTGCTCAAGCTGCCACAAATGCCAGCCGCATGAAGATAGTCTATATGGCCACCAATCCCAGACGCAGATCATCTGCTCCATGCGGCTCGGGTTCAGTCTTTGACCGCCTCTCATGCGGTCCTGACTCCAGATGCTCCTAAGAAAATATGCCAGACTCTGTGCAGCACCATTTGGACTCTTCCTACAGTGCACCCTCGGGTGCTAGAGCGAAGAAGTCTAGGACAGTGCAGGCTCGGCGAGCTCAGTCAGCTGTCCCAATCTCTGACCATCCGAGCGCTTCGCTTACTGTTATGCGGGCCTCCGATGGAAAGTTGTACAGAACCACTCGAGTCCAGCCCCCGACGGCAAACGGACAGAGTGGTTCCCAAGAGTCTTCCAACAATCAGGGAGCAAACATGGTTCCAACACACTCGGATGCTCGGGATTCCCGGGCCCACAAAATGGGTGTAAAGGTTGCTCGAGACGCACCTGACTTGCGTGACATGATCCTTCACAAGCGCAAGAAAAGAGAAGAAGCCTCGGTGTGCAGGGAGTCCTTCCAGGGACATCACTGCACCCAAGTCATTGTCAACTGTTGCTGCAACAACGCAGCAGTACAAGAAGACCAGTGGTTCTTCTTCCAACGACTTCAACAACCAAGCTCAGAGGACGAGGCACTTCTCGTCGCCTCCTACAATTCTGCTCAGAAGATCCCTGGCGGCGGGAGAGGGAAGAAAACAAATGTCTCCAGCCCAAAAATCTCAACCAAGAAACTCTCTTCTAAGCGGTTGTCCACGACCGTTACAGGAGGAGTTTACCAAGGTACCCGTTCAAAGACAAAGTATTTAATACTTGGAGGTTCGTCATCCCCATCCTTGGGTGTAACTGAAACTGGGGGTAGCACCCATCTGAACGTCCAGGATAATCCAACGTTCCAAGAAGATGCACCGGAGGAAGCAATTCCCCCCATAGATGCAGTAGACCCAGACGTCCTGGAGGACGTCAATGGGTCCCAAGACGAGGCAGCCTTCTGCGCAGGGGGTAGCACTTCCTCTGAGTCTGAACCAGAGGAGAACATTCCAACATACCTCGATGATTTCTCCGTGCAAGGGTATGACTCGGAGGGCACGTCCTCCACCATTCCTTCCATCTTTCCTCATGTGAAGATGGTGTTTATAACAAACAATGACCAAGACGGTCCCAGTGATCGCCAACGTATCGACACTTTGGAGGCCATACTGCATACCTTGGTCAAGTCCGTGGACGAGATCAAAGCGGCCCTTCTAACTCTGCAAAGAAGGACGCCTGGCCAAACAAGCTTTGGTCCCGCGGTCAATACGGACTCAAACTCAGCTGCACCAAACCCCGGTGATAATCCTCCTGAAATATTGGCTCCCACCGCTGCAGACGAGGCCAGAGAGGCAAGAAGAGAGGTCCAGGAGCTCCGGGCCATGTTTCACGCTCAAGAAACCTTCCAAGACCTCAGAATACGGCAACCGTATCCTGCTGCATGGAGAGATGTTCCCTTCCCGCCAAGATATAAGCCATTCAACATCAATCCCTATGATGGCAAGACCTCTGCAAGTCAGTACATCACCTACTTTGAAGTCACGACCGACCATCTGCCTCATGATGACGCTATCCTCACGCGATTGTTCATCGGAGCATAGGAGGGGGTAGCATTTGATTGGTACCGCAATTTGCCGGACAACTGCATCTATTCCTTCGCCGGCTTCAAAAACATGTTCCTTGAAAGGTTCTATGATGTAGAACAAGACGTGACGATATCTACCGTTATGGACGTTGTTCAAGGAGAAAAGGAGCTGACAAGGAACTATATTGAGCGGTTTCGCCAAACCGCGATGAAGTTGCCTTCCGGTAACCTTGATTCCTCCTTAATTGACATTTGCCAAAAGAGGCTGCTCCCCACAATCAGCCTCTGGATGGGCGAAATTCAGTTTAAGGACAGGAAGACGTTCATCATCAGTGCCACTGGCGTAGAAGACAAGTTGAAGAAAGCTCGCCAACTGGGACTGCACATCTCGGATGGAGAGGAAAAGGGTAAACTCCCTAATGCCAAAAACAACAATGGCGATAATTCGTCCAACAATCGAGACAACAAGGGTAAGCAGGCTATGATGGCCGACACATCCCAGAAGACTGAACCAAAGCCATCAGAGAAGCAGTGGCCATAGATGACTTACTCCTTCGAAGACAGCCATGTCAAGCCCATCCTTGACATGCTCATACAAGGAGATCGAATTCAGCTCCCTCCTCCAAGGAGTGAACCTCTTCCTGCAGAGATGGAGAGCCCTAAGTACTGTTACTACCATTGCTACGTCCACCATGCAACGCAAGACTGCTTCCAACAGAAGCGATACGTCCAGCATCTCATCGATTCTAAGGCCCTGGGCATTGATTTCGAAGAGGTGACCGTGGGAGCCAACATGGTGTCAGTACAGTTCGGTAGCTTCCCTCCGACAAAGACTCAAGACGGCGTAGTATCCATCCCTCGGGCAATAATGGAGATTGCTAATCTTCTACCTCCTCGAGACCAGGCTGCTGGTCTAGTGCCCCTTACCACATCACGAGGGAAGGTCATGTGGGTCCATCCGGACCTGGTACCTGAATTGACTCAGTCCGCACCACCCTCCACCAACAAGAAGAAGAGTGGGAAAGTCAAATCCTGCTGCACAATCTCGGCAGAGGTCGAAGAAGTTACAGTTGTCGTCACCCGGTCGGGTGTACAATCCTAACCTATACCGGGTAACTCGGATGAAGATCATCAGTCGGCTACTGCTGATGCTCCAAGACCTTCTCAACCTCCGACGACCGACAAGCCTAGGATGAAGGAGACTCGCTTTGACAAACCACTCCGAAAAGAGGTACCTCATGGGTTGGAGAGGCCCTACAACTTTTATATCTTGGCACAATTGGCCAACACACCGGCCAAATTGTCACTATACGAGCTCCTGAGACTCTCTAAAGATGTTCGTATGGCACTGAGCGAGGTACTCCAGAATGCCGATGTATATCAGGCTCAGTCCAATCTCACTAGGGAAAGCTCGCCTGCAGATCTCCAGGACAGCGCTTGTATAGGTGCAATGCCCAACATTGTCTTCACTCCGCAGGATATGCTTATCAAGACCAACCTACACGATCGCCCTTTATATTATACTGGATACATTGGCGACATCAAGGTGGATCGGATGCATATTGATCCCGGTTCTTCCATAAGCATTATCCCGAAGAGCCTGCTGCACCATCTGCACATTCCAATACTTTGCCTGACGCCGACAAGTACTACCATTAGTGGTTTCAATTCAGCCAGAAGCTATCCGATCGGAAAGATTCGCTTGAAGTGCCAAATCGGCGACCTTCAGTCAGAAGTGACCTGTTATGCCATAGATGCGGACACTTCCTACAATATTCTCCTGGGCGTCCTTGGATACATGATTACATGATCGTGCCTTCCATACTGAACCAGTGCTTCAAGTACGTCGACAAGTACGGCTTTGTGAGGACAGAATTTGCCGACATCGATCCCTTTAAAGGGGTCGAATCCTACTACTCAAACTCATGCTTGTACGAGAAGTCGAAAAGGCACCTTATCGAAGGAGATATTCAAGCTCAAACTGAGATGGCAACTGGATCGAAAGAACCTCTGACGATCCACCTCCAAGTCCACAAACCTGGGAGAACTACAGCCCTTACAGCCACTCTGCGTAAGGATGCAATCAGCCTCTCTGCACAGGAGGGGCAGATGATAATCCGACTGCCAAGGTCTGGCCAAGCGCTAAAACCCACGACAGAGCCACTGACAATCAAGCTGCCTAGAACTAGCCAGCAACAAATAGAGGAGGCCAATCCCTCTGTCAAGCCGATGACGATTCGTCTTCCCAGAATGAATCGACAGCCGAGTGCTAAGCCGGGGACTGCTAGCCAGCCAACAACTCCCCGCCCAGTACCGAGCACCAAACTGGGGGTCGCTAGTACGCCAACGACTCCATGTCCTACTCGACCAGTAGAGCCCCTGATGATTAAGCTGTCCAAGTCATCCTCCCAGTCTTCATTGACACAGGGGGTGGCCGAAGAAGAGTCAGAGCTGGCCAAGTATGTGGATGCTCACATAGATGTTCTATCCTTAGATGATGTAATTCTACTAGAAAAGATACCTTACTTTATCAATAAAGGGCTATCTTTGAACTACCTCGAGCTTAATAAGCTTTGTACAATGTATGCTATGGAACACGATATAGGTACCCACCTACACACACAAGTAACAAATGTCTACACCGTAAACCAACTTACTCCCGTGGAAGACGTGTGCTTCATAGTCAAGGGAGAGGACCATCCAATCATCTTCGGCCGGAAGAATGATCTAAACCCTTCAGGATAGAAGAAATTGATCTCAAACCCGACACCAAGAGACTGCCCCTTTATCTGTATAGCTCCAAATCCAAGTACCTTATACAAAAATAGGGGTATGATCTGGAAACTATGCCAGGCTTGAACTACAGTACTGGACGACGATTACCCTTACAATTGCCGGTACCGGCTGGGAAACCACGGGATTATTACAACAAGACCAGATATGGGCTAGGTTATGTTACACCTGCAACGACCCCTGAAAGCTCAGATGAGGAATGCGACTGGCATTCACACTCAACCGGATCACCAACTTCTGATTTGGATGTCAGCATCGAGGATGTATTCAGGAAAGTCTTGTATGTCAATATGGCATTCGCCGACGCCGATGAAGAAGATTAAGACATTTCCGAACTTCTTGAGTTAGAGCCGTGGGCCCAACAGCTAGATGTACAATAGAAAAAGTGGTTCGAACAAAGAGAGCCCCCTACTGAAGATAAGGTCATGCAAGTTGACCTCGGCAATGAGTCTTCCCCAAAACCAATATTCGTTAACAAAAGTCTGATAAACGAAGAGCGGGAATCGCTACTACAACTCGTCAAAGAATATATTGACGTGTTCTCCTGGAGTTATGAAGACATGCCAGGGCTAAACCCCGAGGTTGCACTCCACAAGCTCAACATTCGTCAGGACGCAAAGCCGGTCAAACAACAGCAACGACTGTTCCGCCTAGACATCATGAACTCCATCGAAGCTGAGGTCAACAAACTGATAGCCAGCGGCTTCATCCGCGAGGAATAGCATCCAGACTGGGTAGCCAATATAGTACCAATCCTCAAGAAGAATGGAAAGATTCGAATTTGCTTCGACTTCCAAAATCTAAACCAAGCATATCCCAAAGATGAGTTTCCTCTTTCCATCATGGACATCATGATTGACAACACATGTGGCTTTGAGCGCATGTCATTAATGGATGGCTTCTCAGGATACAACCAAATCTAGATGTTTCCTGACGACGAGAAGCATACATCATTCCGAACACCGATTGGCGTATACTGTTACACCGTCATGCCTTTCGATTTAAAGAATGCCGGTGCCACATACCAACGAGCTATGAGCATCATTTCAGAGATCATTTGCGTAAGACCGTAGAGTGTTACGTCGACGATATAGCTGTCAAAGCCGTTCTAAGGGATACCATCTACAGGATCTGAGGATGGTATTCGACCTGATGCAAGCGTACAACTTGGAGATGAATCCTACCAAGTCCTTCTTGGGCGTATCTAGTGAAAAATTCCTGGGTTTTATCATTACTGCCCAGAAAATCTACATAGACCCTGAAAAAATGAAGGCAATCATGGAGATGGGTCCCCCGAGTAATCTCTGTAAACTCCGAGGCCTTCAAGGGAGGCTAGCTTACATCAGGAGGTTTATCTCTAACCTCTCCGGACGATGTCAGCCGTTCACCCACCTCATGAAGAAGGGTATTTTATTCGTATGGGATGAAAAATGCCAGCACGCCTTCGACCGCATCAAAGAATATCTGTCGAACCCTCCTGTCCTGGTGGCCTCGGTTGCTGGAAAACCATTCCTGCTCTATGTACGAGCAATAGAGCATTCTCTCGGTACTTTACTAGCACAAAACAATGATGCAGGCCATGAGCAAGCTATATATTACCTCAACCAAATGATGATGGGGCCTGAGCATCAATACACTATCGTGGAGAAGGAGTGCCTTGCTCTGGTGTTCGCAATTCAGAAGACGCGACACTACGTCACGGGACAAACCATCCATGTCGTATCGAGAGTTAACCCCCTCAGGGTCCTCATAACCAAGCCAGGTGCACTCAGTTCTCGCCTCGCTACCTGGGCGATATTATTGTCTCCCTACCACATGATCTTCGTTCCACAGAAGGCTGTTAAAGGTCATGCTCTGGCAGACTTTTTAGCAGCTCATCCAGGTTCAAAGTCGACCAGAATAGACGAAGAGATTCCAAATGAGGTTGCCAATTCAAATGTGACCTCTCATGATGTCGTATAGCGAATGTTCTTCGATGGTGCTTTCAGAACTGGGCCCAAGGGCAACATCGTCGCTGGAGTCGGAGTGGTGCTAATTTCTTCCTCCGGGCTGGTGATCAATCGGGCTTACTCCCTCACGGAGCCCTGTTCAAACAACATGTCCGAGTACAATGCTTTGGTCATTAGCCTCCGACTTGCAAAGGAGCTGGGAGTAGAGTATCTTGAAGCATACGACGATTCGTAGTTAATCGTCAATCAGATCCGGGGTTCATACGAAGTTCGCCATGAAGATATGATCCCCTATCACCAAATACCGATCAACATCATTTTGTCATTTGAAGGGTTCTTCATAGAACATGTTCCCAAACTCCAAAATATCGAACCCAATGCCTTAGCAGGTCTTGCCGCTTCCTTAGCAGTTCCGAATCATGCTCATCACTTGCTGGACGCAATAGGCCATGAATTGGTCTGTCCCAAGAATAACGTTCAATTTATAGCGAGTTATTCTCCTCAGACGGTCCACAAAGCCCCAGACTGGAGACAGCCATTCGTAGACTTCGTAGTCTATGGCAACTTGCCCAAGAATCCAAAGGAAGCCACTTCTATCAGAAGATGTTCCCTCAGATTCTTCTATGATACAGAGACGAAAATGTTGTATCGGCGATCATGCGATGGATTACTACTTCGGTATCTGTCAAATACAGAAGCCAAAGAAGCTGTACACGAAGCTCACGACGGCGTTTGCGGGGCCAATCAGCCTGGCCCAAAATTGTAAGACCGCCTTCGCCGAATGGGCTATTATGAAGAACAGGTGGCAACTCTAGAGGGGGTGAATAGAGTTTATATAGAAAATAACCAATTAAAAATTAACTCTTTCACGAATAATAAATAATCAGAGTAAAATGCTGAAAATAAATGAAGAGCAAGAAAGCATACGCAAATACAGCGATTTTAACCTGGTTTCCCTCGTGGAGGACTAGTCCAGGCCTGAGAACTCTAGCTCAGGATTAAATCCACTATTTGTGAAATAGTAGTTTACAACCCGTGCCTTTACTTCAGAAGAGCACGTCAACTTCTTACAGAGGATCGCAGTGGCGATTTGCTTGGAATTGTCCAAGCGACTTCTTCAACTCTTGCACAAGAATCCTAACTGAGAGATGCTGAGCACTCGAGACTTAGGAGGCTTGTGGCTAGTAGATGGGAAGGGTATGGCTTATCTGAGCTATAAGAGAGAAGAGAAGAGAAGATTGGATGATTTGAAATGAGAGAATTCATGGCCTGTTTATAGTATTTTTGTAGGCAGAATTCGGCCAGAATTCGGGTAGGAAATTTCAAATATTTGGCCATTGGACAACTAGCAACCAGCTAACCCTAAAATTAGGGATGCTGATTTCTAGGGGACAGAGTTCGGCCCGAACTCTGTGTGGAGGCAGAGTTCGGCCCGAACTCTGTCTCCAGAGCACAAAGCTGGTCTAAGTGGCCAGTGGGTATTTTTCTAGATGGTGGAGTTTGAGGATTATTGGGCAGGCTATAGGTCAAGTCTCAAGAGCTCAGCATGACACAGTTTACATCAGTCTAGACTCAACAAAAGTGTAAAATACAGACTCAAATATAACTGAGAAGCTGAGACTGAGCAGTCGTCTGACTTGAAGCTGAGACTGAGCAGTCGTCTGACTTGAGCTTAATGTAGAAGTCGTGTGTCGTATTGAATTATTACAAATATTATTTAGTCAATCTTATCAATATCTGGTTGACTGTGACTTTGTGTCAACAATATCCCCCATATTGATAATTGACAAAATAATATATGTATATTCAATATTCATACCTGGACACAGTTGATCACAAAAACATAGCTCCCCCATAATCAATGCCAAGTAGAAATAATAGCTCCCCCGTAACCGGTGAACGATGCCGAGCTAGAATCAATGGCTCCCCCGTAAATAATGCATTGAACCTATTGGCCTGATAAAGAATATCTCCCAAAAGCACCAAATAGCACATATATACTAAAAGTAGTATGACAAGAATATACATATTTCTCCCCCTTTTGGCATTAGCAATATAAACTGCATATGAATATGATGATGCAACCACACCAAATAGAGAAGAAACTATATATAAATGATCAAAACGAGCAATTAGCATAGAATAATAAACTATGATAAGCATAAAATGTCATCACACATAACCAGAGTTATCAAACTACCAGAGTTTTAGTACAACCCAAGTACATAAAACCAAATAAAACTAAATAACTGGAAATCAGAAAATAGAAACTAGAATCATCAGCAGCAGCAGCAGATAGTAAACGCCATCTCCATCATGGAGCACGAGAAGGCCCAGCAGAGTCTGAATGATCAGTGAATGAACGGCTGGGGTCCACAATAGCAGCATCCGGATCCAGATAGTGCATGACCCAGGGGTCATCAATACGAGAACCAGCACGACCAGGATCCCGCTCCATAGGAATGGGCATAGAGGGGTGACGAGCATGGAATACCGGATATCGTACAGCGAGTTGCTGAGGGCACTCATCTGCAGGGTAGTCCGGTAGTCCATCTGAGTCCAGCGATCGTCCTCCAATGCGAAACGATCTTTGAGCATGGTCTGGATGGAGTCAAGAGTAGCAGGAGGAGGTGGCGCATCCTGTCCAAGTGGAGGGGCGTCGGGCTCCTTATCATCAGAATGCTCAGAAGAGTAAGGAGAAGCAACGACTGCCTGAAGACGTCGTGCCTTGGAAAGGAATACAGGAGCAGGCAAGAAAGGACAAGCAAGAAGAGGTATATGGAATGCACGAAAGACCATAGGAAGATATAAGGCGTAAACCAAGGCTCGTGGTTTCTTCCTACAGTTAATCATCCAGTCCATCATGGTTCGTGGAAGATTGAAAGAAACACCAAAGTGGAGATGATATAAAGTGGAGATCTCAAGATATGTAACTTCATCGGTAGAACCCGCCTTGGGTATAACGGTATTGAAAACAATCCGATGAAGGTCATAGAAGTAAGGATTTAGATATTTAGCCATATGCTTGCGAGGACGAGTGTACGGAGTACATAAATCGTTCTTGAAGCTTTTAAGGGAAATCCCGTCGAGAAAACGGAACGACCGAGCATCAACAAGCTTTTCCCAAGAATTGGGCTCATGAAGATCAAGATATTCGGCTAAGTCAAAATAATCAAAGGAGATATCGATACCCGCAACACGTGAATAGATGTGAGTATCATCAAAAGTCAAGTTGTAGTAAAACATCTGTATGGCACTACGATATATGACCGAAGTAGAAGTAACAAATAAAGAACTTGAGATAGAGAGGAAGAAGGAGTTATACCTCAAATCAACAATGAACAGTGAAAGAGAATGAGGAAATAGCTCTTTTCCTTGATTTTGATGAGCAATGGAGCACTTTGGAGAGAAAACTAGGGTTAGGGTTTGTGAAAATAAGTTTGGAGAGGTGAAGGTGGTGGTAAGAATGAAGGAGAGAGATGAAGACCCAAATATAAGAGGAGGGTTTTCTTTGGTCGGAGTAAATCTGGACCGTAGGATCACATTTGATCAAACGGCTGCGGCTGTCCCCGATTCTGGAAGATAGGAACCGAATTCGGCTCGAACTCTGTTGGGGACAGAGTTCGGCCCGAGTTCTGGATCCTTGTTCCAGAACTGAAAAACAGGCCAGATGATGGAAAAATGGCTAAGTATGGGAAATTAAGTAAGATATGAAAGAAATAGCATGAAAGATGCAATCAATATGAAAAATAGCAGGATAAAATTAAAAAATAGTGAATCAGCAGTAAGAAATCAAAACGAACCATATAATAAATAAGGAAATATATCATAGTTCAATAGTTTGAAGTTGCCATGGGTTAGCTGCAGGGGCCGGATCCCAACTAGCGGTAGTCCTGTGGACTAGTGTACCGTGTCGCTTAGGCTTTTACGCCTTGTTGTCAGAAGGACCCTTTCGGCTTGTACCCATAGCAAGTTCATCGTAAGAGAATCATAATATAATCGATATTTACGCAGGTGAGTTTTAATTTATGACAGCTTCATCTAAAATTCCAAGTTCACGACAAAGGAAATTGAAGCGCTCTTCGAATAATGGCTTAGTAAAGAAGTCTGCTAGCTGATGATCAGTGTCAATAAACTCTAAGTTAATCGTGCCATTTTGCTGATGATCACGCAAAAAGTGGTGTCTAATTTCAATATGTTTTGTGCGTGAGTGACAGATAGGGTTCTTAGTCAAGTTAATAGCACTGGTATTCTCACAGAATATAGGAATGTGCATGAAAGATAGATTGTAGTCTTCAAGGGTTTGCTTCATCCACAGAATTTGTGCACAACAACGTCCAGCTGCGATGTATTCAGCTTCTGTTGTGGATAGTGCGATAAAAATCTGTTTCTTGCTAAACCAAGAGACTAAAGCCTTTCCTAATAAATGACACGTGCCGCTTGTACTTTTACGGTCGACCTTGCATCCAGCAAAGTCAGCATCAGAGTAACCAATGAGGTCAAATGATGTTGACTTAGGATACCATAGGCCCACTGTAATCGTACCCTTAAGGTATCTAAAGATACGCTTAACCGCGGTCAAGTGTAATTCCTTAGGATTTGCTTGATATCTAGCACATAAGCAAACACTAAACATGATATCGGGGGGACTAGCAGTTAAATAAAGTAAGCTGCCTATCATACCTCGATACTTACGTTGATCAACAGGTTTGCCGCTCTCATCTGGTTCGAGTTTGGTTGAAGTAGCCATTGGAGTGCTGATTGGTTTGACGTTGTCAAGATCGAACTTTTTTGGCATGTCCTTTGTATACTTCGACTGACAGATGAAAGTTCCATTTGCCATTTGTTTCACTTGCAGACCAAGAAAGTAGTTGAGTTCTTCCATCATGCTTATCTCAAATTCTGTCTGCATACACTTGGCAAATTCTTGACAGAGGGTTTCATCAGTAGACCCAAAAATGATATCATCAACATAAATTTGAATTAATAGAATAGTGTCTTTAAAAGATTTTATAAAAAGTTTAGTGTCAATTTTCCCTTTTGAAAAACCTTTCTCAAGCAAGAAACTGCTTAGCCTTTCATACCAAGCTCTGGGGGCTTGTTTAAGGCCATATAGCGCTTTCTTTAGCTTGAACACGTGGTCGAGAAATTTGTGATTTTCAAAGCCAGGGGGTTGTTTTACATAAACTTTCTCCTTAATAAAACCATTCAAGAAAGCACTTTTCATATCCATTTGAAATAATTTGAAATTTTGATAATTTGCAAATGCACAAAGCATCCGAATGGATTCTTGTCTAGCAACCGGAGCATACGTCTCATCGTAGTCAATACCTTCCTCTTGGTTGTATGCTTGAGCTACTATTCGAGCTTTGTTACGTGTGACTGAACCATCTTCATTCACTTTGTTTCTAAACACCCATTTAGTACCAATTATCGAGTGATTAGCCGGTCTAGGAACTAGTTCCCATACTTGGCTCCTCTCGAATTGGTTGAGTTCTTCTTGCATAGCAGAAATCCAAAATTCATCATTAAAAGCTTCAGAAATGTTTTTCGGCTCAACTTGTGAAATAAAGGCAGTGCTAGCAATAGAGTCTCTTAGTGATGATCTGGTAGTTACTCCTCGTGAAACTTCACCTATCACTAAATTTTCTGGATGAGAAGGCTTGAAAGAGAATTTCTTTGGCAAGCCCTCCAGAGAATTCGTTTCGGTAGAAGTATTCATTGGAGTAGAAGTTGATAGCTCAACGTCATCATCAAGAGTACTTGCTGCACTGTTATCTTCATCAAAAGTCACATTTGTTGCTCTTCCACAATAAGTGAGCGTTTATTAAAGACTCTATATCCCTTACTCTTGGCGGCATAACCAAGGAAAATACTATCGTCAGCGTTGGCATCAAATTTGCCTAAGTTGTCTTTGGTGTTAAGGATAAAACATCTACATCCAAAAACTTTAAAATAAGAAACATTGGGGGTTCTCCCAAACCAAAGCTTATAGGGTGTTTTCTTCGTAATGGGACGAATAAGCACCCTATTCAAAATGTGGCATGCTGTACTGACAGCTTCTGCCCAGAAATATTTCGGAAGTGAAAATTTATTCAACATAACTCTAGCCATATCGCCGAGAGTTCTATTCTTTCGCTCCATAACACATTTTGTTGAGGAGTTCTTGGACAAGAAAATTCATGATCAAAACCATTAGAATCACAAAATTTTTCAAAATCAGAATTTTCGAATTCGCCTCCAAGGTCACTTCGGATTCGAGTGATCATGAAGCCTTTTTTCGTTTTGAACTTTTTTGACAAAAATCTTAAAAACTGAAATAGCATCACTTTTGTTTGTGAGAAAGAAAACCCAAGTAAATCTCGAAAAATCATCAACAATAACAAATGCATAAAGTTTACCACCAAGACTAGCTACTCTACTAGGACCAAATAAATCCATATGGAGTAGTTGCAGGGGTCTAGTAGTACTTACAGAGTTGATGGAATGAAATGAGGATTTCGTTGCTTTGTTCAATTCACATTCGGCACATACCGTATCCTTTTTGAATGTGATGTCGGGCAATCCTCTCACTAGCTTCTTGGTTGATAACCTGGATATCGTATCCATATTGGCATGACCAAGACGCTGGTGCCAAAGTAATCGTTCATCTTTGTGGGCATATAAACATCTACCTGCATTTTTAGTATCTATAGAAAGATAAAAAATATAAATGTTATCCTCTCTTTTCCTTTCAAAAATAATATCTCCCGTTGACCTATCATAAATGAGGCAATTGTTTTGTCCAAAGTTAATATCATATCCATGATCAGCAAGATGACTAATGCTGAGCAGGTTATGCTTTAACTCGGTCACTAGGCAGACATCCTTTATTACAGGAGAGGGAGGATGACCAATAATACCATTACCTATTATGTGCCCTTTTAAATTGTTACCGAAGGATACGTATCCTTTTCTCTTCATCGATAGTAATTTGAAAAGATTTGCATCTCCTGTCATATGTCGTGAGCATCCACTATCGAGAATCCACTTACTTTCAGTTGAGGAAGGAAGGTCCACCTACATCAAGAGTAGATGTGACCTTTGGTACCCAAGTTCTTGAGGGTCCTGAAAAGTTAGTTTTCGGAAACCATGCATATATCTTTTTGTCTACCAGTCTTCTAACTCTATATTGTGGTGAAATGTGTCCATGTGATCTACAGTAAGTACAGATAGCATTTTTATTTATACTAGGAACATGAGAATAATATCTATAGGCAGCATGATGTGGATGGACATGATGTGTAGAGTTTGCATGGTGATCATGGTGCTGTTGTCTATGTGGCATGGCATGGTGATATTGTCTATGTGGCATGGCATGCTGATATTGTCTATGTGGCATAGTGTGCTGATATTGTCTATATGGCATAGCATGGTGATATGGCATGATATGGTAATTTTGTATATATGGCATGGCATGATGATCTTGTCTATATGGCATGGCATGGTGATGATTTCTATATGTAGAGTGATGTTGGTTGTGTCTTTGTGCAGCATGATGAGTATGAGAAGTATTCTTACGTGCACATGGTTTTTGTATTTTATGAAAGTTAGTGTATATAAAAGCATGGTTACGTGCTGCATGAGGATGACGTGGTTGACTAGCTTGAGTGGTGTTGTGCCCATGTGATTGGGTTTGAGGTTGAGCAAGCATCGTGTTGAGTGTAGTGATTTCTTGAGTTTGTTGCTCAATACGTGCTTCAGCATCATGTAAGCTTATTTTAAGCTTGGATATTTCATCAGTGATATCAGTGGGTGACGTGTCTCTAATGTTATCAAGTAATAGAGAAATTCTTTGTATTTCGTCTTCGAGACTTTTGATTTTGTCCTTGGCATGTTTGTATTTACCGATGACCTTTTTGTGATCATCGAGTAAATCAGTGAAGGCATCGCCAAGTTCATCAAAAGAGAAGTCGTCTAGAGTTTCGTTATATACCTTGTTGGAAGTTGCCATTAGGCACACATTTGCTTTATCTTGAGGAGAGTCCTTTTCTTCCTCGGAGTCACTCGCTTCACTTTTATGCCAAATGCTTGTGTTGGCATATTTCTTTGATGAGGTCCTCTTGTATGGTTTCTCATAGCGGTTGCTTTTCTTCAAGAATGGACAGTCTTTTCGAACGTGTCCAGTCTTCTTGCAACCGTAGCAGGTTGGCTCTTCTTCATCATCTTCTTGTGGTTCCTTCTTTCTTCTATTGAAACGAAGAAATTTCTTGAAGTTGCGAACCATGAGAGCTTGGTCTTCGTCATCCGAGTTGTCGTCTTCGGTCTCATCGTGCTCAGCCCTTCGTCGATGAGCTTTGAGAGCGATCTTCTTAGTCTTCGGAGCAGGCTCTTCGAAGTCCTTGAGGTCAAGCTCGTGAGTCATGAGCTTGCCCATCAAGGTCTCCATTGACATGGTTGTGAGATCGTTCCCTTCTATGATGGCTGTCACCTTAGGGTTCCAAATTTTTGGTAGCCCCCTAAGCAACTTGCAAATCTTCTCATGATTTGAATATTGCTTTCCAAGTGAAGACAGGGGGTTGATGATGTCGAGGAATCTTGTGAACATCTGTGTGATCGTCTCGTTTGGCTTCATCTTGAATGCCTCGTATTCTTGCGTAAGATGACTGATTTTTGATTCCTTGACTTGGGTGGTTCCTTCATGCGTCACTTCTAGAAGCTTCCATACTTCATGAGATGTGGTGCATGTGGATACCCTGTTAAACTCATTCCTGTCTATAGCACAGAATAAAGCATTAATAGCTCTCGCGTCTAGACTTGCCTATTTCTTCTCTTCGTCAGAATATTTGTCATGGGATTTCTCAATGAGATCACCGTTGACAACTATCCTGGCGGGCTTTTTGTAACCGTCAGTGACGACTGTCCACAGGTCGAAGTCTAGAGACTTGAGATAAAAACTCATCCTTGTTTTCCAATACGTGTAGTTAGTTCCATCAAATAGGGGAGGCCTATGAGTGGACTATCCTTCACCGTGATTGGAAATCAAGGATTGTGTGGTTGCCATGGATCAGCTCTAGGATGTAAATCCTTGTAAAGAGAACAGAGCTCTGATACCAATTGAAAAACAGGTGGCAACTCTAGAGGGGGGTGAATAGAGTTTATATAGAAAATAACCAATTAAAAATTAACTCTTTCACGAATAATAAATAATCAGAGTAAAATGCTGAAAATAAATAAAGAGCAAGAAAGCATACGCAAACACAACGATTTTAACCTGGTTTCCCTCGTGGAGGACTAGTCCAGGCCTGAGAACTCTAGCTCAGGACTAAATCCACTATTTGTGAAATAGTAGTTTACAACCCGTGCCTTTACTTCAGAAGAGCACGTCAACTTCTTACAGAGGATCGCAGTGGCGATTTGCTTGGAATTGTCCAAGCGACTTCTTCAACTCTTGCACAAGAATCCTAACTGAGAGATGCTGAGCACTCGAGACTTAGGAGGCTTGTGGCTAGTAGATGGGAAGGGTATGGCTTATCTGAGCTATAAGAGAGAAGAGAAGAGAAGATTGGATGATTTGAAATGAGAGAATTCATGGCCTATTTATAGTATTTTTGTAGGCAAAATTCGGCCAGAATTCGGGTAGGAAATTTTAAATATTTGGCCGTTGGACAACTAGCAACCAGCTAACCCTAAAATTAGGGATGCTGATTTCTAGGGGACAGAGTTCGGCCCGAACTCTGTATGGAGGCAGAGTTTGGCCTGAACTCTGTCTCCAGAGCACAGAGCTGGTCTAAGTGGCCAGTGGGTATTTTTCTGGATGGTGTAGTTTGAGGATTATTGGGTAGGCTATAGGTCAAGTCTCAAGAGCTCAGCATGACACAGTTTACATCAGTCTAGACTCAACAAAAGTGTAAAATACAGACTCAAATATAACTGAGAAGCTGAGACTGAGCAGTCGTCTGACTTAAAGCTGAGACTGAGCAGTCGTCTGACTTGAGCTTAATGTAGACATCGTGTGTCGTATTGAATTATTACAAATATTATTTAGTCAATGTTATCAATATCTGGTTGACTGTGACTTTGTGTCAATATATTACTGGCCCACGATGGTGGCAGATGCGATAGACTATGCAAGAAAGTACAAAGCCTGTCAAGTCCATGCAGATTTTATACATCAACCATCCGAGTTTCTACATCCGACGGTGGCATCCTGGCCATTCAAAGCATGGGGAATGGACATCATTGGTCCGATCACTCCGCCTTCGTCCCAAGGACATCGCTTCATACTCGCAATCACAGGTTACTTCTCCAAATGGGCGGAGGCTATTCCGCTCACAGAAGTAAAGACTTCAAACATGATCAGATTCCTCAAGCATCACGTCATCTATCGCTTTAGACTGCCTTAAAGAATTATCCACGACAACGGTCCGCAGTTTGCGAGCTATGCCTTCTATCGGTTTTGCGACAAACACCGAATCCAGAATATTGCATCAATGCCATACAATCCGGCAGTGAATGGGTTGGCAGAAGCATTTAATAAAACAATAATCAAGCTACTCAAGAAGTTCGTGTCTTCCAACAAACGTGACTGGAATAAGATGCTTGGCGAATGCTTATGGGCATACCGTACTACAGTCCGAACGGCCACCAGAAACACACTATTCTCTCTGGTATATGGGAGTGAGGCAGTTCTCCTACTGGAGACTTAAATCCCTTCGCTCTGTGTCACCCTCACCTATCGATTGACAATGGATGATAATTACCGTCGTCGGCTATAAGAGTTGGAGGCCCTAGATAAGAAGTGCCTGTTAGCTCAACAACGAATCGAGCTGTACCAACCACGTATCTCGGGAGCTTTCAACAAGAAGGTTAAACTCAGAATATTTCAAGTGGGCGATCTCGTTCTGGCAGTTCGGAGGCCGATGGATATGACTCACAAAACTGCTGACAAATTTCAGCCAAAGTGGGAAGGCCCATTTGTCATCGAGGCTGTATTCTCCAATGGTGCTTACCGCCTCGCAAAAAAAAAGGAGACTTGCTCATGTTGCCCATCAATGGCAAGTTCCTGAAGAAGTATTATGTCTAAAATGACATCCTCCAAATCTTCTAGATTGTTGATTTATGTACCCTCTGGTACCGATGAAATTACATTTTGACTCCAAATCTTCTAGATTATTGATTTATGTACCCGCAGGTACCGCTGAACTTACAATCTGATCACTCCAGATAAATCTATATCGCATCTTTTGGGTAGTAAGTCACGTATAATTATACCTCTGAACTTCCTCCCTAAAAGAGCATTTCCTTCATGATCTGCTACCCGCACTTTCCGTGCATAAAAAAGGGTAACAGGTCTACAAATTTTCCAAAACAACCACGTTGATGTCACCTCTGAGTTGTTCCGCTTCCGCCAAAAAACAAATCACCCCCTCACGTAGAACTTCCACGTCTATATTACCTCTAAGTTGTTCTATGTACCCTTCATGGAGTCCACTCCTGCCATGTCCTCATTACCTCTGAGTAGGAAGGATCCATTGAAGAAACCCCCATATTTACCACATCCTCATTACCTCTGAGTAAGTATGTTGGTTTTCTCTCGACTTATTATCTGTACCTAAGACCGGAGTACGCCAAGGATAATAGGCCCACAAATGTCCTCTGTTGACCACAAATATCCTCTGCTGACCACAAATGATGTACTAAGTCTTCTAGTACATGCGCCTCATTTCTCATCATGCCTCAGGAGTCCAACAACTCCATGGCATTCTTTCTCCCGATACCAGGAACTTCCATGGCCACCTTACTATGGAATTGTTCTAAGTATCCCTATCAAACTTGTTATCCGTACCTAAAACCAAGGTATGCCAAGGGTAACAGGTCCACAAATAGTCCCCCAATGGAGGAAATATCATAACACCACAAACGCAACAAGCAATACAAATAAAGGGTAAGGTAAAACATGCGCTTTTATTTGAAAGTCAAAGGTACTACATGTTCTGGGACCACGTCCCTCTCAAAAAAGGAAAGAACAAAAAAAAGGAAAAAAAGGCCGACTATGGTTCGGCTACACATAATTCTCTGAGACGATCCCTCAGCACGACGTTCGACCGCTCAAATCGCAGCTTGGCCCGGCGCTCGGCCTCCTGAGTCAGCTGCTCTGCATCTTCCAGATGTGTGTGGGCCTCCCAGCCATCTTCGAGTCTCTTCAGAGCACGCTCCAGGCCAGTGGAAGCTCGTGTGCCCTTTTTGGCCTCCTGAACGATTAGTTCATTACCCGTGCGGGAGGCCTCGAGCTCAGATTCTAAGAAAGCCAGCTTCCTCTGGAGCTCGAGGATCTGCTCCCTCGTATCGATTATTCCGCGAGAGGCGGCCGCCTCCCGAGCAATTTAATCCTCGCTCCTGCGGCTCAGCTGATCGTAATAAATAAACAGATTGTCGAGGTCCTTTATGATAACCGGCTTAGACATATCTCGTGCGGCCCGTACCTTGTCTATAACAGTGATAAGGAAGGCAGGCTCCTGATCTATTGCTGAAGATAGATCAACTTGTCGCAGTCCCTAATACTGAGCCACTAGCTGATCGGCTGCCAGCAATTTGGGTTCTAGTAGCTCCACTATTCTTGCCCCACCGGGAAGGGTTCTAAGATTTTCAATCTGGCCACGAGCGTATTGACGGGCCAGGGCAAAAGAGATCCCCCTCTCCACGACAGCTTCGACTCCTCGCCTCAGGTGAAGGTAGAAACTATCAACCACATCCCTTGACGATTCATCCAGAACTTTCAAAAAAGACGGCATCAAAGGGAGCGTGGCTGGCAGAGTCGAAGAAGATGCAATGGAACTTGATGTCCCTGCCATGAGGAAAATAAATTCTGAACGAAAGGACGCTTGAATAGCGGCCAATTCTTCTTTCGCAACCCGAAGAATCTGGAGACTCGACAGGACAGAAAGGTCGACCGCTGGGGTTAGACCAACATGAACCGAGGAGGATGCAAGGACCATCTCTTCCCGTCCTGACAGTTCTGTCGCGTGCTCTCCCGAACCCGATTCAGTGGGAGGTCCCTCAACGTAAGCTGGAGAGGGAGGAGGCACGCTCTCTTCCACCAGGTCCCCTCTAGCAAACTCTACCCTGACAATGTCCGTCATTGGCAGTGAATGAGCAGGACCTGTATGTCCAGAGCAACCATCAATCAGCTTATTCCAAAGGATATGATGATAGAGCGAATGAGCCTCCTCACTAGTCAAGACTTGGCTTATCTTACAAGGGGAGAGTTGCGGAGGCTGAGGCTCACTTACAGCCGCCGTAATCTCTTCGTCAGCGACACCCGAGTCGAATTCAGTTGGTTCCTTTGCCCCAGTCGCCCCGTAAGGAGATACAACTGGATCAGCGTCACCCTGCTGATGTTCAGCAGTCTCGGGGATGGGTTCAGCGGAGCCCACGTCACCCTGGGTCGAGACCTCAGTAACGTTAGACCCCTCAGCCGTCGCCGAGAGAACCTCAGCATAAATAATCTCGGCACACATGTCACTAATCAAAGTGGTCAGGGACGGGTTGACTTCAGAAACAGTGGTCGGATCTCGAGAGTCTGACTCTTCTGACGCCTACAAAGAAAAGAAAAATGATTACATCATAGTTCAGAAAAAGAAAGATCTAAAGAAGGAGATGGTTGTAATTCAATTTACCTCCGAAATGGCGCCCATATCCTCGCCTCTCTCCTTAATGAGCAGTCGACGAGGCTTAACCATAGCCCGTTTCACGGAGTAGGTTCTGCCGCCACCAGCAGACTCAGGCCTTCTTCGCTTTCGGGAAGAGCTCGGCACAACGGGCGGCTGATCCGCCACCACCTTATCTGCAAGAGGAAGAGAGTTGTCGGGATCATGCTCATGCTCGTCATCCTCTTCGTCCGCATTGGCAGACTCTGAGTCTGACACAGCGACCGTGTTCTTCTTCTTCCTCCTCGCCTTGGACCCCTAGAGCTTCTCCGCCAAGCCAGTACCAACAATAAAGCTGGTACTTGGGTCAAAGCCAACATGAGGCTTGCTCGCCGCGACATGGTATAGAGCCGCCAAATACAAAAGCTCTTCCGGCGCCTCAGCATCAGAAACTGAGAAGTTAGTACGGGTGTGAACCGTGTCATAATAATGTCAGGCCCTGATACCTTCAAGGACGCTACCTTCAAAATCCAAGCAAGGGCTGGGGCTGTCCAAGAGTAGTTGACTATACCCAAACTGTCGGGAGAACCTACTAGGCAAGTAAGGTTCCAAATAGACAGTGTTGCGGTTACGGTGTACTAGGTGCGCACGACGGATGTTACGCAACCAAAGGAGCATCTTCTTAGACAAAAGGTGAGGAGGCCTAGTACCATCAATATGTACGCCCCTCACTTCTTTATCGATAAAATGAGGAACAGACACAAAAAAGTTGTAGCCGTCCACTCTTGCCAGCGCCCTTCGACAGGCTGGCATAGTGCTGCACTCCCAGGGCTGATGGTGATATTAGAAAATAAAAGCATCATCAGCCGTAACGCCGTCTTCTGTGCCAGGCCTCATCAAAGACCGGTAGTGCATCAACAACCACCCTATCAGATAATAATAGGGCAGTTCAACACGTTCGAAGTCCTTCGCCGTGTCATGTAGGATAACCTTGGACGAGAAGGCGAGGAGGCCACGGTGTATACTGCACACCATGGCCGAAAGAAGAGCTAGTCTGGTCCAGAAGACCATCTTCACAGCATGAAGGATAAAATTACGGCTGATCCTCTCCATAGAACCAGCTCCTTCCGAGACCACACAGTTTTGCCGCCACACCATCAGGAACCCTGCCAGGAGTGCCTTCTCTGACAGCTGCTGAGTACCCTGATAAAAATAACTGAAGGAGTCAGTTTTACTCCCAAACCTGTCGCCCATGGCCCTCGATCTCTTGGCACTCAACACTAGGTCCTGTACTTTTTTCTGGGTTTGAGGATTTCGAGGAGAAACCCGGCCTGAGGTGCCTAGCGTAAAAAGGTGTGTGAGCCACGACCGGGTGTGAGGAAGGTTCCCTTCCGAGCTACCGTCCTTCTTGATGGACGTTTGGTGGCAGGTACTGTGTGACATAGTAGTTCCCGGTATACGACAACAAAACCCGAGAACCGCCGATCCAAGTCCTCGAACTCTTCGTTCGTCGGAGTATACACTTCAAAGACTTCTTCCCCCAAGGCAGCTTGGAAATTACATGCATCTCATGAAAGGCGAGTCCCATCTCCCCTCCAGGCGTGAAGAAGGTTCTCGTTCGCCAGTTGTACATCTCCAAGGGAGCCATGAACAGCGTCTTATTTATGGGCAGACTGTGATAGGTGCCCCGAATGGCGTGATAGAGGCTGATCTCATGAAGGAGAGTCTCATACTTCCGCAGAATCTACGTGGTCAAATTGGCCCACGAAGGGATGGGGTTTATCCAGTTCAACGGCGCCAACCGGCCAACAGGATAGGACCCTTCCTAGCACGCTAGTTCAGGAAAGTGTCAGCTTGAGAGAACTTGAAATTGGGGCCCTGTACATTCAACAAGGTCCCCGGGGCCAACCCCATCACGTAGCAACTGACCGATACCTTGCCAGCATACACTTACTCCAAGTTTCTGTTATAATGGATGTTACCCACAAACATCCCCGACTGGCTCAGAGTTAAGGAGTCCACCATCTTTCTGTCCATCGGCAGCATGTTAAACCACGACAGCGGAAAATGACGATCCATCTGAGGAATATGGATCGTCATTCCGTCAGAGATATAGCTCCAACTCTTGGATATATCCAGAACTTGGGGGTTCTTCACAGTCAAGGCATCCCCAAAGAGGAACGCAGGCTTCAGGAATTCTTCCTTCAATCGCCCCAAGTTTATCATGGCACAGAGAAAGTAAAATGACTGGTTCTTGATAGCATTCAGCCTCTCCGCAGGCACGTCTTGGGGAAGCTGGTTCACCACATAATGGACTATGTGGTCGAACCGCACACCCACAGCAGATTGGGCTGAACCCACTAAGGGCTCTCCCGCAGGATTGACTGGCAGATTCACTGAAAAAAATAAAGGAAACAAGTTAGAAGATGGCCAGGTAAAACCACTTAGTATTTTTGGGCTTATGCGACTCTATTTTGGCGAGGCCTCATGCGGCCCAGTTTAAGTGAGCTTATATGGCTTAGTTTAGCAAGTGTTCATGTGGCACGGTTTAGAAGAGCCTATGCGGCTCTGATTTTGTGCGGCCTCATGCGGCTCAGTTCAAATGAGCTTATGCGGTTCTGTTTAGCGCGGCCTCATGCGGCTCAGTTCAAATGAGCTTATGCGGTTCTGCTTAGCGTGGTCTCATGCGGCCCAGTTCAAGTAAGCTTATGTGGCTCTGTCTAGCGGGTGCTTATGCGGTCCAGTTTAACAGGGCTTATGCGGTTCTGATTTGGTGGTGTCTTATGCGGCTCTGATTCAGCGGGTGCTTATATGGCCCAGTTTAAGTGAGCTCATACGGCTCTGTTTAGCAAGTGCTTATATGGTCCAAATTAACAGAGCTTATGCAGTTCTGATTTGGTGGGGTCTCATGTGGCACAGTTTGAGAGAAAGCTTATACGGCACTGTTTGATGTGTCTTCATGCGGCCCAAATTACAAAGTGCTGATGCGGCCACAAGATGACTCTCATACGGCACATACATCACAGTATCATCACAGTGAACTTGAACAATTCCATGAAGACGAAGAAAGGCTTGTGCATAAACATACGACGTAGCCGTTATGGTTAGGGTTTGAGTCTATGAAGCTTTCTTCTAACAATCTTACCAGCAATAGCGGGGTGAACATCAGGGTGAACTGGAGGCACAGCAGTCGATGAGGAAGCCGCTCATTTACCCTTCACCGCAGTACTAGAGGAGGCCTTAGAAGTCTTGAGAGCCATTGATGATCGAAGAAGACGACAGCTAGGACAAGAAAAGCTTGTAAATTACTAAGAGGGCCAGTGCTGCTGGTGACAGATTTGGGAGCCTGAGTGACACTTTTAGCTATTTTATCATGATACTCAGCCTCTGTCTGCTAAGGCCATCTTAGTCGGATACCTGTTTGCGTCATTTCGGCGGGCTCTGGTGCGATTGAGAGGATTAGCCGCAACCTAATTCTTCCAGCGGTAAAGCTGGTTTTTGGAGGCAAGTTGGCTCTGCTTCCTGCTATGGTTTGCAGCATCCATAGGGGTCTTCATTCCTTTACGTCGAAAGTCATCGCTCGTGATCTTACGAAACCCTTCAATAGAATCGAACTGCCGTATCATAATTTAATAGGGTGGTTGTTGATGCATTGCCCCTCTCTGATGCGACCTGGTCCGGAAGGCAATGCGACAAGTGACGATGCCATCATCTACAACTATTGCTACATATTCTGGAACTGTATTAGCTTTCCTGATTGCCAAGCCGCTCTCACGCGGGTGGATAGATACTCATTTTTCGTGTCAGTTCTGTCCTTTACCGAGGAGGATATGGGACGCATTCACCTTGATAGTGTTGTTGTGCCCCATGCTCTGTCTGAAAAATTATTTCGCTGGTCGCAGAGTATCTGCCCCTCCCATATGGTGTAATGCAACAGCAACGTTGTATACCTAAAGCCATACCAACCTAGCCGGTATTCTCGACAATTTGGGTATAGCCAATTATATTTGGATAGCCCTGACCCTTGCCTGGGTTTCTAGGGGAGCATCTTGGATGGTATCCGGGATTGGCACTACTTTTCGGTAATTCATACCCAGGCCAGCTTCGTCTTACCTGACACCGAGACTTCGGGACATATTGCATATATGGCGGCTCTTCGTCACGTATCTGTGAATGCGCCTCCCAACGACTTTGATCCCCGTACTAGTTTTATTGTTGGTACAAAATTGGAGGAGCGACTAAGGGACTCCCGAAAAAGGACAAAGAAGGGAAAGAAAAAAGCTTCCGATTCTGACTCTAACAGCACGGAGGAGGAGGAATATGACTCTCAAGATCTCCAGCCCCCTGCAAGTCCTTTGGCTATGCGTGTGCCTTCACCTGTGTCAAATTCTCCGTGTACATGAAGCAGGCCTGAATCTTTCGTCGCTGATAGACCTCGTTCCCTGAAGCGAGTTGCGACTAGGTTCCGCGGGCTTAGCATCGAGAAAACGGGTAGTGACAACGAAGTCAACGTAGGGGTAAGCTCTTTTACGACAAGCCCCAATATTGTCCTTGGGATGTTATCTGAAGGCCCTCCTTTGCAGATATCGGAGAAAGCAAACCTTTTATCATCCGATGCCGTCCATACGGTTTCCTCTTTGGGTCCCTACCCTGGAGTTGCAGGGTCCTCACAGGTTGGTGCTGATATTATTATATCTGTACCTAGAGCAACAGGGGCAGAAAAGACAGGCCTTGATGGTTCGGGTGCCGCCGCTGACCTCACTGGAGTTATGGAAACGGTAGGAGGAGCTGAGAAGACTCCGGCCGAGCCTCAGCCTTTGCCGTTTACTTCTGGTAATTTATCTCTTTCTTACCAATGAAAAGATTTTCTCTCTCTCTTTCTTTTTTTTCAAGCTGATTGCTGGTTGTGCTGGACCTACCTCTCCGCTACCGGTGGTGGATATGGCCGCGAAGGAAGAAATAACAGAAGATCCAGGGGCTGACCTGGTACATGCAAGAAGCATTCCTTCTCCCCTACCGGCTCGAGTTGAGGGGCCTGAGCCGTAATTAGCATGTTAATTAACCATGGCACACCACACTAAACTTTTAGGTTTAGGAGTTTGGACTAGTCCTCCATGAGTAATTAAGTTTAATTATAATTTGTATTTACTTTTTAGCAATTTCCAAAACCATTTTTGGATTATTTTGCATATAGGCTTAGAGAGGGGCAAACTTGTAAATATAAGTGCCCCTACCATGACCACCATGGCCGGCCACCTATAGCACCCCCTCTACCTCTCCTTTCTTCACCATTATGTCTTCTCTCTCTCTCTCTCTCTTCATTCATTTCTTCCAACTCTTTCTTCTTCCTCCAAATCTTCATTTAGGTATGTCATTTAAACCCTCATAAATTCTCCTATTTTAATTATTCTTTTACATAAATTATAGGGGAGACCATTCTCTACAAGTTGACCCTAGATTTTGTAGGTTTCCTTAAAATCTAGTTTACCTTATTGAGCACAGATGTCCTAGCTCCTTCAACCTCTTTGGCGAGTGCGGGCTCGATTGGAATTGCCTCTTCCCCGAAACTTGAACTTTCTGTCCTGCCTAGCCTTCAGCTCCTTCGAGCTACGAAAGAGGAGTTTGCTGCTGTACGAGAATCTCGTTGCTCAGAGTTTGTTTCCCTTCTAACAGGATCATCGAGCTCAAGTGTGCCTCCTTCCCAGATGCCTTCAGCTCCCTTAGGTGCTATCCCTTCGACGTCGTCCTCTCTAAAGAATTTGTTCGAGTCGTCAAAAGACGTAGTCGAGGGCATTTATCGCCATTTGAAACAGGGGGTCGAGGTTGTTGTGAGGAAGGGAACATCGTTTGTCGTAGCTCGCCATTGTTCCTACTATCAGATTGAACTGCTGAAGACGCTTCCAGGTGGAGAAGGGGCGTCTGTCCTCCTGGAGCACAAGCTGGCAGAGGTTGATCAGTGTATATCCCAGTTGCAAAAACTATGGCAAGTTGACGTGTAGGCTATGGTGGAACAGGAGCGTGACCAGTCGTGGGAAAGGTGAAGGCAGTGCAGGAAATAACTAAGCCCACCTTGGAGAAGGACCTCCATAAGCTGTATTTTAAGTACGACAGATAGAGCCAAGAAGGTGAGATCTGCTTAACTTGTGAGGAAATCACCAGTCGTGCTATAGCTGAAACTAATGAGCAGCTGCTCCAGCTCCAGGCCAAGCTGGCATCTCTAGGGACTGAGCTCCAAGCCAATCGCCAGGAGAGGGGGAAGATTCATAAGGAGAGTGCTGAAGTCGCACGAGCCTCTGCTGCTCTAGAGGAAGCACTGAAGAAATTAGAAGAAAACTGGCAGGCTTAAACGCATTTCGAGGACGCCGAAAGGTTATCCCAGGAAGCTGAACGTCGAGTCAAACTGAGAATTGAGCACTCAACTGTGCAGCTGGAAGGCATTCTCATCAAGCTATGTGTTGCTGATGAGTAATGGATTTTCCTTCCTCCTTTATTCTTCTTTTTTTTTCTTTTTCAGTTTTGTGAATGTAAAGGATATCCCCTTGGGGGAACTTTTTTGTGCACCTATTGCACTTCTGTGCATTTGGAAATACGATCCAATATATTTGAATGATACTTTGTGGACCTACTACTCTTTGGTGTACCGATGGTACGAGTAATAAATTAGGATAACTTTTATGGACTTATTACCCTTTTTGTGTACTGGCGATGCGAGTACTGATAATAAGTGGGGAGAAGACCAACATATTTACTCAGAGGTAATGAGGACGTGGTAAATGTGGGTCTGAAGTAGAGCCTCCCTACTCAGAGGTAATGAGGACGTGGTAGGAGTAGGCCTAATAGGGATATACAGAACAACTCAGAGGTGCTATTAACATGGAAGTTCTATGTATTAGGTGGTTTGTTTGCGATGGACGGAAAAACAACTCAGAGGTAATATGGATGTGGTTGTCTTTTTCGTTGGGCAATTTTATGGACCTATTACCCTTTTTGTGCACCGATGGCGCGAGTAATAGATTAGGATAAGCTTTATGGACCTATTACCCTTCTGCGCACAGGTGGTGCGGGCAATAGATTTTGAAACAAAACCCAACATAGGCAATATGGACGTGATATATGGTAGTCGAAACATCAAAGCGAAAGTTCAGAGGTATCAATACATGTCTTGTCACTCATAAAGATGCAATGGGAGTCCCCTCGGGGGGAAGAACGGAGTGTAAGTTCAGAGGTACCTGCTGTACATAACTCGACACTCTAGGTAGTATATTATATATATATACTCTGTTTTCAAGAAACTCAGGTACCCATCTTCCAATTCTGATTTCTCTAAATCTGTTCGACAAAAATTCGATCTATCGAATGCTGTGCATAGTAGACATAACCCTCTCAAAATCTATTTTGGTAGAATCGAGCGAAACCCCATATATCGCTCGGTATTCGAAACCAAACTTTCCGAAAAACTGTCGAAATAGAACAGTTTCAGGACAGTCCCAAACCCATATTTGGAAGCCAAAATCTTGGCGATTCTTTGACTATTTTGTAAAACTAATTAAACACATGTGAAGGCAACATAATCGAGATCACAACGCATTTTCTGGATCGTTGTTTCGATTAATGTGTAGGAAATAAACTGAGGTTGAAGTTGGAGAAAAACCTGTGTTAACTTATATAAAATTTTTGAAATTTTCTCCGATACGACGTACGCCCCGACAAACCGGGCGATGTGGTCGCGCACAATACACATCGAAAGGCGCGTATGGATGTTACCGACGTATGGGAACTAACAAAACTCGATTTTGTTGCGTGTGCGCGACGAAATCAACGCGTATCCGTCGAGATACGCCGTATCGGCATTTTGCAAACTTGTCCATAACTTCGTGTACAGTCGTCGGATCGAGACGAAATTGCACCAACAGGTCCAGACCAAAATTTTGGTCCTGCATGCCAAGTTTGGTTCGATTATGAGAAGGTCGAATCGGAACCCAATTTTGGCGGGCCTGTGACCCACTCAAACGGGCAATTTTGTACACGGCTCCTCGGAATCCAAAACTGAACATACCATTGAGTTCCTCTCCTCAAACTGAAACCATAGATATTTAGTTTGACAACTTTAGAGACCGTAGACTTTGGCACGCGTTTCGGTGCAAAGCGGGTCCAACGGCGGACATCATTTTGACCCAAAATTACGATTTTGTCCATATTCCAGAATTTGACTTTTGGACAGGCATTTCCTAGGTATATCTTCTTCACCGAGATCATTTTTGATGTTTGTTTCAGCATTTGGAGTCATCTGTGATTTTTTAGTTTTGGTGCTGACACTTGCTACTCTTGGATTTGCCCTTCTCGCACCGCAGGCAAGATATCTTGCCACCTTACTCTGTGATTATTATATTCTTATTTTTAGTTGTTATTTTCAGCATTTTATTTTGCGATATTTAAACTGTGCGTCCAAGTCACACTTGGGTGCAAGCGACTCTATCGGTCTTCTTTTTTGCTTTATTTATTCTCTTGCATTGACTTAGTTTGCTGACCACCCACTGATGTTGAGGTATTGGTATATCTCATATAGCCTTGACACTTGTTGTATCACGTGATGTGTGTCAGATATAGGACACGTTTCTGCATAGTTGGCTGTCCACCGATGCGTATGGAGCGTGCGACGGTTAGGAGTAACTGCCAATAGTATTGCATGTTAGAGGACTTGGCGGTTATTAGAGGTTCATATCAGTCATGGAGATGATGATACTAGGCATTGGGTAGGGAGGACAATACCTGACGTATGGGCTTCTTTACACTTCCATGATTACCTGTGCGCTCCACCGGAGACGCAGGCTCCAAGTGCCCTCTGACGTTTCCCAGAGCGTTATGGACGTAGCCCTTCACATGGTGCCCTCTGACGTTTCTCGAGCATTATGGACATAGGCCCCTGGTTCCCTCTATAGGAACTATGTCGATCCTATTTTCAGCCAGGGTTCATGCGTCGAAGGATTATAACTCAACTGCATATTCACAGTAGAATGGTCAGGAACCCGGTTGAATGCATACCTTTCTCTCTTATTATATTATCACAGTTTTATATGGCATGGTGTTTTCTTGTATCTTGCTATGTCCCCTGAGGACCTGGTTATCTCTCCAAGTTTAGAAGACATTCCACAGGAGTACGGAGCAGCATTGGAGTTATCCTACATTGATGACGAGGCAGTCACTACTGATTTCTAGTTTATTACTTATCTGTGACAGTTGTAGACATTATTTTACATCTCTTTTCTTTCTATTTTGTGGAGGTCGGACTCCGATCTTGTGAGACTATTTTTCATAGCTGTTTGGAGTGAGTATGTTCACCCGGCTATCTTTTGATACTCTTATTTATTTATTTGGACTTCGTTATCTTCTGTGTTGAGCTGTGATGAGATTAGATATGTTATTCTGGCCTGTGATTATTTATTTACAGCTTATGTGCATATATGAGGAATTCTATATATTGGAGTGTTCTTTGTATATGTGCAGCTGGCATGTTTACGTACTTGGTCCTACGTATTTTGGGACTGGGGCGTTACATATTTTTGTGGTGGCCCATGCAGGTCAGATTTAATATTGTTGGGTTACTTGACTGTGCCCAACAAGCCTGCATATAGGAATAGGAATATCTCATCCAGAACTACTACTATCCCTTGGCTTCCAATCTTTTTGAAACTTCCTTGATTATTCGATTTACTTCATATCTAATCCCTTTTAATATCAACTTATCTTCCTCGTGCCAACAGTATGAATCTACGTAGCGGACGCACTTCTGCCTCGGCCCTCACATCTGGCGAGGAGACTACTTCGGAGGGACAGAATCCTCCTATGACTCCAGCAACACCCTACCAGCCAGAACTGTCGTAGCCTACTACGACATCGACGACGGAGTACCCAGGGACTGCTGCACCTCCGGGCAGTCAGGCTGGACAGACTACTACCATACCATCGGAAGGGAATGTACCACCACCACCACCACCATTCCCTCAGCAGTTTCCCCCACAGTCGGGACCTCAGATGCCTCCACCACCGACTGATGGGAGCCCTACTACTCAGTTTATGTATATCATGACGCAGGCTCAGTGGCAACAGACTGAGCTGATGAGACAGACGATGATGGCAGCCATGGCTAGACCTCCACCACAACCTCCAGCACCAGTACCAGCACCGGCTCTGCATCCCTATGAAGGCTCTATCGAGAATTTCACAGATATGAAACCCAAGGCCTTTAGAGGGACGGAGAAGCCATTAGAGGTATCATAGTGGCTTATTAGTACCGAGAAGCTACTGAAGGCATCCCAGTTGCCAGCTCAAGATTGGATGACAGCAGTGGACTTACTGTTAGAAGACAATGCTCACCACTGGTGGAAGGCCGAAGAGAGACGATTAGGCACTGGGATCACTTGAAAGCAGTTCTATGATGCATTTTATGAGAGATTCTTCCCTTTTCATGTTCGAGATGGTCTCTATGACCAGTTCCTCCATCTGAAGCAAGAGAATATGACAGTTGATGAGTATGACTCAGAATTCAATCACCTAAGTCGATTTGGTGCGGGATTGATCCCGACAGAATTAGAGAAGGCGAGGAGATTTCACCAGGGGCTTACACCAGAGCTCAAGTCTTATACGACTACTCAGTCTCGAGTCTCCCATTCAGCTGTCTTGGAAGAAGATCGTGCTTAGGAGATTCTTCGCAAGGAACAGCAGCAGACATCGAGGTGCCATACCCCAGCAGTTACACCAGCCGGAGCTATTCAGAGTGGACCTATCAGGAGGACCACAGGACAGTTCCAGCAGAGGCCCTCACCTTATCAGAAGCCTGTTTTCCATTACTGCGGTAAACAAGGACATATCCAGAACGACTGCAGGACTCGCCTTGGATTATGCTTGAGATGTGGATCTAATCAGCACATGCTCAAGGATTGTCCGGAGCAACATGCAATAGTACAAGCTCGGTAAAATTCGAGGCCCACAGCTCCATCCCTTCCAGCACCATGGCCTATAGCAGAAGCACCTCGTCCACCATTGCCTCCCCAAGGCACACAGTACAACAAGGCCAGAGCTCAGGGCCTGGGACATAACTATGGGCAGGCATTCTCACTTGCTGTTGAGGATATAGAGACAGAGGCGAAAGTTATAGCAGGTATGGTTCTAGTTGCATCTTTTCCTGCTATTACATTATTTGATACTGGAGCCACTCATTCATTCATAGCCACTAGTTTTGCCATTAGACACAACATTCCCATCACATCCTTAGCTAAGAATGTTAAAATCCTCACTAGAGGAGGAGTTGTACCTGTTAGTGGTGTTTGTAGACTTTGTCCTGTAGTGATAAATGGTAGAGAGATGGTGGCACAACTTCTTGTATTCTCTATGCCGATATTTGATATGGTTCTTGGAATGGACTGGTTGAGCCAGCATTTCGCTCTAGACTGCCATAGGAGCAGTATTATCTTTAGACCACCGAATGCGGCAGAGTTTGAGTTCACCAAAGAAGACGGAGATAGTTGTGATGCACCCACATCGGGAACACATATGATGATGCATGACACCCCACAGCACCCTATTATCACCGAGTTCGAGGATGTATTCCCCGAGGAATTGCCAGGACTACCACCTGACCGAGATATTGAGTTTTCTATTAAGCCTATTCCCGGAGCCGAGCCTATTTCATCTCGAGTATATCGTCTAGCACCCAAGGAGTTGGTAGAGATGAAGACGCAGATTGATGACTTATTAGAGAAGGGATTTATTCGTGCCAGTGCGTAACCATGGGGTGCATCCGTTCTTTTTGTGCCTAAGAAAGATGGGACAGTGTGCATGTGCATTGACTACAGAGCGTTGAATGCAGTAACGGTAAAGAACAAGTATCCCTTGCCGCGTATAGACGATCTATTTGACCAACTGAGTGGAGCAAAAGTATTCTCCAAGATTGACTTACGATCGGGCTATCACCAATTGAAGGTTCGGAAGAAAGACATTGCAAAGACGGCCTTTCGTTCGAGATATGGACACTACGAGTTCTTGGTCATGCCTTTCGGTTTGACCAATGCTCCCGCAGTTTTTATGAATTTAATGAACAAGATCTTTCACCAATACTTGGACAAATTTGTAGTAGTCTTTATAGACGATATCTTGATCGACTCTAAGAGTCAAGAGGAGCATGAGCAGCATCTACGGATAGTTTTGGGAACATTGAGGAACGAGAGACTTTTCGCGAAGCTTAGCAAGTATGATTTCTTTCTCAAGGAGGTATCATTCCTTGGTCATATTGTTACGGGCGATGGTATATCAGTAGACCCAGAGAAGATCACAGCAGTCAAATCATGGCCCGCTCCCACAACAGCTTCTAAAGTGAGAAGTTTCGTCGGACTTGCGGGTTACTACCGACGGTTCGTAGAAGATTTCTCTCAAATAGCGGGGCCTATGACTCGATTGACTTGTAAGGATCAAGAGTTTGTATGGACAGATGAGTGTCAAGCCGCTTTTGACGAGTTGAAAAAGCGATTGACCACAGCACCAATCTTGACACTACCATCGGGCCCAAGAGGATTTGTGATCTACAGCGACGCATCCAGGAAGGGATTAGGATGTGTATCGATGCAGCATGGTCGTGTAGTAGCAAATACATCGCGACAGTTGAGAGTGCATGAAAAGAATTATCCGACCCATGATCTAGAGCCCACAGCGGTTATCTTTGCTTTGAAGCTATAGAGACACCACTTGTACGGCGAGAAGGTTGATATCTACACTGATCATAAGAGCCTCAAGTACGTGTTCACACAAAAGGAGTTGAATATGCGACAACGACGTTGGTTGGAGTTGATGAAGGATTATGAGATCGAGCTTCATTATCATCCGGGCAAGGCTAATGTCGTGGCAGACGCATTGAGCCGTGAGCCCATGGCACACTTTTTGACTACACAGAGAGAATTGATTAGAGACTTGGAGCAGCTTGGTATTGAGGTAGTATTACCCGGAGCAGATGGCGTATTAGCCAACCGCCAGGTGCAATTATCATTAGTAGAGCACATCAAGGCAGCATTGCCCAATGACACTAGATTTCGATGGCTCAAGGAGAGGACTGAAGCAGAAGAGCAGACAGGTTTGAGGATCCATACCGATGGGACATTGCGATGTGGTGATCGTATTTATGTTCCCAATAGGGAGCTACGACAGGAGCTGATGGCAGAGGCTCACAGTTCAACTTACTCTATTCATCCCGGAGGGACCAAGATGTATCATGATTTATGAAAGTATTATTGGTGGCATGGAATGAAGCGAGAGATAGCTTGTTTCGTTGCCAAGTGCTTGGTATGTCAACAAATGAAGGTGGAGCACCAGAGGACGGCCGGATTATTGCAGCCGCTACCCATTCCCGAGTGGAAGTGGGATCACATTACTATAGATTTCGTCATGGGTTTTCCTCGGAGTCCTAGAGGACGTGACGCAGTGTGGGTGATTGTTGATAGACTTACGAAGTCAGCACATTTTAGAGTGGGCCAGTCGACAGAGGTATTGACGAAGATGTATATGGAGCAGATTGTGAGATTACACGGTGTGCCTGTTAGTATTTTGTCGGACCGTGACTCTAGATTTACCTCATACTTTTGGAGGAGCATGCAAGAGAGTTTAGGTACTCGATTGAAGTTTAGCACATCGTATCATCCGCAGACAGACGGCCAGTCAGAGCATACCATACAGACGCTAGAGGACATGTTGAGAGCGTGCATGCTTGATTTTGGCGGTTCGTGGGAAGACCATCTTTATCTTGTTGAGTTTTCCTACAACAATAGCTATCAAGCGAGCATTCAGATGGCTCCGTTTGAAGCATTATATGGTAGGAAGTGTCGGTCTCCGGTTTGTTGGAGCGACATAGGAGAGCGACAGCTATTGGGGCCCGAGTTGGTCTTAAGCACAGTGGAGACAGTGAAGAAGATTCTGAACCACCTGCGAGCAGCGCAGGATCGTCAGAAGCAGTGGACAGATAATCATCGTCGACCCTTGGAGTTCAAAGAGGGTGACCATGTATTCTTAAAGATATCCTCCACTAGAGGAACGATTCGATTCGGAGGACGTGGCAAGTTGAGTCCAAGGTACATCGGGCCTTTCGATGTCTTGGAACGTGTTGGAGAGGTTGCCTACAGATTGGCATTGCCACCGTCACTAGAGGGAGTACATGACGTATTCCATGTATCTCAGTTGAGGAGGTACATGGCGGACAGCAATCATGTGCTTGATCACTCCGAGATCACAGTTGGACCGAGTTTATCGTACGAAGAGCCACCAGTAGGTATCCTCGATCGCAGAGTGAAGGTGTTATGGAATCAATCTATTCCATTGGTTCGCGTGGCATGGAAGCATCACTCGCCAGGGGAGTCTACTTGGGAGCGCGAGGACGATATCCGAAATCGCTACGCGCAGTTGTTCGAAGACGAAGGTATGTTTTGCATTTATATTTTTCATGCATTGCATTTGATCCCCCGACCTTAGTTTAATTTCGAGGACGAAATTTTCTGTAAGTTGGGTAGGATGTAAAACCCCAATATTTCTTTATCATTTTAATGCTTTAAAAATTATTTTTCTATATTTATTTAAATTTATTTGGTATATGTACGTAATTTTAGATGTGTATAATGTATGTATGTTGTGTGCGTGATAATTTAGGTACTCCTAAATATAGCTTACCTTGTTACCAAATATTTTTCTTACTTATTAAGAATTTTAGTAAATTTTCTTATGAATATATACATATAAATATGTATATATAAATATGTATATATATATACATATAAATATGTATATATATATATATATATATATATATATATATATATATATATATATATATATATATATATATATATATATATATAAATATATATATATATATATATATATATATATATATATATATATATATATATATATATAAATATATAATGTTTTGTAAAAAACATTATATATATATATATATATATAATGTTTTGTAAAAATATATATATATATATAATGTTTTGTAAAAAAAAAGTTAGTGGAGGGGGGGCCGAACCCCCCAGAGCAGCAGTGAGCTGCGGTGAGAGGGGGTGGGCCCGACCCCCTTAATAAAATTAGACGCAGCAGCAGCTGCAGTGGGACCCCCGATCCCCCATTCCTAATACACCCCTGACTCAGCAACTTCAGTTGCTATAGAACCCCACAAACCCGAGCCCATATTTCCTACTACCAACAGGAATACTATTTCTATGATGAATAATAGTAGCGACAGTATATAACCCGCTCGAAACCAAACCCTAACCCCTCTTGTACGAAAATACTTCTCGACCCCAATGTCGCCAACCTTCCTCCATACCCCGCGCTCACCGTCAGCCGCCTACTCGCCGTCGACGACGTCGGGATCGCTCGGAGTCGACAGCTAACAGAGGATACTCTGTTTTCGAGAAACTCAGGTACCCATCTTCCAATTCCGATTTCTCTAAATTTGTTCGACAAAAGTTCGATCTATCAAATGCTGTGCGTAGTAGACATAACCCTCTCAAAATCCTTTTTGGTAGAATCGAGCGAAACCCCATATATCGTTCGGTATTCGAAACCAAACTTCCCGAAAAACTGTCAAAACAGGACAGTTTCATGACAGTCCCAAACCCATATTTGGAAGCCAAAATCTTGTCGATTCTTCGACTGTTTTGTAAAACTAATTAAACACATGTGAAGGCAACATAACCGAGATCACAACGCATCATCTGGATCGTTGTTTCGATTAATGTGTAGGAAATAAACTGAGGTTGAAGTTGGAGAAAAACCTGTGTTAACTTATATAAAATTTTTGGAATTTTCTCTGATACGACGTATGCCCCGACAAACCGGGCGACGTGGTCGCACACAATACGCATCGAAAGGCGCATATGGATGTTACCGACGTATGGGAACTGATGGAACTCGATTTCGTTGCGTGTGCGCGACGAAATCAACGCGTATCCGTCGAGATACCCCGTATCGAAGTTTTGCAAACTTGTCCATAACTTCGTGTACAGTCGTCGGATCGAGACGAAACTTGCACCAACAGGTCTGGATCGAAATTCTGGTCCTGCATGCCAAGTTTAGTTCGATTCTGAGAAGGTCGAATCGGAACCCAATTTTGGCGGGCCTGTGACCCACTCAAACGGGCGATTTTGTACACGACTCCTCGGAATCCAAAACTGGACATACCGTTGAGTTCCTCTCCTCGAACTGAAATTGTAGACATGTAGTTTGACAACTTTAGAGACCGTAGACTTTGGCACGCATTTCGGTGCAAAGCGGGTCCAACGGCGGACATCGTTTTGACCCATAATTACGATTTTGCCCCTATTCCAGAATTTGACTTTTGGACAGGCGTTTCCTAAGTATATCTTCTTCACCGAGATTATTTTTGATGTTTGTTTCAGCGTTTGGAGTCATCTGTGATTTGTGAGTTTTGGTGCTGACACTTGCTACTCTTGGATTTGCCCTTCTCGTACCGCAGGCAAGATACCTTGCCACCTTACTCTGTGATTATTATATTATTATTTTTAGTTGTTATTTTTATTATTTTATTTCGTGCTATTTAAACTGTGCATCCAAGTCACACTTGGGTGCAAGTGACTCTATCGGTCGTCTTTCTTGCTTTATTTATTCTCTTGCATTGACTCAGTTTATTGACCACCCACTGATGTTGAGGTATTGGTATATCTCATATGGCCTTGACACTTGTTGTATCACGTGATGTGTGTCACATATAGGACATGTTTTCACGTAGTTGGCTGGCCACCGATGCGTATGGAGTGTTAGTCTATTTGCAAACAATCGATGGAAAAAACTCAGTTGCAATCCCTAAGAAGAGATGCAAAGAATGCAGTTGCAATCCGTAAAAAAGAGATGCAAATAATGCAGTTGCAATCCCTAAAAAAGAGATGCAAATAATGCTGATTGCGTAGCCTAAACGATTAAAAAATCGAATCGCGTTTGCAATAGCGGTTTCTCGAAGGCAACAAGAGATGATCAACAACAGTTGAGTCTCAGATTCTCGAAGGCAACAGAAAGAGGAAGGAAGAAGAAGAGCGGATCTCGCTGGGGTGTTGAACACCGGCGCTCAAAGCTATACCCGCAGTACGGATAAGCTCCCAGGAACCAGCAAGTTCAGGAGAACTTCTGGAACGCTCGTAAGTCAATATTTGAGACTTGAACGGGCTTCCTGGACTTAACAGACTCCCTCAACTCTCTTCTTGGTGCATCTTTCAAAGGAGGCCAAGGGGCTCTATTTATAGAGTGGAGTTGAGACTTCACCTCTTCTCCTATCCGATGTGGGACTAAAATACCAATACTCAAAAATAGAGTTTGATATTTTAGATCATCCCACAATCAGCATAGAAGTGTGCCAGTCCACGCCTACCCCCCGAACCCTCCCGTGCATGCACGAGACATCTTGGAGTCCGCGTCCGAGTCCGAGTCCGCACAACAAAAATTAACTTGCATCCTTGTTGGATTTAATCCTTTTTCCTTCTAGGAAAATACTTCCACATGGCACAAACTTGTGCCCCACTACACCTCATGTGCACACCTCAACACAAGCAATGCATTATATTGAGATACTCACCATTTGGTGTAGCCGATGTGGGACTATCTTTTCTAGTCCAAAGGCAAAAACACCAACAATCCCCCACATATCTCAATATATGGGTTGAGCGTTCCCCACAGTGATTGTCCATCATGCATTAGGAGAGATGTCGCTACGACTTGAATCTTCCCGCATAGGTTAAATAACAGCATGATACAAGAATGGACTAAGCCTTGAATTCTGCACCATAACTGCAATTCTTCCTACTCACATAGTGACATCAACTGTGCTTCTGGCTGCACATTGAAGGCCTTGTGACAGCCTGGTTTCAGTGTATAATTTTTGGGCGTCTACAAGTTTACCCTCAAGAGACGGCCTGATATCTCTGTCCATACACTATAGGTGAGTTCTATATAAAGAGTCATTGGCATGAAGCATTGCGCTTCTTTGCGGTGCTACGCCGCTATGACATGGCTGACAAAGCCAAGGCATTACCCCTACCTGGGAACCTCATCGTAGTGTCATACTACTGTAGCATGAGGTCTCAAGCCTCTTTGTAGTGCCAAACTACCCAGCATGAAGCCTTGCGCTCCCTTGTGGTGTTACGCCACTATGACATGGCTTGCAAAGCCGAGGCTTTACCCCTACCTGGGTACCTCATCGTGGTGTCATGCCACTGTAACATGAGGACACCGGCCTCTTTGTAGAGCTGCCTACATCTCTTTATTACGATTATGCAACATTAGGCTACCTGCCTATATGCGGTGCTACGCCGCCTGTAACTTGGCTAACAAAGCCGAGGCATTACCCCTACCTGGGAACCTCATGGTGGAGTCACCCCACTGTAGCATGGAGTTGTAACACTCCTTTGTGGTTGTTGCGCCACCATGCTTCCTGTAAAGCATAACAGACCTTCACTCAGTCTGAGAACTCATTAAGGCATTATGCCATCCTTCTCACAGGATCAATTTTTTGTAGAAAATTCATAGTAGACAACAGTGGTTCTGGGTCCGAAACCCTTACATGATCCGCAGAACAAGTGCCCACTGTTAACTAATATTTTTCCAGTCAATAGTCCTCCCTTGAATCAAAAAATTAGATATCTGGTAGATTTCTCTTTGAACCAATAACATAAAATTTATTGATAGGATTATAATGACACAATATTAGAATGCCTTCAAGCCCATCTTCCTTGCTGTGTCCTCGACCAGCTGACGCTTGAGACCCTTCGTGAACGGATCCGCCAGGTTTTCCTGACTCCGAACATCGATCACTGCAATGACGCCCCTTTTTATGAGATCATTCACTGCTCTGTGCTTCAACCGCACAGTCCTCTTCTTCCCGTTGAAGAGTTCATTTGATGCCACTGCTGCTGCCGCCTGGTTGTCACAGTATATCGGAATCGCCGGTATCTGAGCCCCAACCATTGGAAGGTCATACATGAGCTCCCGAAGCCACTCTGCTTCATCTGCTGCAGCGTCCAATACAAAGAATTCAGATTCCATGGAGGAGCGAGATAACATAGTCTGCTTCTTCGACTTCCACGATATAGCAGCTCCACCCATGGCGAACACATATCCACCTGTGGAATATTCGCTCTCCACCTCTGAACACCAGCTAGCATCACTGAAGCCTTCCACTACTGACGGATCTCCGCTGTAGTATAGTGCATATGTCTGAGTCTTCTTGAGATATCTCATAACACGCTTCACAGCTTTCCAATGCTTTACGCCTGGATTGCTCGTAAATCGACTCAACATTCCCACTGCAAAGGCTATGTCAGGCCTTGTGGCAGTAGTAGCGTACATCAAACTTCCGATGATGCTAGCGTACTCCAACTGCCTGACGCTCTCCTTCGAATTTGGCTCCAGTTTCAGATCACTCCTGTACGGTGTATCAATAATAGGAAGATCTTGATACCCGTAGCGAGAGAGCATCTTCTCAATGTAATGAGACTGTGACAGCGCTATTCCAGTGCCTGTCCGGATGATCTTGAGCCCCAAGATTACGTCGACATCCCCCAAGTCCTTCATACTGAACTTGGTCGAGAGGAATTTCTTTGTCTCTGTGACGCAGCTTAAATCCGTACCTAGGATTAGCATGTCGTCCACGTATAGACAAACGATTACTCCTCTTCCGTCAGCAAACTTCGTATAGACACACTTGTCTGTTTCACTGACCCTGTAGCCATTTGACCTTATCACCTTGTCAAACTTCTCATGCCACATTTTGGGAGCTTGCTTCAAACCATACAGAGACTTCATCAACTTGCAGACTTTGTCTTCCAGACCTCTGACGACAAAACCTTCTGGTTGTTGCATGTAGATCTCTTCGGTCAGCTCGCCATTAAGGAATGCCGTTTTCACATCCATCTGATGTATCACCAGCTTGTGTATTGCTGCTAAAGCAATTAACAATCTGATAGTTGTCATCCGAGCTACTGGAGCATAAGTGTCAAAGTAGTCGATCTCCTGCTTCTGAGCAAACCCCTTGGCCACTAGCCTGGCCTTGAACTTGTCAATGGTTCCATCTGCTTTCATCTTCTTTTTGAAGATCCATTTGCATCCGATGGGTCTTGCTCCTTCTGGTAGGTCGACCAATACCCATGTGTTATTGGAGGTGATTGAGTCAATCTCGTTGTCAATCGCCTCCTTCCAGAATATAGCATCTCTGGTCTTCATCGCCTCATCATAGGTAAGCGGATCTGCTTCCACATGATAGGTGACGAAGTCATCTCCGAAGTCTTTTGGCCTCCTCGCTCGCTTAGTTGACGGCTCAGCGAGTTCTGGTTCAGCTGGTGTCTCCTCGACAACAACTCCATCTTGGACTACTGGTTCGATAAAGATCTCTGTCTGCTCCGCACCCTCATTATTCTCCGAAATGTCCGCGAGAACAATGTTCTTGTGCCTTGCAAACTTTTCTTCAAAATATTCAGCATCGCGAGATTCGATGATATGATTTGACTCGATATCAAGGAATCTCCGAGCATCACTCTTCTCGGCATACCCCAGGAAGATCGCCTTAGTAGTCCTTGTCCCCAGCTTCTGAATCTTTAGATCCGGGAGCTTCACATAAGCCAGGCACCCCCACACTCGAATGACATTCAGGTTGGTTCTGACTTTGAACCAGAGTTCATGAGGAGTTATGTCGGAAGTTGCATACGGCACTCTGTTCAGAATGAAAGTGGCCGTTAATGCAGCTTCTCCCCAATAGCACTTTGGGAGACCCGCAGTCAACAGCATAGAATTCATCATCTCTGTCAACGTTCTGTTCTTCCTTTCTGCTACTCCGTTGGATTGTGGAGAATACGGAGCCGTCGTCTCGTTGATGATTCCATGTTCTTTGCAGAATGATGAGAATTCATGAGACCTATATTCCCCACCTCGATCACTCCTCAGCCTCTTGAGTTGTTGTCCAGTTTGCCATTCAGCCTCGGCCCTGAACTTCTTGAACTTCTTGAATGCCTCGTCTTTAGATTTGAGTAAATAGACGAAGGCATACTTGGAGAAGTCATCGATGAAAGTAATAAAATACTTCATCCCGGCCTTTGTAGAGAATTGTTTGAAGTCACAGATATCTGAGTGAACCAACTCCAGAAGATCTGTGCTTCGATGGACCCTGTGGAAGGGTTTCCTAGTGATCTTCGTCTGAGCACATATCTCACATTTCTCTACCTTACCCCCACACTTGGAGATAAGTCCTAGACTAGACATTTTGTTTATTCGCTTACAATGAACATGTCCTAGTGATAGCATTGACATTATTATGCTGGGTTACAACAAGCTGAATTTTGTACATTCCTTCAGTCTGAAAAGCTTTCCCGAAGAAAGTACCCTTCTTGGACATCACCATTTGGCCAGCATTGATGTCCATCCTCAAGCCTGCGTTGCAGAGCAGGCTCCCAGAGATCAGGTTCTTTGCGATTGCAGGAACATGCTTCACACCTTGAAGCGTCAGAATGTTCCCCGATGTAAGCTTCAGCTCCACCGTCCCGATCCCCAGTACTTCAGCTTGTGCCTGGTTCGCCATCATGACTTTCTCGGAAGTAGGCTCATAGGAGACGAACCAGTCCTTGTCTGAACAGACATGACATGTCGCGCCAGTGTCTATCCACCAGTCCAAGTCTGCCCCCACAGTTGCAACCTGTGCTATCATGGCAACCTGATTAGTAACCAAAGAAACCTTGTTAGGCTCACCTTGCTCTTTGGGCTTGGACTTGCATTCACTTTTATAGTGACCCTTCTTGCCACAGTTGAAGCAAGTCACATGGGACTTGGACTTCTGTTGCTTGAATCCTGGACCCTTCACTTTCAGATTCGAGAAGTCCTTCTTCTTGTGGTGAGAAGCCGCCTGCTTCCCTTTGTTCTCTCTGGTGGCTTGAACCAGATTCGCCGTTGCTAGTTGCTTGGACAGGGTGTCCAACTTCTGTTGAGAGCGCATCTCGTCCTCAACATGAATCTCGCTGAGGAGATTATCCAGGCTAATCTCCATCTTCTTCCTATGCATCCTTGCATAGATGTTGCTCCATCCTGGAGGAAGTTTTGCCACGATCCCTCCAACGACGAACTTGTCGACGAGGGGCATGCTATCGTCCTCCAGTTTCTGGCGCAGCTTCAAGAACTCTTTCACTTGGGGCAGCATGGTCTTCTCGTCTTCAAAGACCCATTTGTGGTATTTTTCAACCATGAACATCTTCGACCGGGCCTCGTCGTCGTCATACAGCTTCCCCACGGACTCCCAGATCTCTTTGGCAGAAGTCCTCTTTGTGTAGGATTCGGCCAGAGAGTCTTCCATGGAATTCAGGATCAGCAGCCTGCATATGCTGTTATCCTTTTTCCACTTCGTCTGCTTGCTCGTAGCAGCGGCCAGAACAGCAGCAGATCCTGTTGCTGGAACGATTGGTTCTTCCTCATCCAACACGTGATCAACATCCACGAGTTGAAGGTTCAGAGTCACCTTTCGCTTCCAGATCTGGAAGTGTTCGCCGTCGAATTTCTCCAACTTGTTAAAGCCGGTATCGACAAGCGAAGCACGAGTGTTTTCCATCGAATCGTATAGCTTTGAGATTGTTAGTCTATTTGCAAACAATCGATGGAAAAAACTCAGTTGCAATCCCTAAGAAGAGATGCAAAGAATGCAGTTGCAATCCCTAAAAAAGAGATGCAAATAATGCAGTTGCAATCCCTAAAAAAGAGATGCAAATAATGCTGATTGCGTAGCCTAAACGATTAAAAAATCGAATCGCATTTGCAATAGCGGTTTCTCGAAGGCAACAAGAGATGATCAACAACAGTTGAGTCTCAGATTCTCGAAGGCAACAGAAAGAGGAAGGAAGAAGAAGAGCGGATCTCGCTGGGGTGTTGAACACCGGCGCTCAAAGCTATACCCGCAGTACGGATAAGCTCCCAGGAACCAGCAAGTTCAGGAGAACTTCTGGAACGCTCGTAAGTCAATATTTGAGACTTGAACGGGCTTCCTGGACTTAACAGACTCCCTCAACTCTCTTCTTGGTGCATCTTTCAAAGGAGGCCAAGGGGCTCTATTTATAGAGTGGAGTTGAGACTTCACCTCTTCTCCTATCCGATGTGGGACTAAAATACCAATACTCAAAAATAGAGTTTGATATTTTAGATCATCCCACAATCAGCATAGAAGTGTGCCAGTCCACGCCTACCCCCCGAACCCTCCCGTGCATGCACGAGACATCTTGGAGTCCGCGTCCGAGTCCGAGTCCGCACAACAAAAATTAACTTGCATCCTTGTTGGATTTAATCCTTTTTCCTTCTAGGAAAATACTTCCACATGGCACAAACTTGTGCCCCACTACACCTCATGTGCACACCTCAACACAAGCAATGCATTATATTGAGATACTCACCATTTGGTGTAGCCGATGTGGGACTATCTTTTCTAGTCCAAAGGCAAAAACACCAACATGGAGCGTGCGACGGTTAGGAGTAACTGCCAATAGTATTGCATGTTAGAGGACTTGGCGATTATTAGAGGTTCATATCAGTCATGGAGATGATGATACTAGGCATTGGGTGGGGAGAACAATACCTGACATATGGGCTTCTTTACACTTCTATGATTACCTGTGCGCTCCACCGGAGACGCAGGCTCTAGGTGCCCTCTGACTTTTTCTAGAGCTTTATGGACGTAGCCCTTCACATGGTGCCCTTTGACGTTTCCCGAGCGTTATGGACTTAGGCCCCTGGTACCCTCTATGGGAACTATGCTGATCCTATTTTCAGCCAAGGTTCATGCGTCGCAGGATTGTAACTCAACTGCATATTCACAGTAGAATGGTCAGGAACCCGGTTGAATGCATACCTTTCTCTCTTATTATATTATCACAATTTTATATGTTATGGTGTTTTCTTGTATCTTGCTATGTCCCCTGAGGACCTGGTTATCTCTCCAGGTTTAGACGATATTCCACAGGAGTACGGAGCGACATTGGAGTTATCCTATATTGATGACGAGGCAGTCACTACTGATTTCTAGTTTATTACTTATCTGTGACAGTTGTAGACATTATTTTACATCTCTTTTCTTTCTATTCTGCGGAGGTCGGACTCCGATCTAGTGAGACTATTTTTTATAGCTGTTTGGAGTGAGTATGTTCACCCGCCTATCTTTTGATACTCTTATTTATTTATTTGGACTTCGTTATCTTCTGTGTTGAGCTGTGATAAGATTAGATATGTTATTCTGGCCTGTGATTATTTATTTACAACTTATGTGCACATATGAGGAATTCCATATATTGGAGTGTTCTTTGTATATATGCAGCTGGCATGTTTACGTACTTGGTCCTACGTATTTTGGGACTGGGGCGTTACAATATTATATATATATATATATATATATATATATATATATATAGTATATTTTATATAATAAAAAAAATATATATATATATAGTATATTTTATATATATATGTACATAACTCGACACTCTATGTAGTATATTATATATATATATATATATATATATATATATATATATATATTATATATATATGTGTGTGTGTGTGTGTGTGTGTGTGTGTGTGTAGTATATTATATATATATATATATATATATATATATAATCGGCAGCCTCTTATTGATGAGATAAGGAACTCTATCCACGGGCATTACATCATCAAGAGAGGGACTATCCGTTTGTGCCACCAGGTACTTGGCGAGTTCTACGTCCTCTTCGGCTACCCCCGTGATCCCAAAGGTTGGGACTCCGTCTTGGGCAACTTGACCACCAAGGGTTGAACTTATGATATTAGCTTGCCTGAGTATGTCGGATCGGCACTTAGTTGTCGGCTCGTATTGAGAAGACCAGTGACAATTGGCTCGGCAAGGGACTTTGTGTCTTCCGATTGCCTTTGAATGGATTTTGTCAATCAGATCACCATCATCCCTATGACGGGCTTTGGCTCTTGACTTTGGGAGTCGGATGACTATTGGTTCCGACTACGCAGCTTAGACGAGAGAACCGGGTACCTCTTTATGCAAAGTTACGACAAGGGGTGCAGCTTTGCCTGGTTTACGGGTCTGGAGATGAAATATGACGGGTTCCTCTGGCCCTGCGATGGTCTCCAATTTGTCAGTAATGTACTTCTTGGATTCTTCATATAGACAAGCCTCCAAAGAATAATATGACTCAACCCCTTTGAAGGGACCGATGTTAGCGAATTCAGTCTTCACGAAGCCGTGCCTACTGATATACTTGAAGCACTGGTGGAGGGTGGACGGTACGATCATATAGTATTGTATCCACAGACGCCCCAAGAGGATGTTGTATGGCGTGTCTACCTCTATGACGTAGCAAGTAGCCTCCGTCTTCAGGTCGCCAATCTGACATTTCAACTGGATCTTCCCTAGGGGATAGCTTCTTCCCGAGTTAAAACCGCTAATGGCAGTGTTGGTCGCCGCTAGCCGATGCATAGGGATGCCAAGAAGTTGGAGCAAGCTTTCTGGGATGATGCTTATTGACGAGCCAGCGTCGATATGCATCCGATCTACCTTGATGTTGCATATGTATCCAGTGTAGTACAAGGGGCGATCATGCAAGTTGGACTTGATCAACATGTCTTATGGAGTAAATATGATGTTTGGTATTGCATCTGTGCCATCGCTGCCCTGTAGATCTGCTGACGGGTCTTCCCCTGGAGGCTTGACCTGAGCTAAGTAGGCGTCAGCATTTTGGAGTGCTTTGCTTAATGCAACACGAAGATGTTTGGAGAGTCTTAGGAGCTCGTATAACGACAACTTTGCTGGCATATTAGCCAGTTGTGCTAATATGTCAAACTTGTAAGGTCTCTCTAGTCCCTGAGGTACATCATTACGGAGCAGCCTGTCGAAGCGAGTTTCCTTTAGCTTGGATTTATCTGCCAGTGGAGGCTGAGATGGCCTTGGAAATCAGAGGTAGGCAACATTGTCGGCTGAGTATCTTCGACTGAACTATCCCGTACGGGCTGGACTTGTGCACCAGACTGGGTAACAACGGCTGCAGCTTCTTCAGCTTCGGTTGAAATTGTATGGCAGGATCTAGACTTCCTGCCCTTTTTCTTGCTGGTAGGAGATGACACCTCCTGGGTAATTTCGGGCACTGTCTGGATGCACCCACATGATCTCTCCTTGCGATGTTGTGAGAGGTACCAATCCAGAAGTCTGGCTCCGGACGGTGGAAGATTAGTAACCTCCATCGTTGCCCGAGGGACAGGTATTACCCCATCTGGGGTACTTGTTAGAGGGAAGTCGCCGAACTGAATAGACACCATGTTCGCCGCCACGATAACCTCTTCAAAGTCAATCGACAGAGCTTTGGAGTCGATAAGACCCTGAATGTACCGCTTTAATTGGAAGCAATCATGAATGGCATGATGGACATAGCGGTCGAAGTGACAATACTTTGGGTCCTCCATTTCTGCCGCTCGGGGATCACACCTTGGTGGAGGGAGCTGGATCCTACCCCCTTGCAAGAGCATATCGAAGATATGTTTGACATGACTATCTTCAAATGAGCAATTAACCTTAGGCCACGGACCTTCTGCCTATTTTTGTTCAGGCTTCTGAGTCGCATCAGCGACCATCGCCTGTTTGCCCTTATTGTCCCGGTTGGTGGTGGCGTCACTGTTGTTGTTGCAAGGTGTAGAACCAGGACGTCTACCTTTATCCTCTCCATCGGGGATGTGTAATCCCAACTAGCGAGCTTTTTTCAATTTTGCGTCTGCATTGGTAGCACTTATGATGAATGTCGTCCAATCCCTGAACTGATCATTGAGGTTTGAAAGAACTGCTCGATATAGTTCCTTGTTAGCTTCTTTTCTTCCTGAACGATGTCCATGAGAGACGATATCGTTACATCATGTCCCACTTCGTAGATCTTTCCAGGAACATGTGTTTGAAGCCGTCAAAAGAATGGATGCAGTTGTCAGAAAGGTTGCAGTACCAGTTGAACGTGATCCCCTCCAATGCTCCAATGAATAATTGTAATGCCTGTTGTTCTTATTACGTATTTGGAATACGTATACGTATTTTATCTTGTATTTGTATATCTCCTTGGTTTGGTTTGGCTTGGTTATTCTTGGTTCGGATTGGCTTGGTTCGGTTTGGGATTGCTATTGGTTCATTATGAACCAAAGGGTGAACCCCCTACCTACCACCACCACTACCATTTATTAACCCCACTTTCTTCTCTCTCTTCATTACTCTCCTTCTTCCCTCCATTAATTCTTCACCTACCAGAGAGAGGGAGAGAGAGGTCTAGGCAAGTGCAACTTGCTTCATAGAGGAATTCTAATTTTATTGCTTCATTCTCTTCCTTATAGCATTCTAACTTACTTTAGAACGTAGCATTTTCACTTTCCAGGGCTAGATTCTTGTAGATCTATATTTACCTTATTTTTGGATTTCTTGGGTTTTGATATACTTAATCTTGTTTTTTCCGAGTTTTGATGGTTCCATGTTGTAGAGAATTTTGTTCTACCCCATTTTGACCTATGGAAGTTTAGATTTGGGCTCCGGATGATAGAGTTATGCAGCTTGGAAGCCATGGCTTATGGTGTACTTACTTTTCAAAAATTTGGAGAAGAAGTACAGTTCCGAGCCGCATGGTAGCACTTGACCGCATGAACATTTATGCGGCAAATCAGTTCCAACCGCATGCGCTATTGTCTTGACTTGATCGCATGACAAGTTCATGCGGCAAGTATTCCTTCTCAGCCGTATGACTGAGGCCCAGTCCTTCCTGGCCGCATGGATTTCCAGCAACCCTGAGCCGCATGAACTCAACGCTCGCGAGCCGCATAGACCGCAGTCTCCCAGCCGCATGGGTTTGCTTCCCTTGACCGCATAGTCATTGCTCCCTGCAGCCGCATGGGTTTGCTTCCCTTGACCGCATAGTCATTGCTCCCTGCAGCCGCATGGGTTGCTTCTCCCCGGCCGCATGTACTTGATTGTTCAGCCAGCCGCATGGACCCATCCTCCGCCAGCCGTATGAGTTCTATATCCTCGTGACCGCATATGTCTTGCCTTTCTCAGCCGTATGACTGAGTGGATCTCCGAGCCGCATATGACTGATACCTCTTTGACTGCATAAGCCCTTCCCTTTTTAGCCGTATGCGCCTGACCCGATTCAGCCGCATGTGCTGTTCTCTCCCAGCCGCATGAGATCATTCCTGGCATCATATACCTTAGCCGTATGGCCCTCCTATAGCCCTGTGTATTGATATTTTATTAGATATTTTACCTCCATTTTATATCCTTACGCCTTTTGTCATGAACTTGATAATCATGAATTTACTTGATATGTTTGGGCATGATAATTGAACCTGACATGACAGTGACCCGTAGTGGTGCACTTCTGGCATGACTAACCTGACATGACCTGATAGTGGCCCATCGCGGCGCACGCACTCCTGACCAGTAAAATGGACATGTTAAACCTGACATGATTTTCTTGATAAGCTGTTGCGACGGCTACCTAACATGATATGACCTGTATAATTAATCTGGACACCGTGGGCGATTGTGCTTGTACAAATAATCCAGTCCTGTCTTGCATCATGTCTAGGAGGGGACTCCTGAGTACCACGGTCAGGAGTACCTATTGAAATGGACTAAGGCTAAATAACTAGATTAATACATTAGTCATAAAGAGATCTTCCAGCTACAGGCAATCCTGTTACCTGGGTACGCCTTGGGATCTGTAGCCTGCCGTCGAGTAGGGCACATTTCCAGCACACTGTCATGTGTTGCACCCTTCAAGCTACCTAACGGTACATGCATTTCCTAGACGATGTACCCACCTGAATTCAACCCTAATCTTTCAACTCGGGTAACCTGGATGGTCTGCAGGGCTTGTGGCTGTGGAATAATCTCACTGCATCTTGTTAGTAATTAGGCTTGTGACAACCCTAGTTAGTTAAAGTATCAAACCGTAATTCTTGTTTGGCCGTAAAATAATTGGATGGAGTCTAACTAGTTTAGTCTTGCGCTGATCCTGATTACTGCATAACCAGAATACTTGTATTTATTTTACCGATAAATGGTGAGAATTTCAAGTTCTGTTCAGACGAAGGGTTACAACCCCGGTCCTTGTTTGGTTTACGGGTTGTAACCTGGTTATCTGAATAGCTCCATGGTTATCTCGTCGTATATCGTCCTGATGTATTTTCTTATTTCCAATTCTTACTTTATTTATACTCTTGTGCTGATTGCTGGTTTTAGTTCCTAAGTGAAGCCTCATTTGTGGCACTTGCTCTTTCTGGGGTATGACCCAGCTGGTTTTGTGTGGCCAGATTTCGGAGCAGCTCCAGAGGATCTACCGACCTTCCAGCCAGATGGTGGCCACTAGACGGAACCCTGGTAACGAGTGGGTTTATTTTTGACCTCTCACTTTATTGTAAAAATATTCTTTTGAGGCGTTTAACCGGCGAGCACCTGTTTAGCTCGATTGCACTTTACTTACTGTCTGCCTACAGGCTGTAACATGATTAACAGATCCTAGGGTTGATCATGTATGACTAAACTCTTGCTAGTCCTGACATTTTGTAACGACTAGCTTCATGATCAACTGAATATGTAATGTTTGGGATGCCTTACTATTGTATATTTAATGATCATACATCTTGTGACTTTTACTTACTTGCTGTGATTGAGACAATAGGCTTGTTCATGACCTTAAGAGACTGTTGGCTTGTAGATAAACCCTAATGTATCTAGACAGCCGTGACCGCATAGCGAGATGGATCCCATTTCATATACGTAGCTGGCTATGTCTGCCCCCGCTCTCCAGTATTTTGGTTCTGGGGCGTGACAATAATCGCGTGAGGATGGTGTCACTATGCGGCAAGTGGTCAGTTGTGACCTCAAAGTAAGTCATGTACCGACTAGCAGAGGTCTTCCTGTCATAAGAATCGATATAAAACGGCTTATACCGTGGTGGAAAAGGCACATCTCTCCATGCAATGGGATATGGCTGGCATAATCTGAGGTCCCGTGAGGAGTCTCGGGCATTGAACATTGCTCAAAGCTCCTGGACTTCCCTCCTTGCCTCCTTGGCTTTATCTGCAGCTGAAGGAACGGATGTTCTTAAGGGATCATCACCCAAAGGAGGGGCGGTCGTGTTAGAGTCCGCGTTGACTGCGGGTCCCAAGCTTGTTTGTCCGGGCGTCCTTGTCGGTTGGGTTGGTAAGGCGGCTTTGATTTCGTCCATGGACTTGACCAAGGACAGGAGCATGGCTTTAAGTACTTCTAGACGTTGTCGACCAGAAGGTGCTTTATGATCATCGTCGGCCATAAAGACTGTCCATACGTGGGTAGAGGTGGAAGTGACCGTCACAGAGGTGCTCTCTGTGTCATACCCCCGTGCCGAGGAATCATCGAGGAACGTCAGAATGTCATCTTCCTCGGACTCAAAATGGGTGCTACCCCCTGTACAGGAAGCCGCATTATCTTGGTGAGGGTGGTGGTCATCAGGGAAATCCAAGTCTGTTGCACAGTTCTAGGGGACCTCTACCCCCTGTATTTGCTCTTGGTACACCGGGTTGTCACATATATTAAGGGAACTGCTACCCCCAGCTTTATCTACTCTCAAGGAGGCCGAAGGTGCACCCCCGGGTACCGGAAGCTTCTTTTTGGATTGAGTGCCTAAATAGACACACCCTGTGGTTGTCGATGGGAATCCCCAGATGAGGGTCTCCTTGTAATTCTGGCCGAGATGGCCGGGATGGAAGAGCCTGTCTTCTTTTCTCCCTTGCTAGGAGGAACCTTTTGACTTGAATTACAAGAGGCAAAAGGAAACTCTTTGTCCCCTCGAATTTGCACCTGTTTCTTGAGTTGTTGTCGGACATGTGCTGGCTGCTGCAGCCGTTGGAAAACTGACTGCCGACCTTCGGGTGCTGCTGATTTGTCGCAGCAGCAGTTGATGATGACCCGGGTGCAACGACGTCCCGAGAGGGACTCATTGCATACCAACGCTGCCACCTTGCGATTGTGAGTAATCACCTTACGCAAGTCGGTAGCAAGCTGATCTACCTTTGCACCAAACTTGTGGACTCGGGTATCCCGAGCGCACGGGTGCTTAGGTGTCATGTTTGCTTCCTGATCCGTGACTAGTAAAAGCACTTGCTCTGGATCGTTAGAGGGAGACTTTAAAGACCCACCCTGTCCGTTAGCCCTGGGGGACTGGAAGCGGGTGGTTCTGTACAACTTTCCGTCAGGAGCCCGTGTAACAGTCAACGGGGCCCGCTGACAATCAGCAACTTGGACAGTTGACTGGGCTAGTTGGGCCCATACTGCCCTAGACTTTTTTGACTTAGCATCCGAAGGCACATAGTAAAAAGAGTCCAGATTGATACATCCTACATTCTCAATGGGCCGCATGGCGTCGGGCCCGCATGAGAGGCGGTCGAACACAGAGCTTCTGATAGGGCCGTATGAGACATCATATCTGAGGCCAGGATTGGATGTCGCATGGGCTACCTTCTTGTGGCCAGAGCTGGCTGCCGTATGGACTATCTTTTTGCGGCCAGAGCTGGCTGCCGTATAGGCCGTCTCCCTGCAGCCTGAGTTGGCTGTCGCATGAGTTGTCTGTCTGCGGCCAGAGTTGGCTGCCACATGGACAGACTGCCCATCTCCTTTATGCGGCTTCTTTTTTGTTCACATAGATTTCCCTTGTGCCTCCAAAAACTCAGCATCGTAGTGTTTTCCTCTGCTGGATTTGAGGGTAGAAGGGTCCTCTACGGTCGAAAGCAAATTCGTAGGAGAGTTTTGGTCTTCGTCTTGGGCTACAGAAGGAGCTTCTTCGAAAACTTGGTCGGGGGCAACAATTTTGCGCACCGACGTCCTACGAGTCCTCTTTGGGTTGGCTCGCTTCTAAGACGGGCTAGCGCTCCCTTCAGAGAGAATTTCTTCGAAGGCTTGTTAGTCAAAATGAACCACAAGCATCTGCTGTGTAGAGCCTATCTTGGACGCATCAGATTGCGTCACCAGCTTCTCATCAGTAGAGAAGGACGTCTCCAGCAGATTCGCCATCATGTTTGCCATAAAAAAATCAAAGACAGGTATTACAGAACACTGAAATTGATTGCAAACTCGCTTGTACAAAGAAAATCCTAGAAAGAAATTCTAAAAAATAATCTAAGTACAATTGTTTAGTTTTGATTCTTGGGGGTGACGGTAGAGGCTCCGGAAAGTGCTATCAACTCTGTCTTACTCCTTGGACTATCTGACGCAAGTCTTTAGCTCTTGAAGAAATTGCTTTTTTGAAGGTTGCCAGCCTTTTACAGGGGTGTGGCACCCTGCTATTTATAATAGAATGTATGTTGCACCACATAGTTGGCCTGTGGCCACGTGGCTAATTGGCATGCGAAGACCCGCTCTTTGGCCGCCATCTGTCGATTTGTTGGGATTTTATTACAGCAAATCTAGGTAGTTAAGACTTGGTCAGATTGCCACGTGCCTTGTCGTAGGAATCATTTTTTGAGCCGCATAGATCTCTCAGTTTTCGACCATGTGGGGCCGCATGAGCCTCATGCGACTTAAGTCGTAAACTTTCTTAGCCCAGTCATAGCTTAAGGATTTAAGCCGCATAGATTCTGTATTTTGCCCGCATAAAGCTCATGCAGCTTGGATCACAGTTACTTTTGGCCGCTTGAAGTTCGAAGACTTTGGGGCTGCATATGTTTGAGCCGCATAAGGTTCATACGGCTTAGGTGACACTCCTTCTGGCCGCATGAAGGCGTATGAATCCTGCTTTTGGGCGACATCTCACGTCTTATCTTTTTTTCAAAGTGTCAGAGCTGTCATTTTTGTCAGTTTTGACAGAATTTGTCAGCTTTATGAGACGAACTGATCCTCATGGCCGCATATCTTTCTTCTGTAGCTGGTTGTCGACGGGCCACATAAAATACTGAATCTGTCATGTGGCTTTCCTTTATGCGGACTTGTTTGGCCGAAAGAACATATGCGGCAATTTGTGATCCACGCGAACCCCATATTTTCTATGCTTCTACAGTGATCGTGTCCAAGTGTGGGAAAGGATGATTTTCGTGTGTTGGCTTTGAGAGCTGCTTAGAAATTTTAAGACTCTTTCTATTTGTATAAATATTGTCTTTGGTTATTCTCTTTACTGTGAAGGATTGGGGAGACCCTATAAATGATTTTGATTTTGATTCAGTTAATTTGGGGCTCAAAATATGCATGTCCTTTCTTTTATATGTTTTCATTCTTCTTTATGTGTTGTGCATCCATTCTTTTGGTTCTTATATATTTCGGATAGATTGGTGAAAGTGTGATGCTTGGAATGAGTTCACATGACAGGGAGATGGATTAGATTCTTGTGAGACTGGATTTTGTTATGATCTACCCTTTCTAAACTATGAGTTTAGTATCTGTGCTTAAACTTGGATATTGTAGCCATGAGTTCGAATGAATATTTTAACCTTGAGATCATTCTTGGTAAGTTAGTTCCACGGGTTCTGGGGTTGGCTCTGTAATGCTTTTTGGGAAGGGATCAGGTGTATTCAATTGTTTGTCTAATGACTTCGTAAGTTGGCCGGTTAAATAAGTTTAAGATTTTGGTTAGCATATAATTAATAAGTATATTTTATAAATGGTATTAAATAAGTTTTACTTAAATGCTATTAAGATAGAATATTATGTTAATATTTACCTATATAAGTAAAAAATTGAGTTAGCTAACTTACTAGCTAATTTCTTTTACCTAGTTTAAGTTTATAAATGGTAAGGTTTAGCTAGCTAGTCATAACTAATAAGTATAATTTAGAAATTAATCAACTTGTAAATTATTTAAAACATGAGGACATCCAGCTCCATCTATTACACTTGATTTCTCGGAGCAAGACAAGTACATTTCTATGGTTTTTGTGCATTTACATATCTTGTACTTTTCGCGTGACACGTCATGACATGATATCTTGTACCCTGTATTTCCTGTTCTTGTACTTACTTGTGTCGGAAGGGGAAATACACTAGCTATGTGACAAAACCCCAGTTATTATATTCATGTAGATAGCTTAGGCCTCGCATCATGCACGCGGGCCCTAAGTCGTACAAATATTTCACGTACTCCTGTACATGATCCTGTACTCACACTAGCCGGTCACATAGGCTAGTTATATTTTAAACATTATGCACATGTCTGGTACTTCAGGTTTACGGTTACAATCCTGTACTTTATTTTCTGTTGTAAGCCCACTTCCCAAATTTTTAATTTTTTTAATTTTATTTGTTTATGATAAATTTTATGGCCGTTGTGAGTCATGCCAAAGCTTGTAGGAGGGCTATGACCATATTAAGGTCATATGACCTCTAGATAGCTTATATATGTATTATTTAGCTATTTTATATTTTTCTACAATTTTTGGATATTTTTAGGTATTTAATATTTAAGGTTATTATTTTTTAGGACTTTAAGTACTTACTGTAAGGTCATACGGGGGTATTTCTGGACCAAATATTTTTATTTGGGCTCCAAATAACTAAAAATATTTTCTAGAATATTTTGGAATTTTTTTGGATCTTTTAAAATTTTTGGGAATTTTTATATAATTAAAACGTATAGAATTTATATTTTATAGGCTTTGGGAATTTACTGTGAGGGCACACGATGATATTTTGTGTTAAAATATTTTATTTAGATTCTAGACACTTAGAAATATTTTCTAAAATTTTCTAGAATTTTTCTGGATTTTTATGCAATTTATTTTGATTTATTTGGACTTAAAATGATTTTTAAATAATTTTCTGAATTAAATAAATAATTACCCAATAATCCAACCGGAGGGGGGCCCACCTGTCGGCGCCCGCTACAGTAACCGCCTCTCTCTCTCCTATATATGCATTGTATATTCACAAACCTTAATTAATTATAGCCTCCTCCTTTTGGAGTTTGATCTCGTTGATTCCCCGACTTTCCGAGGCGATTGCCGTCAACTCGAACCTCATTTTTGCGTGCCGTTTTTTTGTTGGAAGCGTATTGAGGTATAGTTTCTCAATATCTAATTTATTTTCGAAATTTCCGAACCTAAATTTTTGAAAAATTTGTAGAGTGTCGGTTGTCTGAAACTTGATACGTTTCGGTGTTTTCGAGATTCCGGGAGAACCAGAAATCGAAATCATGAACCGTTTGAAGTTTCAGAAAGCTAACACAGACCTCTACGATATATATTTTTCTCAGAAATTATTTCGTTCATTTAGTATTTTAGTTTTACTGTTGAACTCAAAATTGATCTGTTGATCACCGTTTTGGTCACGATTAGCCATAACGGCGATATCTTTTGACCAAACGTAATTTTGCGGCAGGTTGATTCTAGCGCACTCATGGCATTAAAATCTATCTAGGTGCACTTTCAAAATTAGAGTTCACAGTGTTTGACTAAATAGTCAATAGCACGCCTCGATTTACGTGCCATGGTTTCCAAAATTGGAAACATAACTTTTAATGGCCAAACTTGCATGTTCAGATTATATTCAGATTAATATTAGGCTAAATTAAGTTTTTAAGTGAATTATTCCAGAATTAATTGTTATTAGATTAGTAACCCAACTAGCCACTATTCCATGAATTTAGAACTAGAACATTAGAATTGATTTATGGTTTTTGTGCACGGTTCGTAGTGCAATATGTGTTATAGGTTGACAGCTTCTAGATCGGCATTTTTCTCATCCTCTACTTGTAGCTACGATTTGTGCAAGGATTCAGGCAAGTACAGTATTGCATTTATGTTTTAGTTTATTATAACGTTTACTCTATAGTTTTCTCGTTTGATATCCGGTTGAGTCATTGCTTGATATTCCATTGAGACACAATTGTGACACGGTAGTTATCGTATCCTTCTTAGTGTATCATTGACCGTTATTGATTGTTAGAGAGTCGGGAGGGGAAATACTCGATAAATACGTGCACAAACCCAATTACCGTTACCGAATGATAGCTAAGTCATACACACCCACGTATGAGTTAGCCGTACCAATTACTGAATGATAGCCATCGTATGATGTGTCGTATTAGCCCAACCGTTCACGTATTAAAAGGTATTTTATACACACATAGTGGCTTCTATTTTTTTTCCTTTATCTAGTCCATTATCTTGTTAGTTCAAATCTTGTTAGTTTACATCTTGCCAGTTTATATCTTGTTATATCCTGTCTTGCTAGTTTACATTTTGCTAGTTCATATCTTGATCGTTCATACCTAGCTAGTACTAGTTCTTTATATACTCTTTATCATCATTGTTTCTCGCTTGTTCTAACTTATTTTGGACTAACAACATTAATTGCAATATGGTTGTACTCTGCTCCTTTCCTGACTGGATCGTTATTATAGGTGAGGATGACGTATCTACTTTTACGCTAGACCATACGAGGGGGAGATAGAGACTCAAAGGCCAAACAATAGAAGACTAGTTAGATGTGTGGTAGTTTTCGATAATTGTAAAAGCTTACATTCTTCTTTAAATGTAAATCTTCTATATTTTGTAAAGTTGATTTAGTTGTTGTGAATGAGCAGTTAGTATTTATGAGCACTTTATTTATTGTGGGCTAGACAGCGTACTACCGCCGATACCGCGGCGTAGGCTGGGCTTGGACACGCACTCGTATCCCGAAAAGCGGGTACGGGTCGTGACAAGTTTTTATGGTGGCCCATGCAGGTCTGATTTCGCAAAAGATTGCGAACTTGTGGTAGTACTTAAGTTAGCAGTACTACTGCAAGCCTGCGACTAGTGTGCTCATTCACAATTAGGATTAATTTAATTTTAGGAGAATAAATAGGACTAGGAGTCCCTTATGTTGGCATATTTTATTTTGATATATTAACATCATCTTCGTAGTTTAGTTTTCTATGTCTTCAGATTCATATCTTCTTAGAAGCTCTACTACATAAAGACTATCCTTTCAAGTGCTACCATCCTTTGCATTGAAGACTGAAGCAGATACCGGCGCTCCTTGCATAGACGGCTTCCTACTGCTTAAAGTTTTCGAGTCTGTACAAGGTCTAGGTATATCTGTAAACACTTAAGGTTGGATGACAAACTAAAAGCATAAGTCAAAAATCAATATCTTACAGAGCGGCATACCGGCGGTATGCTCCGGCATACCGGCGCTATATCGTTTTCGTTGTCCATAAAGTTTCTATGATAAATTGTCGGCATACCGACGGTATGCTCCGGCATACCGGCGGTATACCGTTTTGTAGACCACAAAACGTTCTGTGACAAAACGTCGGCATACCTACGGTATGCTCCGGCATACCGGCGGTATACCGTTTTATTTGCCTAAAAATTTTCTATGATAAAACGTCGGTATACCGACGGTATGCCGCTGCATACCGACGGTATACCGGGTTATAAATATTTGATTTTTTAATTGCTCTGACTAGCATTAATGGCCGAATTTAATGCTCTCAACGGATATTAATATGACCATTACTACTTGACTGGTATACCGACGGTATGCCGTGCATACCGACGGTATGCCGGTCTGGCTGTATCCAGAGCATTAATTGCCACCAACTCTTGGTTTCTCTAAAAGAAAGTTTCTCTCTCATTAAGCTTTCACCAACTCTTGCCATAAATTTTCCAAACAACCAAGAGCTCCACCATTAATACTCTACCAAGCTTTTAATTGTCATCCTCTCCCAAAGTGCTAGAGTATTTAGAGTTATATTTTCGATCTTCACGTTTAGAAGATCAACAAGTTCTCTTCTCATTTGTTTGAAGTTGGCGAGCCTTCGTAAGAAAACTCGTGTGTTGAAGTTGGCGAGTCTTCGGATCCAAACTGTATTGAAGTTGGCGAGTTCTTCGGATCAAAACTCGTGTGTACTATTTGATTAAATAGTGGATTTAAGCCGGAGAGAGTTCCGGGTCTGGATTGCCTCAAGCGAGGATACCAGGAACATCTTGTGTTTGATCTTCTTACTCTTTACTTTTATTTGTCATATATTGCTTCTTGTGCTCTAGTTATTTTATTTTCCTATTCACCCCCTCTAGGGTTCTACAATTGGTATCAGAGCTTTGTTCTCTTGATTTGGATTTACACCCTTTGAGTGATCCATGGCCATAACCCTAGTATCAACACCTTCACAATGAAGGACACTCCACAAATAGCCTCCCCTATTTGATGGAACAACTATAACTACTGGAAGATTAGGATGAGCATTTATCTGAAGTCCATAGATTTTGATTTATGGGATTGTGTGATAAATGGTCTTCCTACTCCTTCCAGAGTTATTGAGGATATTGCTTCTGACACCCTTAGGGACACACTTACTGAAAACACCAAGAAGCTTGCTAGTCGAGATGCCAAGCTGTGAACGCTTTATTGTGCTCTCGACAGTAGTAAATTCAACAGAATCTACTTGCAAGACTTCCAATGAGATTTGGAAGTTACTTGAAGTCACACACGAGGGTACTTCACAAGTGAAGGAATCCAAGATTAGTAGACTCACAAGAATATGAGTCCTTTAAGATAAAGCATGATGAATCTATTACTTGCATGTTTACTGTTTTGGTGATATTATTAATCCTCTCTCTTCTCTTGGTAAGGAATATCCTGCTCATGAAAAGATCAGAAAAATTCTTAGAGGATTGACAAAAGTTTGAGTCCTAAAGCTACCGCAATCATTGAGGGGAACGACCTGACAGTCATGAACCTTGAGACCCTCATGGGTAAGCTAATGACTCATGAACTCGATATGAAGATCAAAGGAATCCTCCATACAAGAGAAGAGAAGGAGAAGACCAAAGAGAAGGAGAAGTCTCTTCTCTCAAAGTTACAAAGTCCTACTCCAAGGATAGCTCGACGACAATGAGTCGGACGACGATGAAGAAATAGCTCTCACAGCTAAGCACTTCCGGAAGTTCCTCAAATTTAACAAAGCCAACCGCTTCAGACGGGACAATAAGGAAGATCTGGCGTGTTATCAATGCAGAAGACCCGGACACATCAAAGGGACTGTCCGATGATAAGAAAAGACTCAAGCAAGTACGAGAAGCCTAGCAAGGGAAGCTCGTCCTCCAGGAAATTGCCAACACAAGCATTTGGTGTGAGAGTGACGCAAGCGACTCCGACAACGACAAAGAGTGCAAACACAATGCCAACGTTTGTCTCATGGCAACCGATGAGGTACTTGATGATCTCTCCTTAAATACTCTTACTTATGATGACTTGGAGAAAGCTATCCTTGAATTGCATGAAGAGCACAAAGGTGTTAGGAATAAATATAAGAAATCTCTAAAAGAGGTTGATGCTCTTCAACTTGAAGTAGAAAGACTCTCAAGCATCATTATTGATGTAAAGGAAAATCTCCTGCTTCTGACACGGATGAGATAGAGTCTTTGCGACTCAAGTTTCAAGAATCTCTTGTCACCATCAAAAAAAGGATGATGAGATTCAATCCATGAGAAGAGCTTATGAATTTGTTATGCATAAGGTTCAAGATGCTAATAGGAGAAATATGATACTTCTATTAATATAATGATCTTCTTGTACAGAGTAAGAAACTAGGTAATAAGAACACTACTCACATGCATACTCCAAGACACCTCCACACTCATCACAATGCTAGACATACTTCTTACATGAACACTACACACAAATCTTTTCTAACACAAGGAAAGGACCATTTGTTAAGAAAAACACTTCGCATCATGCTTTTTATTATCATCATCATAATACTAATGTTAGAACTCCTCGCACTAGAGATTCACATATGCATGATTCTCACATATCTTCTTCTAAATCCTCTATGATTTATGACTACTGTGGCTTTGGACATACGACCAATTATTGTCATACAAGGAAACTTGTTGATAAGAAAGTTTTTAAGTGGGTTCCTAAGACTAACACTCAAGGACCCATACGATCATGGGTACCAAAATGTTCATCTTCAACTTATGTTGTAGGTGAAGAGTCCTTCTCATGCTAGAAGCAAGTGGATTCTCGATAGCGGTTGTCCACGGCACATGACCGGGGATGCTTCATTATTTACAACGCTATCGATGAAAAGGACACGTCTCTTTTGGTAACAATCTTAAAGGTCACATTATAGGAAATGGTAATATAGGTTCCCCTCCTTATCTTTGTATTAAGAATGTGTGTCTTGTTACTAATCTTAAACACATCTTCTTAGTATTAGTCATCTTAACGATAATGGTTATGATATCAAGTTTGTTAAGCTCAAATGCTTCATTACCGATAGTTCAAATGGATCTATTGTTTATGAAGGCATTAAGAAAACAATATCTATGTTTTATATCTTGTCGAAGACACTAACAATGACAGGTGCTTAGTTGCTAAGAACGATGAGAGTTGGCTTTGGCACATGAGGCTCGGACATGCCAACATGGATACCATCTCTCGTCTTGCTACCAAGAAGCTCGTAAGAGGACTCCCAAGTATCCCGTTCAAAAAGGATATGGTGTGTGAAGAATGCGAGAAGAGTAAGTTAACAAAGTCATCCTTCAAATCAATCAACTCTGTGAGTACTTCTAGACCTCTTCAACTTATTCATATGGATCTTTTTGGTCCTAGTAGAGTTGCTAGCCTTGGAGGCAAGCTTTATGCTTTTGTTTTGGTCGATAATTTTTGAGATTTACTTGGGTTATTTTTCTTGCTTGCAAAAGTGATACTTTTCTGTGAGTTTGTTGCTTTTTGTAAACGTGTTCAAAATGAAAAGGTTTTTCTATTAACAAGATTAGAAGTGATCATGGAGGAGAATTTGACAATGCCGATTTCAAAAGTTTTGTGAAAAGAATGGTTTTGGACATGATTTTGCTTGTCCACGTACTCCTCAACAAAATGGTTTGTGGAGAGAAAGAATAGAACCCTTGGCGATATGGCCCGGGTTATGTTAAACCAATATAAGCCCCCAATATTTTTGGGCGGAAGCCGTTAACACGGCATATCATGTTATAAATAGGGTCTTGATTAGACCTATTTCTAAGAAGACTCCTTATGAGCTTTGGTTTGACAAAATTCCTCTATTGATTATTTTAAAGATTTTGGTTGTAATTGTTTTATTTTGAATACCAAGGATAACCTAGGCAAGTTTGAAAAAAGCCTATGAAGGAAATATTCCTTGGATACTCTACTCATAGTAAAGGTTTTCGTGTTTTTAATAAAAGAAGTCTTGTTGTCGAAGAGTCAATCAATGTCTCTTTTAATGAACTTAACTCTTCTACATTCTCTTCTTCCGATGATATTGATGACATCTCGTTTGGGTTGGAGAACTCCTCTATTGGAGATCGTCCTTCTTCATCTAACAATGAAGTTGTGACTCCAACAAAAGAGTCTCCTCCTCTCCTCCTCAAAAGGATCTCCCAAAAGAATGGAGATTTTCACCAATCATCCTAAGAACTTATCATTGGGGATCCTTCCTCTAGTGTTAGCACTAGATCATCAACTCGTGATCTTTGTGCAAACGTGGCTTTTATATCTCAAATAGAGCCTAAAAATGTTAATGATGCTTTTTTGATGAATTTTGGATGATAGCGATGCAAGAAGAGCTAAATCAATTTGAGCGAAACAAGGTTTGGAAACTTGTCCCAAAACCTAGCAATCATCCCATTATTGGACTAAATGGGTGTTTTGAAATAAACTTAATAAAGATGGGTTAGTGACTCGAAACAAAGCCCGATTGGTTGCTCAAGGCTATAACCAAGAGAAGGCATTGACTACGACGAAACCTATGCTCCGGTTGCTCGTCTCAAATCCATTCGTATGCTATGTGCTTTTGCTTGTTTTAATGATTTTAAACTCTTTCAAATGGATGTTAGAGTGCTTTTCTGAATGGTATTATTAAAGAGGAAGTTTATGTAAAACAACCTCCTGGCTTTGAAGATTTTTAATTTCCTAATCACGTGTTCAAACTCCACAAAGCCATTTATGGCCTCAAACAAGCTCCTCGTGCTTGGTATGAGCGCCTTAGCTCCTTTTTGTTTCACACAATTTTTCTAAGGGCAAGGTTGACAACACTTTTTATCAAATACCATAATGGCACTCTTTTATTGGTTCAAATTTATGTCGATGACATTATTTTTTGTTCTACTAACAATACACTTTGTGTAGAATTTGGTAAAGTTATGCAGGAAGAATTTGAAATGAGTTGATGGGTGAGCTATCATTCTTTTTGGGATTACAAATCAAACAAGGACCCAAAGGGACCTTCATCAATCAAGAAAGTATACAAAGGATCTCCTCAAGCGTTTCGAACTTGACTCATCCAAATCAATGAGGACTCCTATGGCAACAACGACAAAGCTTGACAATGATGAAGATGGCACATCGGTTGACATCCGTAAGTATCGAGGTATGATTAGTAGTTTACTTTATCTAACTGCTAGCCGTCCAGATATCATGTTGAGTGTATGTCTTTGTGCACATTATCAAGCAAATCCAAAGGAATCGCACTTATGTGCCGTAAAGCGTATTTTTTCGATATCTCAAAGGTACCGTGAACATGGGCCTTTGGTATCCGAAATCTTCATCCTTTGTGCTTTACGGCTTCTCGGATGCAGATTTTACCGGATGCAAGATTGACCGAAAAAGCACTAGCGGCACATGCCAATTTTTGGGAAATCCTTGGTATCGTGGTTTAGTAAGAAACAAAATTCTGTTGCTCTTTCAACCACTGAGGCCGAATATATTATGACCGGTTGCTGTTGTGCACAAATTCTTTAGATGTCACAAACACTTTTAGATTATGGCATTTATCATACTTGCACCCCTATTAAATGTGATAACACTAGCTCGACCAATCTCACGAAAAAACCGATTTGTCACTCACGCACGAAGCACATTGAAATTAGACACCATTTTTTCGTGACCATCAACAAAAGGGGATATTCATCTTGAATTTATTGACACTACTTATCAGTTAGCGATATTTTACCAAACCGCTTCCGGAAGATCGCTTCATTTTTCTTTGCCGAAAAATAGGCATTTTAAATTTTGACTCTTAGTTGTTCTCGGCCGGCACACCGACGGTGTACTGCGGTATCGACGGCATATTTTTGGCTCGAATTAGGTTCTGTGCCAAACTTCGGTATACCGCCGGCATACAACGGCATACCGCGGTATACCGGTGTGCGGCAGACAGCTTTTTCAATTCGAAATGGGCCCACCTTTCCTTCTTTCCTTTTATTTCTTCTTCCCCTCATTAATTCCCTTCCCATCCATCACTTCCATATTATTATTTTCTCCTCTTCCCCATATCCTAACTTTCCATCACATTAACTTCCCCTCTCTTCATCTTCCCCATTACTCCTCTTTTCTCTCCATTATCATTTCCAACCCACAAACCTCTCCACTTCTCTCAATAACCGTTCCCCCATTCCCCTTCTCCACAACTTCTTAAAAACCCTTTTCTTCTTCATTCTCTATCCTTCTCTCATCCACACCTCAAACCCTAACTTCCTCCTCCAACTTTTTCCTCCATGGCCAATCCTAAGCGTCCCCGCTCCTCCTCCACTTTCTTCAATCCTTACTCCGGTGGCTCTCCTTCATGGATATGATCAGCGGGTCTTCACCTCCTCCTTGGCGGCCGAGACTTAGTTTCAACACTTCATCCACCATAACGTCTTCAAGGGCCGTACAATCAATTGGAATCTCTTCCCGGCCATGTCTCCTTTTTGACGAGGCCGGACTATCATACCTTCTTCGCGTCAGGTGCCCGTCTACCCCGTCGCCATCCGTCTCTTCTACTGCAACATGATCCCGGATGACGAGCACGGCGCCATACAGACGATGGTAAATGATCGTATTTCCGTCTCACGGCTCGGGACATCTCCAGCATCCTCGGCATCCCGGACAGAGGCGAAGCTCTGCCAGCCTTGGCTGCTCTTAACTCTTCGGAGGAGACCCCCTTGACGAGTTCTGCCACATCATTTGCAAGGGCCCAACACTCCTGCTATCTCGGCCCTTTCCGCACAGCTGGAGCCATTCTATTACGAGCTCTATCGGATCGTGTGCCACACACTCTATCCCAAGGGCGGCAGCTATGATGCCATTATCGACGACGCCCTGGTGTGCATGTACTACCTCTATGCGAGGAAGTCTTGGTCCTTCCCTAAGACTCTCCTTCATACCTTCAAAGGCGTCCTACCAGTGGGGAAACAGAATCTTTATTACGACTCCTTCATCACTCTCATTCTGGAAGCCAAGCAAGTACCTCTCCATTTGCTCCTCGGACGGCGTCCCATCCTACCTAGCTTTTTTGCTCTATCGGTGGTGCCTCCACATCCCGCGCCTCTTCCTTCCAAGAGCCGCCGTTTTGCTCCTGCTGCACCTGCCGCTACTCCTCCTACCTCTGGCTGCTACATGCCGCTGACTCAGCAGCACTTCGACATGTGTATGGCTCAGACGGAGGAGCAAATGCATGCCCACATTCGTGGCCTTGGCACTCTGATTCAGTCCCGCTTCCATGACCAGGCCTATTTCATTCAGCGTACTCTTCAGGACCGGGACGCTTTTTTGGATCCGAATCTTCAGGATCCAATGTACCAGGCCTTACGTTTTTCCGATCAATACCTACGGTTTCATGTACCCGGACGACATTGACCCTTTGGCGCTTTTCACCAGGCTCGGGATGGGGGATGATCTGGATGGCGAGTAGGGGTTGCTTCCTTTTGATGGTGGTGTCGAATAAATGAGTGTCTTAGTTTCTTGTGTTTGTTTTTACTTTGTCTTTTGCGGTCCTTCGGGGACCTATGGTTGGTTGGTTCTATTAGTTTGTAGTCCTACGGGGACTTGATATTTGTCTTCTTATGTTGCTAAACTCTCGTAGAGGAGAGTCTTTTTATATGTCTTATGTAGTATGGGTGTCCTGCATGTATCACTGTTTCAACTTTTATCTAAATACATGCTTTTATCTATGATACTGTGCTCCACATTTATGACTATTTTCTATTATCACTTTTTTTTTCATCTTTGACCAAGTGACAAAGGAGGAGAAAACGTATTGAGGGGGAGTTGTCTACCAACGGGGGAGTTACTCCCTGAAGATGCTATCTCTCTATTTTGTCAATTATAAAATGGGGGAGATTGTTGGCACATTTTATTTTGATATATTAACAGCATCTTCGTAGTTTAGTTTTCTATGTCTTCAAATTCATATCTTCTCAGAAGCTCTACTACATAAAGACTATCCTTTCAAGTGCTACCATCCTTTGCATTTAAGATTGAAGCAGACCGGCGCTCCTTGCATAGACGGCTTCCTACTGCTTAAAGTTTTCGAGTCTGTACAAGGTCTAGGTATATCTGTAAACACTTAAGGTTGGATGACAAACTAAAAGCATAAGTCAAAAATCAATATCTTACAGAGCGGCATACCGGCGGTATGCTCCGGCATACATGCGGTATACCATTTTCGTTGTCCACAAAGTTTCTGTGATAAATTGTCGGCATACGACGGTATGCTGCATACCGGCGGTATACCGTTTTGTGGACCACAAAACGTTCTATGACAAAACGTCGGCATACCGACGGTATGCTCCGGCATACCGCGGTATACCATTTTGTTTGCCTGAAAACGTTCTATGATAAAACGTCGGTATACCGACGGTATGCCGCTGCTTACCGACGGTATACCGGGTTATAAATATTTGATTTTTTAATTGCTCTGACTAGCATTAATGGCCGTATTTAATGCTCTCAACGATATTAATATGACCGTTACTATTTGACCGATATACCGACGGTATCCGCTGCATACCGACGGTATGCCGGTCTGGCTGTATCCAGAGCATTAATTGCCACCAAGTTCTCTTCTCATTTGTTTGAAGTTGGCGAGCCTTCGTAAGAAAACTCATGTGTTGAAGTTGGCGAGTCTTGGATCCAAACTCGTATTGAAGTTGGCGAGTTCTTCGGATCCAAACTCGTGTGTACTATTTGATTAAATAGTGGATTTAAGCCGGAGAGAGTTCCAGGACTGGATTGCCTCAAGCGAGGATACCAGGATACATTTTGTGTTTGATCTTCTACTTTTTACTTTTATTTGTCATATATTGCTTCTTGTGGTCTAGTTATTTTTTATTTCCCTATTCACCCCCCTCTAGGGTTCTATACTTATTCAATTTGACCCTTGGATAGTTAAGATATTTAAATAGGCCATGTGATTTAGCTAATGATTTATTGAAGTCTCGATATAGATAAATCGAAGAATTTTTCTAAGAGAATAAGTTATTTTGTTTTGACATGTTGGTAGGATCCAAGGTGGGTAGAATATACGTTTGGTAAGTTAGGCCTTCATAGAATTCAATTCCTAATTTTGATCTTTTGTGCCATTTTATCTTCTGCCTTCACTAAACCTCATTTTATTTTCAAAACTATTTTACGATCGTTTTATTTAATTCCTAATCTTGGTTCAATTATCTATATATTAATTCAAGTTGTCTTCGTTCATTTTGTGATCGTTTTGTTTTAAAACTGATACTTCTACTCAATGACAGATACTTATATTTCTTATCATGATCGACTTAATTGAATTTATTGAAGTTCCTTTGAAATCTTATGGATATAGTTAAAATAATTGTCGGTGACATATAATGGTAAGGCAGATGTGCACTGTCCCCATTATTTGAATTATGGAGACTGTGGGTCCACTGCAGTCAGTAGTGCACTGGCATGGCCTGACCCCAAAGTTGAAATAATTTTAAGTATGCGTAGGTTGTCGAATATTACTAAAACTATATCATAGTTATATTATTGATCTTTTGATTTATTATGTCAATATTGGGTAAAGTTGATAAAGTGTTAGATAAAATATTATACTTGAGTCATGAAACCAAAGGTTCACGGCAGCCAGATGTACACTGGCGAGGCATGCTTCTCGGTTAAAACTTCGGATATACTTATGATTCTCAAATATCATAGCGACTATATCTTTTATTGGCATACGACTATTTTTTTTTTTTGTTTCAAATTTATTTGATGTCTTATTTCTTGTTACTTCTTCTCTACAACTAGTAGATCTTTATTTCTTTCATATTTTTCTTTTTCGAATCATCATATTTTAAACCTATTTTGATTTCCTTCACTATATTTCTAAAACGTATTTATATTTGATTCTATATGCTTGATCAATTTCGATCATTCATCACATTATTTTCTTGATTATATTCTTTGTCGTGCTTATTCATATCGATTGGTCATGTCATATTTTGATATTCTTGGTTGTGCCTATTTGTATCTTTTGAAATTTTGAGGACGAAATTTTTTAAGGTGGGTAGATTTGTAAGCGCCTTCCCAAATTTTTAATTTCTTTTAATTTTATTTGTTTATGATTAATTTTATGGCCACTGTGAGTCATGCCAAAGCTTGCAGGAGGGCTATGACCATATTAAGGTCATATGACCTATAGATAGCTTATATATGTATTATTATCTATTTTATATTTTGCTACAAGTTTTGGATAATTTTAGGTATTAATATTTATAGTTTTATTATTTTTAAGGACTTTCAGGATTTACTGGAAGGTCACACGGGGGTATTTCTGGACCAAATATTTTTTTTTGGGCTCCAAATAACTAAAAATATTTTCTAGAATATTTTGGAATTTTTTGGATCTTTTAGAATTTTTGAATTTTTATATAATTAAAACATATAGAATTTATATTTTCTAGGCTTTGGAATTTACTGTGAGAGCACAGATGATATTTTGTGTTAGAATATGTTATTTAGATTCTAGACAGTTAAAAATATTTTCTAAAATTTTCTAGAATTTTTCTGCTATTTATTTTGATTTATTTGGACTTAAAATGATTTTTAAATGATTTTTTGAATTAAATAAATAATTACCCAATAATCCAACCGGGGAGGGCCCACCGTCGGCGCCCGCTACAGTAACCGCCTCTCTCTCTCCTATATATGCATTGTATATTCACAAACCCTAATTAATTATAGCCTCCTCCTTTTGGAGTTTGATCCCGGTGTTTTCCCGACTTCCGAGGCGATTGCCGTCAACTCGGACCTCATTTTCGCATGCCGTTTTTTTATTGGAAGCGTATTGAGGTATAGTTTCTGAATATATAATTTATTTTCATAATTTCCGAACCTAAATTTCTGGAAAATTCGTAGAGTGTCGGTTGTCCGAAACTTGACATGTTTCGGTATTTTCGAGATTTCGGGAGAACCAGAAATTGAATCATAAACCGTTTGAAGTTTTAGAAAGCTAACACAGAGCTCTACGACATATTTTTTACCAGAAATTATTTCATTCATTTAGTATTTTTCCCATTTGGAAATATTATAAACTTTATTTTTACCATCTTGGATGCAGTGTAACCTGTGTGTTCTAAATAGGACTCAGTTACTCCTATCGGATATCTATTCTCATCAATCGTTCAGGCTCTCAGATGAGTACATTCTCTAATCATTTTATACTTGTTAGGACTTATATTCTTACTCTAGATTACTTTACTTGATGTTGTCATGACGTTATCACGGATTAGTACTATATCGAACTTTTCATGAGATGTCATCCCCAAGCGGTTGCATCGGGTATTTCATGTTCATGTACTTTATCGTATGCATCATGTACTCCTTGGACACGTATCTATTCATGTGTACACATGTTCTCATGTGCCTTCATGTGCAATCATGTACACTCATGTTCACATGAGCTTCTTGTATAAAGTAGTTATTCATGTGCAGTAACGTAACTTGACTGGATCCTCGTGTATTGATTGGGGTAGGAGTGAGTAGATGTGGTTATGTGTTCATTACCCCCAGTAGGTACTCATGTACAACTCCGTAGCTTATTCATGCAACACAACCTGTTTACATTACCATCTTGTGGTCTAAATCACTTAGTCACTTACAGTTCTTACTTATCATATAGATATTTCCAGTTTACAAATCTCTTTTATCTTTTATGTACATTTCTTACAATTTATGTATCTTACTCTATTGTTGGTTTTACATTTTCTGCCATGATAAACTGCGTGAGAGATATGTTTGTTCCTTTCCTGACTGGACCTGTTAAAAATATTTAGATGACACGAGGAGTTCTGCCCGACTTATTACGGAGCAGGCTAGATGAGTTGGACCCACAGGCGGATCCAGCTCTAGCTGAGGACATCATCCATGTTGCCAGTCTAGATTGCTAGGTTTATCTTTTTCATATGTTATTTGTATTTGACATCTGAGTTGTATTATTTTTGGATGTTGAGATGTTGTGTCGTATAGACACTTAGACTTTTTTCTTCTGTTTGTATGTTCTCTTTGAGATTTCATATCTATCTAGTATTTCTACCTTAGAATTGTGATTGAGTTGTACCTTCTGTATTGTCCTCCGATTGGAGAGTAAATCATACAAGTACATTTATACTGTGTTAGATGTATGTGACCTAGGACGGCGTTCTACCACGACACTGTGGTGTAGGCTGGACGTACCCACTTCTCGTGCCCCTATACTGGGTGCGGGTCGTGACATCAGGGATCAAATAAAACCAACTATGATGATTTTACTTTTGATGAATTAGGTGATGCCTTCAGTGATCTATTAGATGAATATAGAAAGCTCAATAGTAAGTTCAAGCATGCAAAAAAAGATATTCAATCTTACTAGACTGAGATTAAAAAAGTTACCTCTCTACTAGGAGAAGTTAAGGATACGTCTTCTCGTAATAATCAAGACGGGATATCCAAACTTAGCTTAGTCTTCATGAGGCTCTTGATTGCACTTCCAAGAGATCAAGAGAATACTAAACTCAAGGAGGAACTCGAATCCGAAAAGAAGAAGTATCGTATAGCTACTCTTAGAATAGATGCTTTGACTACTAAGTGTGATAAATGTGTGCTACCTCTATAAGATTAGAGACTAGATTGGTTTAAATGGTTGAATGAAAAACCTATTATTCAACCTAACACGAGACACGTAGCAATCAAGTAGCACGCACAATATGACTTATCCAAGAATGGATAAATGATATCACGCATACAAAGCACTCTAATCCAAATCTCACGACTATGCAGCAAATCACAAAACACTGTGCTACACAATCACGCATTCTACTATAGATATCCTCGCAAATCATAAAGTACGACTTCACAAAAGTAAACCTACCATTCTACACCTAGCACCAACGACCTCATATGTCACTATAGTGAACAAAAATGACATATTTTTTGATTCTGTAGAACTATAAAGTTGGTAGATACAAATGCTTATGCATGGGTACCAAAAACTAGTACAATGACCGAAAAGAAAATTGGTACCAAAGGTTACATCTGCAACTTTTTTGTACGTGGAACCTCCTTCTCATGCAAGAAGCAAGTGGATTCTTGATAGTGGCTGCTCAAAACATATGACGGTCTTATTTGCAATGCTATCGATGAAGAAGGAAGGATATGTTTCCTTCGGTAACAACCTTAAGGGCATCTTTGTAATAGTAACATAAGTATTCTCTATCCTATCATCAAGAACGTCTATTTAGTTACGGAACTAAAACATAATCTACTCAGCATAACTCATCTTGCTGATCACGATGATGGCATTAACTTCTTTAAAGACAAATGTTCATATATGGAAGGACTACCAACAATATCATATTTATAGTTATAAGAGAAGATAATATTTATCCTTTATTTATTAAAAGATACTAACCATGCAGGAAGGTACCTATATGCCAACAAAAATGACAGCTGGCTATCCTACATGCGACTAGGACATGCAAATATGGATACCATCTCTAAACTATCCACAAAAAAGTAGTAAGAGGCCTACTGGATATTTTTTTAAGAAGGATATGGTATGTTCTGACTGGTAGAAGAACAAGGCTACCAAATCCTCCTTTAAGTCAATAAACGCTATAAGTACCTCTAGACCCCTCCAACATCTGTATATGGACTTATTTAGACCTAGTAGGGTCGCCAGACTTGGCGGTAAGCTTTATGCATATGTCTTTATCTAATTTTTCTAGATACACATGGGTTTTTCTTTCTAGCAAACAAAAACAAAGCATTTTCTAAGTTTGTCGCTTTTATAAAAATGTACAAAATGGAAAGAGTTTCATGATTACTCGCATTCGAAGTAATCCTGGAGGCAAATTCGAAAATAGTGAATTCAAAAGCTTCTGCAAATAAATGGTTTTTTGCATGAACGTTTCTGTCCTAGAACTCAGCAAAACGGTGTTATGGAGCAGAAGAATAGAACTCTTGACGACGATATAGCTAGAGTTATTTTAAATCTTTACAATCTTTCGAAATACTTTTGGGCTGAAGCTGTAAATACAACTTGCCTATTATATATATATATATATATATATAATTATCTATATATATATATATATAATATATATATATATATATATATATTTTCTGTCCTAGAACTCAGCAAAACGGTGTTATGGAGCAGAAGAATAGAACTCTTGACGATATGGCTAGAGTTATTTTAAATCTGTACAATCTTCGAAAATACTTT
>JANAVB010009200.1:23873558-24038558 GCA_029216955.1 Iris pallida
GGCATATTTTATTTTGATATATTAACAGCATCTTCGTAGTTTAGTTTCTATGTCTTCAGATTCATATCTTCTCAAAAGCTCTACTACATAACGACTATCCTTTCAAGTGCTACCATCCTTTGCATGAAGACTGAAGCAGATACCGGCGCTCCTTGCTAGAGCTTCTACTGCTTAAAGTTTTCGAGTCTGTACAAGCTCTAGGTATATCTGTAAACACTTAAGGTTGGATGACAAACTAAAAGCATAAGTCAAAAATCAATATCTTACAGAGCGGCAAACCGGCGGTATGCTCGGCATACCGGCGGTATGCCGGCATACCGGCGGTATGCTCCGGCACCGGCGGTATGCTCCGGCATACCGGCGGTATACCATTTTCGTTGTCCATAAAGTTTCGTGATAAATTGTCGGCATACCGACGGTATGCTCCGGCATACCGGCGGTATACCGTTTTGTAGACCACAAAACGTTCTGTGACAAAACGTCGGCATACCTACGGTATGCTCCGGCATACCGGCGGTATACCGTTTTATTTGCCTAAAAATTTTCTATGATAAAACGTCGGTATACCGACGGTATGCCGCTGCATACCGACGGTATACCGGGTTATAAATATTTGATTTTTTAATTGCTCTGACTAGCATTAATGGCCGAATTTAATGCTCTCAACGGATATTAATATGACCATTACTACTTGACTGGTATACCGACGGTATGCCGCTGCATACCGACGGTATGCCGGTCTGGCTGTATCCAGAGCATTAATTGCCACCAACTCTTGGTTTCTCGATAAAAGAAAGGTTTCTCTCTCATTAAGCTTTCACCAACTCTTGCCATAAATTTTCCAAACAACCAAGAGCTCCACCATTAATACTCTACCAAGCTTTTAATTGTCATCCTCTCCCAAAGTGCTAGAGTATTTTAGAGTTATAATTTTCAATCTTCACGTTTTAGAAGATCAACAAGTTCTCTTCTCATTTGTTTGAAGTTGGCGAGCCTTCGTAAGAAAACTCGTGTGTTGAAGTTGGCGAGTCTTCGGATCCAAACTTGTATTGAAGTTGGCGAGTTCTTCGGATCAAAACTCGTGTGTACTATTTGATTAAATAGTGGATTTAAGCCGGAGAGAGTTTCGGGTCTGGATTGCCTCAAGCGAGGATACCAGGAAACATCTTGTGTTTGATCTTCTTACTCTTTACTTTTATTTGTCATATATTGCTTCTTGTGCTCTAGTTATTTTTTATTTTCCTATTCACCTCCCCTCCTCTAGGGTTCTACAATTGGTATCAGAGCTTTATTCTCTTGATTTGGATTTACACCCTTTGAGTGATCCATGGCCATTAACCCTAGTATCAACACCTTCCACAATGAAGGACACTCCACAAATAGACATCCCCTATTTGATGGAACTAACTATAACTACTGGAAGATTAGGATGAGCATTTATCTGAAGTCTATAGATTTATATTTATGGGATTGTGTGATAAATGGTCTTCCTACTCCTTCCAGAGTTATTGAGGATATTGCTTCTGACACCCTTAGGGACACACTTACTGAAAACACCAAGAAGCTTGCTAGTCGAGATGCCAAGACTGTGAACGCACTTTATTGTGCTCTCGACAGTAGTAAATTCAACAGAATCTCTACTTACAAGACTTCCAATGAGATTTGGAAGTTACTTGAAGTCACACACGAGGGTACTTCACAAGTGAAGGAATCCAAGATTAGTAGACTCACACAAGAATATGAGTCCTTTAAGATAAAGCATGATGAATCTATTACTTGCATGTTTACTTGTTTTGGTGATATTATTAATCCTCTCTCTTCTCTTGGTAAGGAATATCCTGCTCATGAAAAGATCAGAAAAATTCTTAGAGGATTGACAAAAGTTTGAAGTCCTAAAGCTACCGCAATCATTGAGGGGAACAACCTGACAGTCATGAACCTTGAGACCCTCATGGGTAAGCTAATGACTCATGAACTCGATATGAAAGATCAAAAGGAATCCTCCATACAAGAGAAGAAGAAGGAGAAGACCAAAGAGAAGGAGAAGTCTCTTTCTCTCAAAGTTACAAAGTCCTACTCCAAGGATAGCTTCGACGACAATGAGTCGGACGACGATGAAGAAATAGCTCTCACAGCTAAGCACTTCCGGAAGTTCCTCAAATTTAACAAAGCCAACCGCTTCAGACGGGACAATAAGGAAGATCTGGCGTGTTATCAATGCAGAAGACCCGAACACATCAAAAGGGACTGTCCGATGATAAGAAAAGACTCAAGCAAGTACGAGAAGCCTAGCCAGGGAAGCTCGTCCTCCAGGAAATTCCCCAACACAAGCATTTGGTGTGAGAGTGACGCAAGCGACTCCGACAATGACAAAGAGTGCAAACACAATGCCAACGTTTGTCTCATGGCAACCGATGAGGTACTTGATGATCTCTCCTTAAATACTCTTACTTATGATGACTTGGAGAAAGCTATCCTTGAATTGCATGAAGAGCACAAAGGTGTTAGGAATAAATATAAGATATCTCTAAAAGAGGTTGATGCTCTTCAACTTGAAGTAGAAAGACTCTCAAGCATCATTATTGATGTAAAGGAAAAATCTCCTGCTTCTGACACGGATGAGATAGAGTCTTTGCGACTCAAGTTTCAAGAATCTCTTGTCACCATCAAAAAAAAGGATGATGAGATTCAATCCATGAGAAGAGCTTATGAATTTGTTATACATAAGGTTCAAGATACTAATAGGAGAAAATATGATACTTCTATTAAATATAATGATCTTCTTGTACAGAGTAAGAAACTAGGTAATAAGAACACTACTCACATGCATACTCCAAGACACCTCCACACTCATCACAATGCTAGACATACTTCTTACATGAACACTACACACAAATTCTTTTCTAACACAAGGAAAGGACCATTTGTTAAGAAAAACACTTCGTATCATGCTTTTTATTATCATCATCATAATACTAATGTTAGAACTCCTCGCACTAGAGATTCACATATGCATGATTCTCACATATCTTCTTCTAAATCCTCTATGATTTATGACTACTGTGGCTTACCTGGACATACGACCAATTATTGTCATACAAGGAAACTTGTTGATAAGAAAGTTTTTAAGTGGGTTCCTAAGACTAACACTCAAGGACCCATACGATCATGGGTACCAAAATGTTCATCTTCAACTTATGTTGTAGGTGAAGAGTCCTTCTCATGCTAGAAGCAAGTGGATTCTCGATAGCGGTTGTCCACGACACATGACCGGGGATGCTTCATTATTTACAACGCTATCGATGAAAAAGGATACGTCTCTTTTGGTAACAATCTTAAAGGTCACATTATAGGAAATGGTAATATAGGTTCCCCTCCTTATCTTTGTATTAAGAATGTGTGTCTTGTTACTAATCTTAAACACATTCTTCTTAGTATTAGTCATCTTAACGATAATGGTTATGATATCAAGTTTGTTAAGCTCAAATGCTTCATTACCGATAGTTCAAATGGATCTATTGTTTATGAAGGCATTAAAGAAAACAATATCTATGTTTTATATCTTGTCGAAGACACTAACAATGACAGGTGCTTAGTTGCTAAGAACGATGAGAGTTGGCTTTGGCACATGAGGCTCGGACATGCCAACATGGATACCATCTCTCGTCTTGCTACCAAGAAGCTCGTAAGAGGACTCCCAAGTATCCCGTTCAAAAAGGATATGGTGTGTGAAGAATGCGAGAAGAGTAAGTTAACAAAGTCATCCTTCAAATCAATCAACTCTGTGAGTACTTCTAGACCTCTTCAACTTATTCATATGGATCTTTTTGGTCCTAGTAGAGTTGCTAGCCTTGGAGGCAAGCTTTATGCTTTTGTTTTGGTCGATAATTTTTTGAGATTTACTTGGGTTATTTTTCTTGCTTGCAAAAGTGATACTTCTGTGAGTTTGTTGCTTTTTGTAAACGTGTTCAAAATGAAAAAGGTTTTTCTATTAACAAGATTAGAAGTGATCATGGAGGAGAATTTGACAATGCCGATTTCAAAAGTTTTGTAAAAAGAATGGTTTTGGACATGATTTTGCTTGTCCACGTACTCCTCAACAAAATGGTATTGTGGAGAGAAAGAATAGAACCCTTGGCGATATGGCCCGGGTTATGTTAAACCAATGTAAGCTCACCCAATATTTTTGGGCGGAAGCCGTTAACACGGCATATCATGTTATAAATAGGGTCTTGATTAGACCTATTTCTAAGAAGACTCCTTATGAGCTTTGGTTTGACAAAATTTCCTCTATTGATTATTTTAAAGATTTTGGTTGTAATTGTTTTATTTTGAATACCAAGGATAACCTAGACAAGTTTGAAGAAAAAGCCTATGAAGAAATATTCCTTGGATACTCTACTCATAGTAAAGGTTTTCGTGTTTTTAATAAAAGAAGTCTTGTTGTCGAAGAGTCAATCAATGTCTCTTTTAATGAACTTAACTCTTCTACATTCTCTTCTTCCGATGATATTGATGACATCTCGTTTGGGTTGGAGAACTCCTCTATTGGAGATCGTCCTTCTTCATCTAACAATGAAGTTGTGACTCCAACAAAAGAGTCTCCTCCTCTCGAGTCTCCTCAAAAGGATCTCCCAAAAGAATGGAGATTTTTCACCAATCATCCTAAGAAACTTATCATTGGGGATCCTTCCTCTAGTGTTAGCACTAGATCATCAACTCGTGATCTTTGTGCAAACGTGGCTTTTATATCTCAAATAGAGCCTAAAAATGTTAATGATGCTTTTTTTGATGAATTTTGGATGATAGCGATGCAAGAAGAGCTAAATCAATTTGAGCGAAACAAGGTTTGGAAACTTGTCCCAAAACCTAGCAATCATCCCATTATTGTGACTAAATGGGTGTTTTGAAATAAACTTAATAAAGATGGGTTAATGACTCGAAACAAAGCCCGATTGGTTGCTCAAGGCTATAACCAAGAGAAAGGCATTGACTACGACGAAACCTATGCTCCGGTTGCTCGTCTCAAATCCATTCGTATGCTATGTGCTTTTGCTTGTTTTAATGATTTTAAACTCTTTCAAATGGATGTTATGAGTGCTTTTCTGAATGGTATTATTAAAGAGGAAGTTTATGTAAAACAACCTCCTGACTTTGAAGATTTTTAATTTCCTAATCACGTGTTCAAACTCCACAAAGCCATTTATGGCCTCAAACAAGCTCCTCGTGCTTGGTATGAGCGCCTTAGCTCCTTTTTTGTTTCACACAATTTTTCTAAGGGCAAGGTTGACAGAACACTTTTTATCAAATACCATAATGGCACTCTTTTATTGGTTCAAATTTATGTCGATGACATTATTTTTTGTTCTACTAACAATACACTTTGTGTAGAATTTGGTAAAGTTATGCAGGAAGAATTTGAAATGAGTCTGATGGGTGAGCTATCATTCTTTTTGGGATTACAAATCAAACAAGGATCCAAAGGGACCTTCATCAATCAAGTAAAGTATACAAAGGATCTCCTCAAGCGTTTCGAACTTGACTCATCCAAATCAATGAGGACTCATATGGCAACAACGACAAAGCTTGACAATGATGAAGATGGCACATCGGTTGACATCCGTAAGTATCGAGGTATGATTAGTAGTTTACTTTATCTAACTGCTAGCCGTCCAGATATCATGTTGAGTGTATGTCTTTGTGCACATTATCAAACAAATCCAAAGGAATCGCACTTATGTGCCGTAAAGCGTATTTTTTGATATCTCAAAGGTACCGTGAACATGGGCCTTTGAAATCCGAAATCTTCATCCTTTGTGCTTTACGGCTTCTCGGATGCAGATTTTACCGGATGCAAGATTGACCGAAAAAGCACTAGCGGCACATGCCAATTCTTTGGGAAATCCTTGGTATCGTGGTTTAGTAAGAAACAAAATTCTGTTGCTCTTTCAACCACTGAGGCCGAATATATTATGACCGGTTGCTGTTGTGCACAAATTCTTTGGATGTCACAAACACTTTTAGATTATGGCATTTATCATACTTGCACCCCTATTAAATGTGATAACACTAGCTCGACCAATCTCACGAAAAAATCCGATTTGTCACTCACGCACGAAGCACATTGAAATTTAGACACCATTTTTTTCGTGACCATCAACAAAAGGGGGATATTCATCTTGAATTTATTGACACTACTTATCAGTTAGCTGATATTTTACCAAACCGCTTCCGGAAGATCGCTTCGTTTTTCTTTGCCGAAAAATAGGCATTTTAAATTTTGACTCTTAGTTGTTCTCGGCCGGCACACCGACGGTGTACTGCGGTATATCGACGGCATACTATTTTTGGCTCAGAATTAGGTTCTGTGCCAAACTTCGGTATACCGCCGGCATACAACGGCATACCGACGGTATACCGGTGTGCGGCAGACAGCTTTTTCAATTCGAAATCTGGGCCCACCTTTCCTTCTTTCACTTTTTATTTCTTCTTCCCCTCATTAATTCCCTTCCCATCCATCACTTCCATATTTATTATTTTCTCCTCTTCCCCATATCCTAACTTTCCATCACATTAACTTCCCCTCTCTTCATCTTCCCCATTACTCCTCTTTTCTCTCCATTATCATTTCCAACCCACAAACCTCTCCACTTCTCTCAATAACCGTTCCCCCATTCCCCTTCCTAACAACTTCTTAAAAACCCTATTTTCTTCTTCATTCTCTATCCTTCTCTCATCCACACCTCAAACCCTAACTTCCTCCTCCAACTTTCTTCCTTTCCTCCATGGCCAATCCTAAGCGTCCCCGCTCCTCCTCCACTTTCTTCAATCCTTTTACTCCGGTGGCTCTCCTTCATGGATATGATCAGCGGGTCTTCACCTCCTCCTTGGCGGCCGAGACTTAGTTTCAACACTTCATCCACCATAACGTCTTCAAGGGCCGTACAATCAATTGGAATCTCTTTCCCGGCCATGTCTCCCTTTTTGACGAGGCCGGACTATCATACCTTCTTCGGCGTCAGGTGCCCGTCTACCCCGTCGCCATCCGTCTCTTCTACTGCAACATGATCCCGGATGACGAGCACGGCGCCATACAGACGATGGTAAATGATCGTTATTTCCGTCTCACGGCTCGGGACATCTCCAGCATCCTCGGCATCCCGGACAGAGGCGAAGCTCTGCCAGCCTTGGCTGCTCTTAACTCTTCGGAGGAGACCCCCTTTGACGAGTTCTGCCACATCATTTGCAAGGGTCCCAACACTCCTGCTATCTCGGCCCTTTCCGCACAGCTGGAGCCATTCTATTACGAGCTCTATCGGATCGTGTGCCACACACTCTATCCCAAGGGCGGCAGCTATGATGCCATTATCGACGACGCCCTGGTGTGCATGTACTACCTCTATGCGAGGAAGTCTTGGTCCTTCCCTAAGACTCTCCTTCATACCTTCAAAGGCGTCCTACCAGTGGGGAAACAGAATCTTTATTACGACTCCTTCATCACTCTCATTCTGGAAGCCAAGCAAGTCAACCTCTCCATTTGCTCCTCGGACGGCGTCCCATCCTACCTAGCTATTTTTTGCTCTATCGGTGGTGCCTCCACATCCCGCGCCTCTTCCTTCCAAGAGCCGCCGACTTTTGCTCCTGCTGCACCTGCCGCTACTCCTCCTACCTCTGGCTGCTACATGCCGCTGACTCAGCAGCACTTCGACATGTGTATGGCTCAGACGGAGGAGCAAATGCATGCCCACATTCGTGGCCTTGGCACTCTGATTCAGTCCCGCTTCCATGACCAGGCCTATTTCATTCAGCGTACTCTTCAGGACCGGGACGCTTTTTTGGATCCGAATCTTCAGGATCCAATGTACCAGGCCTTACGTTTTTCCGATCACAATACCTACGGTTTCATGTACCCGGACGACATTGACCCTTTGGCGCTTTTCACCAGGCTCGGGATGGTGGGGATGATCTGGATGGCGAGTAGGGGTTGCTTCCTTTTGATGGTGGTGTCGAATAAATGAGTGTCTTAGTTTCTTGTGTTTGTTTTTACTTTGTCTTTTGCGGTCCTTCGGGGACCTATGGTTGGTTGGTTCTATTAGTTTGTAGTCCTACGGGGACTTGATATTTGTCTTCTTATGTTGCTAAACTCTCGTAGAGGAGAGTCTTTTTATTATGTCTTATGTAGTATGGGTGTCCTGCATGTATCACTGTTTCAACTTTTATCTAAATACATGCTTTTATCTATGATACTGTGCTCCACATTTATGACTATTTTCTATTATCAACTTTTTTTTCTCATCTTTGACCAAGTGACAAAGGAGGAGAAAACGTATTGAGGGGGAGTTGTCTACCAACGGGGGAGTTACTCCCTGAAGATGCTATCTCTCTATTTTGTCAATTATTAAAATGGGGGAGATTGTTGGCACATTTTATTTTGATATATTAACAGCATCTTCGTAGTTTAGTTTTCTATGTCTTCAAATTCATATCTTCTCAGAAGCTCTACTACATAAAGACTATCCTTTCAAGTGCTACCATCCTTTGCATTTAAGATTGAAGCAGATACCGGCGCTCCTTGCATAGACGGCTTCCTACTGCTTAAAGTTTTCGAGTCTGTACAAGGTCTAGGTATATCTGTAAACACTTAAGGTTGGATGACAAACTAAAAGCATAAGTCAAAAATCAATATCTTACAGAGCGGCATACCGGCGGTATGCTCCGGCATACATGCGGTATACCATTTTCGTTGTCCACAAAGTTTCTGTGATAAATTGTCGGCATACTGACGGTATGCTCCGGCATACCGGCGGTATACCGTTTTGTGGACCACAAAACGTTCTATGACAAAACGTCGGCATACCGACGGTATGCTCCGGCATACCGGCGGTATACCATTTTGTTTGCCTGAAAACGTTCTATGATAAAACGTCGGTATACCGACGGTATGCCGCTGCTTACCGACGGTATACCGGGTTATAAATATTTGATTTTTTAATTGCTCTGACTAGCATTAATGGCCGTATTTAATGCTCTCAACGTATATTAATATGACCGTTACTATTTGACCGATATACCGACGGTATACCGCTGCATACCGACGGTATGCCGGTCTGGCTGTATCCAGAGCATTAATTGCCACCAAGTTCTCTTCTCATTTGTTTGAAGTTGGCGAGCCTTCGTAAGAAAACTCATGTGTTGAAGTTGGCGAGTCTTCGGATCCAAACTCGTATTGAAGTTGGCGAGTTCTTCGGATCCAAACTCGTGTGTACTATTTGATTAAATAGTGGATTTAAGCCGGAGAGAGTTCCAGGACTGGATTGCCTCAAGCGAGGATACCAGGATACATTTTGTGTTTGATCTTCTTACTTTTACTTTTATTTGTCATATATTGCTTCTTGTGGTCTAGTTATTTTTTATTTCCCTATTCACCCCCCTCTAGGGTTCTATACCTTATTCAATTTGACCCTTGGATAGTTAAGATATTTAAATAGGCCATGTGATTTAGCTAATGATTTATTGAAGTCTCGATATAGATAAATCGAAGAATTTTTCTAAGAGAATAAGTTATTTTGTTTTGACATGTTGGTAGGATCCAAGGTGGGTAGAATATACGTTTGGTAAGTTAGGCCTTCATAGAATTCAATTCCTAATTTTGATTACTTTTGTGCCATTTTATCTTCTGCCTTCACTAAACCTCATTTTATTTTCAAAACTATTTTACGATCGTTTTATTTAATTCCTAATCTTGGTTCAATTATCTATATATTAATTCAAGTTGTCTTCGTTCATTTTGTGATCGTTTTGTTTTTAAAACTGATACTTCTACTCAATGACAGATACTTATATTTTCTTATCATGATCGACTTAATTGAATTTATTGAAGTTCCTTTGAAATTCTTATGGATATAGTTAAAATAATTGTCGGTGACATATAATGGTAAGGCAGATGTGCACTGTCCCCATTTATTTGAATTATGGAGACTGTGGGTCCACTGCAGTCAGTAGTGCACTGGCATGGCCTGACCCCAAAGTTGAAATAATTTTAAGTATGCGTAGGTTGTCGAATATTACTAAAACTATATCATAGTTATATTATTGATCTTTTGATTTATTATGTCAATATTGGGTAAAGTTGATAAAGTGTTAGATAAAATATTATACTTGAGTCATGAAACCAAAGGTTCACGGCAGCCAGATGTACACTGGCGAGGCATGGCTTCTCGGTTAAATGACTTCGGATATACTTATGATTCTCAAATATCATAGCGACTATATCTTTTATTGGCATACGACTATTATTTTTTTTTTTTTTGTTTCAAATTTATTTGATGTCTTATTTCTTGTTACTATCTTCTCTACAACTAGTAGATCTTTATTTCTTTCATATTTTTCTATTTTCGAATCATCATATTTTAAACCTATTTTGATTTCCTTCTACTATATTTCTAAAACGTATTTATATTTTGATTCTATATGCTTGATCAATTTCGATCATTCATCACATTATTTTCTTGATTATATTCTTTGTCGTGCTTATTCATATCGATTGGTCATGTCATATTTTGATGATATTCTTGGTTGTGCCTATTTGTATCTTTTGAAATTTTGAGGACGAAATTTTTTAAGGTGGGTAGATTTGTAAGCGCCCTTCCCAAATTTTTAATTTCTTTTAATTTTATTTGTTTATGATTAATTTTATGGCCACTGTGAGTCATGCCAAAGCTTGCAGGAGGGCTATGACCATATTAAGGTCATATGACCTATAGATAGCTTATATATGTATTATTTATCTATTTTATATTTTGCTACAAGTTTTGGATAATTTTAGGTATTTAATATTTATAGTTTTATTATTTTTAAGGACTTTCAGGATTTACTGGAAGGTCACACGGGGGTATTTCTGGACCAAATATTTTTTTTTGGGCTCCAAATAACTAAAAATATTTTCTAGAATATTTTAGAATTTTTTGGATCTTTTAGAATTTTTGGGAATTTTTATATAATTAAAACATATAGAATTTATATTTTCTAGGCTTTGGGAATTTACTGTGAGAGCACAAGATGATATTTTGTGTTAGAATATGTTATTTAGATTCTAGACAGTTAAAAATATTTTCTAAAATTTTCTAGAATTTTTCTGCTATTTATTTTGATTTATTTGGACTTAAAATGATTTTTAAATGATTTTTTGAATTAAATAAATAATTACCCAATAATCCAACCGGGGAGGGCCCACCCGTCGGCGCCCGCTACAGTAACCGCCTCTCTCTCTCCTATATATGCATTGTATATTCACAAACCCTAATTAATTATAGCCTCCTCCTTTTGGAGTTTGATCCCGGTGTTTTCCCAACTTTCCGAGGCGATTGCCGTCAACTCGGACCTCATTTTCGCATGCCGTTTTTTTATTGGAAGCGTATTGAGGTATAGTTTCTGAATATATAATTTATTTTCATAATTTCCGAACCTAAATTTCTGGAAAATTCGTAGAGTGTCGGTTGTCCGAAACTTGACATGTTTCGGTATTTTCGAGATTTCGGGAGAACCAGAAATTGAAATCATAAACCGTTTAAAGTTTTAGAAAGCTAACACAGAGCTCTACGACATATATTTTTACCCGAAATTATTTCATTCATTTAGTATTTTTCCCATTTGGAATATATTATAAACTTTATTTTTACCATCTTGGATGCAGTGTAACCTGTGTTGTTCTAAATAGGACTCAGTTACTCCTATTCGGATATCTATTCTCATCAATCGTTCAGGCTCTCAGATGAGTACATTCTCTAATCATTTTATACTTGTTAGGACTTATATTCTTACTCTAGATTACTTTACTTGATGTTGTCATGACGTTATCACGGATTAGTACTATATCGAACTTTTCATGAGATGTCATCCCCAAGCGGTTGCATCGGGTATTTCATGTTCATGTACTTTATCGTATGCATCATGTACTCCTTGGACACGTATCTATTCATGTGTACACATGTTCTCATGTGCCTTCATGTGCAATCATGTACACTCATGTTCACATGAGCTTCTTGTATAAAGTAGTTATTCATGTGCAGTAACGTAACTTGACTGGATCCTCGTGTATTGATTGGGGTAGGAGTGAGTAGATGTGGTTATGTGATCATTACCCCCAGTAGGTACTCATGTACAACTCCGTAGCTTATTCATATGCAACACAACCTGTTTACATTACCATCTTGTGGTCTAAATCACTTAGTCACTTACAGTTCTTACTTATCATATAGATATTTCCAGTTTACAAATCTCTTTTATCTTTTATGTACATTTCTTACAATTTATGTATCTTACTCTATTGTTGGTTTTACATTTTCTGCCATGATATAAACTGCGTGAGAGATATGTATTTGTTCCTTTCCTGACTGGACCTGTTAAAAATATTATAGATGACAACGAGGAGTTCTGCCCGACTTATTACGGAGCAGGGCTAGATGAGTTGGACCCACAGGCGGATCCAGCTCTAGCTGAGGACATCATCCATGTTGCCAAGTCTAGATTGCTAGGTTTATCTTTTTCATATGTTATTTGTATTTGACATCTGAGTTGTATTATTTTTGGATGTTGAGATGTTGTGTCGTATAGACACTTAGACTTTTTTTCTTCTGTTTGTATGTTCTCTTTGAGATTTCATATCTATCTATTCGTAGTATTTCTACCTTAGAATTGTGATTGAGTTGTACCTTCTGTATTGTCCTCCGATTGGAGAGTAAATCATATACAAGTACATTTATACTGTGTTAGATGTATGTGACCTAGGACGGCGTTCTACCATCGACACTGTGGTGTAGGCTGGACGTACCCACTTCTCGTGCCCCTATACTGGGTGTGGGTCGTGACATCAGGGATCAAATAAAATCAACTATGATGATTTTACTTTTGATGAATTAGGTGATGCCTTCAGTGATCTATTAGATGAATATAGAAAGCTCAATAGTAAGTTCAAGCATGCAAAAAAAGATATTCAATCTTACTAGACTGAGATTAAAAAAGTTACCTCTCTACTAGGAGAAGTTAAGGATACGTCTTCTCGTAATAATCAAGACGGGATATCCAAACTTAAGCTTAGTCTTCATGAGGCTCTTGATTGCACTTCCAAGAGATCTCAAGAGAATACTAAACTCAAGGAGGAACTCGAATCCGAAAAGAAGAAGTATCGTATAGCTACTCTTAGAATAGATGCTTTGACTACTAAGTGTGATAAAATGTGTGCTACCTCTATAAGATTAGAGACTAGATTGGTTTAAATGGTTGAATGAAAAACCTATTATTCAACCTAACACGAGACACGTAGCAATCAAGTAAGCACGCACAATATGACTTATCCAAGAATGGATAAATGATATCACGCATACAAAGCACTCTAATCCAAATCTCACGACTATGCATGCAAATCACAAAACACTATGCTACACAATCACGCATTCTACTATAGATATCCTCGCAAATCATAAAGTACGACTTCACAAAAGTAAACCTACCATTCTACACCTAGCACCAACGACCTCATATGTCACTATAGTGAACAAAAATGACATATTTTTTGATTCTGTAGAACTATAAAGTTGGTAGATACAAATGCTTATGCATGGGTACCAAAAACTAGTACAATGACCGAAAAGAAAATTGGTACCAAAGGTTACATCTGCAACTTTTTTTGTACGTGGAACCTCCTTCTCATGCAAGAAGCAAGTGGATTCTTGATAGTGGCTGCTCAAAACATATGACCGGTCTTATTTGCAATGCTATCGATGAAGAAGGAAGGATATGTTTCCTTCGGTAACAACCTTAAGGGTTACATCTTTTGTAATAGTAACATAAGTATTCCTCTCTATCCTATCATCAAGAACGTCTATTTAGTTACGGAACTAAAACATAATCTACTCAGCATAACTCATCTTGCTGATCACGATGATAGCATTAACTTCTTTAAAGACAAATGTTCATATATGGAAGGACTACCAACAATATCATATTTATAGTTATAAGAGAAGATAATATTTATCCTTTATTTATTAAAAGATACTAACCATACAGGAAGGTACCTATATGCCAACAAAAATGACAGCTGGCTATCCTACATGCGACTAGGACATGCAAATATGGATACCATCTCTAAACTATCCACAAAAAAGTAGTAAGAGGCCTACTGGATATTTTTTTTAAGAAGGATATGGTATGTTCTGACTGGTAGAAGAACAAGGCTACCAAATCCTCCTTTAAGTCAATAAACGCTATAAGTACCTCTAGACCCCTCCAACATCTGTATATGGACTTATTTAGACCTAGTAGGGTCGCCAGACTTGGCGGTAAGCTTGATGCATATGTCGTTTTATCTAATTTTTCTAGATACACATGGGTTTTTCTTTCTAGCAAACAAAAACAAAGCATTTTCTAAGTTTGTCGCTTTTATAAAAATATACAAAATGGAAAGAGTTTCATGATTACTCGCATTCGAAGTAATCCTGGAGGCAAATTCGAAAATAGTGAATTCAAAAGCTTCTGCAAATAAATGGTTTTTTGCATGAACGTTTCTGTCCTAGAACTCAGCAAAACGGTGTTATGGAGCAGAAGAATAGAACTCTTGACGATATGGTATGGCTAGAGTTATTTTAAATCTTTACAATCTTTCGAAATACTTTTGGGCTGAAGCTGTAAATACAACTTGCCTATATATATATATATATATATATATATATATATATATATATATATATATATATATATATATATATATATATATATATATATTTTCTGTCCTAGAACTCAGCAAAACGGTGTTATGGAGCAGAAGAATAGAACTCTTGACGATATGGCTAGAGTTATTTTAAATCTGTACAATCTTTCGAAATACTTTTGGGCTGAAGCTGTAAATACAACTTGCCTATATATATATATATATATATATATATATATATATATATATATAAATAAAAAAAATAAAAATATATATATATATATAAATAAAAAAAATAAAATATATATATATATATATATATATATATGTCACGCCCCAGAACCAGAATACTGGAGAGCGGGGGCAGACATAGCCAGCTGCGTATAATGAAATGGGATCCACTCCACTATACGGTCACGACTGTCTAGATATATGAGGGTTTATCTACAAGCCAACAGTCTCTTAAGGTCATGAACAAGCCTAGTGTCTCAATCACAAGCAAGTAAATAGAGTAACAAGATGTAAGATCACCAAATATACAATAGTAAGGCGTCCCAAACATTACATATTCAGCTGATCATGAAGCTAGTCGTTACAAAATGTGAGGACTAGCAAGAGTTTTAGTCATACATGATCAACCCTAGGTTGCCAATCATGTTACAGCCCGTAGGCAGACATTAAGTAAAAATATACACGAGCTAACACTGGCTCGGGGCTAAACGCCTCAAAAGAATAATTTTACAATAGAGTGGGAGAGCAAAAAAAAATAAACCCACTCGTTGCCCTGGTTACGCCTGGTGTTCACCATCGGGCTGGAAAACCGGTAGATCCTCTGGAGCTGCTCTGGTATCTGGCCATACAAAACCAGCTGGGTCAGACCCCAGAAAGACCAAGTGCCACAAAGGAGGCTTCACTTAAGAACTAAAACCAGCAATCAGCACAAGAATAATTGCATAATAAAAGACAGTAATTAAAGGGAAGCAGAACAGGTGATATACGATGAGATAACCATGGGACTATTCAGATAACCAGGTTACAACCCGTAAACCAAACAAGGACCGGGGTTGTAACCCTTCGTCTGAACAGAACTTGGAATTCTTACCATTTATCGGCCATATAATATAAGAAATCAGGGCATGTAATAATCTTGATATTGAATTAGAGTAAAGCACGAGTAATCATGTCATGTCATAACCTTATACAGGATCGGGACGAGACAAAGCTGGACTAGACTCCACCCAATCAATCACGGCCAAGCAAAGAGTACGGCTTGATAGTTTAACTAACTAGGGTTATCATAGGCCTAATTACTAGCAAGATGCAGTGATATTATTCCACAACCACAAGCCCTGCAGACCATCCAGGCTATCCGGACGCAATTAAGGATTGAATTCAAGTGGGTACATCATCCAGGAAACACATGTACCCTTAGGTGACTTAGAAGGTGCAACACATGACAGTGTGCTGGAAATGTGCCCTATTCGACGGCAGGCTACAGATCCCAAGTAGGGCGCCCAGATAACGGGATTGCCTGTAGCTGGGAAATCTCTTCATGGCTACTGGATTATTCTAGTTATTAGCCTTAGTCGATTTCAGTGGGTGCCCCTGACCGTGGTACTCAGGGATCCCCGTTCTAGACATGATGCAAGACAAGACGGGTTCATTTGTACAAGCACAATCGCCCACGGTATCCAGATTAATTATACAGGTCATGTCATGTCAGGTAGCCGTCGCAACACCTATTCGAGAAGTATCGTGTCAGGTTTGTCATGTCAAAAGTGCGCCACGGCAGGCCACTATCAAGGATTATCATGTCAAGTTATCATGCCAAGTGTACTTGTCAGGAGTGCGCCACGACGGGCCACTATCAGGTCATATCAGGTTATCATGTCAGGAGTGCACCACTACGGGTCACTATCACGTCATGCTCATTTATCAATTACAAGCATATCAAGTAAATTTATGATTATCAAGTTCAGGACAAAAGGCGTAAGGATATAAAATGGACGTAAAATATCTAATAAAATATCAATATACAGGGCTATAGAAGAGCCAAGCTTAAGGAAAACAAAACCAAAGTGACATGCTGACATAAGACCAAGTCAGCCAAGGCCATACACTCAGTGCAAAAGTCATACGCTCAGGTCAGGCTATGCTCAAGTAAGCCTACGCTCAGGTAAGCCTACGCTCACAAAGGGCAGCGTATGAGGTCCATACGACCCCTTGTCACACAAGTGAGCGTATGCAAGACATACGCTCCAAAAAGGCAGCGTATGAACTTTATACGACTCTTTGTCTCACAAGCGAGCGTATGCGAGTCATACGCCTCCAAAATGCAGCGTATGGACTCCATACGACTCATGGCTATCCAAGTGAGCGTATGCAAGTCATACGCTCCAAAAAGGCAGCGTATGGACTCCATACGACTCCTTGTCAAGCAAGCGAGCGTATGCGAGTCATACGCTTCCAAAAGGCAGCGTATGGGGTCTACTGCGCTGCGCTAAAGAGCATGCACAGCTCAGTGATGCCAGCTAAAAAGCTCGCACACTGCTCACTGTCTTCTCCAAACCAGCAAGAACTCCATGGTTGAACCCAAAGCTTCAAAAGTCCATAACTTGGTCAAAATAAGTCCAAATCCAACTTTTCAAGGGTCAAAATTGGATAGAATAAAATTCTCTACAACATGGAACCATCAAAACTTGAAAACAAAGAAGTTTAATAGATCAAAACCACCAAAATCCAAAAATACTAATTTCTAGATCTACAAAAATTAAAGCCTCAAAATGGAAAATGACAAGTTCTAATGTGTCTTAGAAACATGAGGAGAAGCTAATGGAACAATAAAAATGGGTTCTCTTGTGGAAGCAAGTTGCACTTGCCTAGACCACTCTCTTCTCTCTTTGGTAGGTGTAGGGAGTAAATGAGGAAGAAGAAGATGAATAATGAAGAGAGAGAATGAAGAGGGCTAATAAATATGACTGGTGGTGGTAGGTAGGGGGTTCACCTTGGGTTCATCATGAACCCAATCAAAACTAAGCCAAGCCGAACCAACCAACCCGAACCAGGAATAAACCAAGCCAAGAAGGAAATTAAGCAAGGAAATTATGCAATACAAGAATAAATACGTATACGTATTCCAGAAATACGTAATACGAACCACAGGCATTACAACTCTACCCCCCTTAAAAGAATTCTGTCCTCGGAATTTAATCAAGAGGCTAGAGTGGCAAGGACAAGCTATACTAATCACAGGCAAGCTATACTAAGCAATCAATCATGCAATCATGTATGTAAGCAAGGAAATCGAAGGCACGAGAAAGAGGAAAGATATCCTGCTAGGAACCTCTCTGCCGGTTCTGGATCTGAGCTTGGACCTGGGCATACTGCTGGGGTCTGTGTAGATGGAAGGCTAGGGCCTGAGGCGGCAATGGCCTCGGAGGCTGGTACTGCTGCTGAAACACTTGGACCTGAGGCGATAATGGCCTCGGCAATGGATACTGCTGCTGCTGCTGGACTGGGGCTGGTCCCCTTACCGATGGACTAGTCTGGGCCGATGAGAAGGAACCTACTCTATTCGGACAGGACCCTATCTAGTGGTCCGGTGCTCCATAAGCCAAGCACAATCCCTGTGCTCTGCGACACTCCGAAACAACGTGCCCTGGCTTCCCACAATGAGTGCAGTCCATTACGGAAGACTGCTTCGACTTCTGCTGCTGAGGGGACGTCGGGGTAGAATGCTGAACCGACGTCACCGAGGTCGCCCTCATCGGAGTTCCAATAGTTAAACCTCTAGCTGCCGGAGCTGGAGCTGATGATTGGTGCATCTGACTGTGGGACCGCTTTCTACCTCTGGTCCTATCCACGATCCGCTGCTAGGTATACTCATGCCTCCTAGCTGCCCTCAATACTGCATCGAACATCTGGTGTTCGAACTGCTCAATTGCTAGTAAAATCTTCAAATACAGCCCCTGCTGGAACCGCTGGGCCCTATCAAACTCGGTTGCCACCAAGGTGGGGGCAAACCTACTGAGTCTAGAAAACTCAGATGCATAACCATCGACTGTTCTGCCTCCTTGCTTCAGGTTGGTAAACCTCGTCTGCAAGTCATACCGAGCCACAGCATCAAAATACTTCGTCTGGAATCTCTCTCTGAACAGTGCCCAAGCAATGGGTGCCACTAATCCCTCGGCCTGCGCCGTCCACCAACTGCGGACAAGATCTAACAACTGCAGGCGTACTACGGCCACCTTCTCGTTTTCTGGAGTCCTGGCTGCTTCTAGAATCACTTCGGTATCCTGAAGCCAAGCATCCGCGGCGATCCCATCTTCGCTGCCGTCGAAGAATGGAGGGTTCAGGCGCTTGAAGCTGTTGGCCGCGCTGTTACCCTGATGACCACCCCGGGTCAAAGCATTCGTCACTGCCTGGTGCAAGGCATCTCTACGCCGGTCTTGGGAAGCTATCAAGGTCCTGATGAGTCCTACTAAAGTGCCGTCATCATGTTCTACTGGTTGAACTGGCTGGACTGGTGGCTCTCCGCCAGAAGGCACGACTCTAGAGGCTACTCCGGAATGCTGGGCTTGATCTCCAGGTTGCTGCTGGTCCGCGGGAGGTGCTCCGCCTTGCTGGTCAGTAGGACCACGAACAATGTCGCTGAAGAAGACGACAAAGGAAACAATAAGGAAGGACCAGGACAGATCAACGATTACAAGCATGTGATCAGGACAAGAATTTCAGGAATTCAGAAGATACGAGCAGAGATCAAGGACGAATACTGATTGAGACATCTATTCGGTAAACCCTCACATATCTTGATTTACAAGACCTGCACGGGCTACCACTTAAACCATGTCACGCCCCAGAACCAGAATACTGGAGAGCGGGGGCAGACATAGCCAGCTGCGTATAATGAAATGGGATCCACTCCACTATACGGTCACGGCTGTCTAGATATATAAGGGTTTATCTACAAGCCAACAGTCTCTTAAGGTCATGAACAAGCCTAGTGTCTCAATCACAAGCAAGTAAATAGAGTTACAAGATGTAAGATCACCAAATATACAATAGTAAGGCGTCCCAAACATTACATATTCAGCTGATCATGAAGCTAGTCGTTACAAAATGTGAGGGCTAGCAAGAGTTTTAGTTATACATGATCAACCCTAGGTTGCCAATCATGTTACAGCCCGTAGGCAGACAGTAAGTAAAAATATACACGAGCTAACGCTGGCTCGGCGGCTAAACGCCTCAAAAGAATAATTTTACAATAAAGTAGGAGAGCAAAAAAAAATAAACCTACTCGTTGCCCTGGTTACGCCTGGTGTTCACCATCGGGCTGGAAAACCGGTAGATCCTCTGGAGCTGCTCTGGTATCTGGCCATACAAAACCAGCTGGATCAGACCCCAGAAAGAGCAAGTGCCACAAAGGAGGCTTCACTCAAGAACTAAAACCAGCAATCAGCACAAGAATAATTGTATAATAAAAGACAGTAATTAAAGGGAAGCAGAACAGGTGATATACGATGAGATAACCATGGGACTATTCAGATAACCAGGTTACAACCCGTAAACCAAACAAGGATCGGGGTTGTAACCCTTCGTCTGAACAGAACTTGGAATTCTCACCATTTATCGGCCAGATAATATAAGAAATCAGGGCATGTAACAATCTTGATATTGAATTAGAGTAAAGCACGAGTAATCATGTCATGTCATAACCTTATACAGGATCGGGACGAGACAAAGCTGGACTAGACTTTACCCAATCAATCACGGCCAAGCAAAGAGTACGGCTTGATAGTTTAACTAACTAGGGTTATCATAGGCCTAATTACTAGCAAGATGCAGTGAGATTATTCCACAGCCACAAGCCCTGTAGACCATCTAGGCTATCCGGACGCAATTAAGGATTGAATTCAAGTGGGTACATCGTCCAGGAAACGCATGTACCCTTAGGTGACTTAGAAGGTACAACACATGACAGTGTGCTAGAAATGTGCCCTACTCGACGGCAGGCTACAGATCCCAAGTAGGGCGCCCAGATAACGGGATTGCCTGTAGCTGGGAAATCTCTTCATGGCTACTGGATTATTCTAGTTATTAGCCTTAGTCGTTTTCAGTAGGTGCCCCTGACCGTGGTACTCAGGGATCCCCGTCCTAGACATGATGTAAGACAAGACGGGTTCATTTGTACAAGCACAATCGCCCACGGTGTCCAGATTAATTATACAGGTCATGTCATGTCAGGTAGCCGTCGAGAACAGCTATTCGAGAAGTATCGTGTCAGGTTTGTCATGTCAAGAGTGCGCCACGGCGGGCCACTATCAAGGATTATCATGTCAAGTTATCATGCCAAGTGTACTTGTCAGGAGTGCGCCACGACGGGCCACTATCAGGTCATGTCAAGTTATCATGTCAGGAGTGCACCACTACGGGTCACTATCACGTCATGCTCATTTATCAATTACAAACATATCAAGTAAATTCATGATTATCAAGTTCAGGACAAAAGGCGTAAGGATATAAAATGGACGTAAAATATCTAATAAAATATCAATATACAGGGCTATAGAAGAGCCAACCTTAAGGAAAACAAAACCAAAGTGACATGCTGACATAAGACCAAGTCAGCCAAGGCCATACGCTCAGTGCAAAAGTCATATGCTCAGGTCTGGCTACGCTCAAGTAAGCCTACACTCAGGTAAGCCTACGCTCACAAAGGGAAGCGTATGAGGTCCATACGACCCCTTGTCACACAAGTGAGCGTATGCAAGACATACGCTCCAAAAAGGCAGCGTATGAACTTCATACGACTCCTTATCACACAAGCGAGCGTATACGAGTCATACACCTCCAAAAGGCAGCGTATGGACTCCATACGACTCATGGCTATCCAAGTGAGCGTATGCAAGTCATACGCTCCAAAAAGGCAGCGTATGGACTCCATACGACTCCTTGTCAAGCAAGCGAGCGTATGCGAGTCATACGCTTCCAAAAGGCAGCGTATGGGGTCTACTGTGCTGCGCTAAAGAGCGCGCACAGCTCAGTGATGCCAGCTAAAAAGCTCGTGCACTGCTCACTGTCTTCTCCAAACCAGCAAGAACTCCATGGTTGAACCCAAAGCTTCAAAAGTCCATAACTTGGTCAAAATAAGTCCAAATCCAACTTTTCAAGGGTCAAAATTGGATAGAATAAAATTCTCTACAACATGGAACCATCAAAACTTGAAAACAAAGAAGTTTGATAGATCAAAACCACCAAAATTTGAAAATACTAATTTCTAGATCTACAAAAATTAAAGCCTCAAAATGGAAAATGACAAGTTCTAATGTGTCTTAGAAACATGAGGAGAAGCTAATGGAACAATAAAAATGGGTTCTCTTATGGAAGCAAGTTGCGCTTGCCTAGACCTCTCTCTTCTCTCTTTGGTAGGTGAAGGGAGTAAATGAGGAAGAAGAAGATGAATAATGAAGAGAGAGAATGAAGAGGGCTAATAAATATGACTGGTGGTGGTAGGTAGGGGGTTCACCTTGGGTTCATCATGAACCCAATCAAAACCAAGCCAAGCCGAACCAACCAACCCGAACCAGGAATAAACCAAGCCAAGAAGGAAATTAAGCAAGGAAATTATGCAATACAAGAATAAATACGTATACGTATTCCAGAAATACGTAATACGAACCACAGGCATTACAATATATATATATATATATAGTAAATCTAAGTTTTGGGTATCACCTACCATATTAGTCTAGGGTAATGTTAAGCCTATCTAGTGTAATATAAATAGACTATAGAGTGTATAGGTAGTAATGGTTTGATATGAGTTAATTTGACCTAGATTTGACTAAGGTTGACCAGTCGACCAAAAGTCAACCGTGAGTCAACATTTTGCCTAGATTTGACCTAGACTGCATATCACACACTAGAAAACCATGTTCAACACTATTTAACACCCATTTAATATATGTATCTCATCTACAGACACATATACAATAAGAAGGCCGCCTCTCTGTCCCCCTCTACTTCCCTGCTTCTCATTCGACTCTCTCAGCCTCCTATTCTGCGTCATATGATATCTACCTCAACCAAAGTCTAGAGAATTGTGAAAATATTAATATTAACCAAGGTTCACAGTATCGGTATCGGTGTTAGAAGTAAAAAGTTTTCGATTGGTGGTAGGGCAAGGCAGAATTCTTTGACGGAGGATTCTCCGTCAAAGCATTGTTGGTGGGGCGAGCTAGGATTCTCCGTCAAAGGATCCTGGCTTGCCCCACCACCAATCTCATGTATCTCATCTAGATGACACATATACAACAAGAAGGCCGCCTCTCTGGCCCCCTCTACTTCCCTGCTTCTCATTCGACTCTCTCAGCCTCCTATTCCGCGTCATATGATATCTACCTCAACCAAAGTCTAGAGAATTGTGAAAATATTAATATTAACTAAGGTTCACAATATCGGTATCGGTGTTAGAAGTAAAATATTTTCGATTGGTGGTAGGGCAAGGCAGAATTCTTTGACAGAGGATTCTTCGTCAAAGCATTGTTGGTGGGGCGAGCTAGGATTCTCCGTCAAAGGATCCTGGCTTGCCCCACCACCAATCATTTGACGGAGAATTAGAAGAAGTTGAAGAGTGTGGGTTGAGAAATTTAGGATTTATATTTTTTATTTAAAAAGTATGAAACAATGTGTGTATGTGAGTATATATATATATATATATATATATATATATATATATATATATATATATATATATATATATATTGGGTTTCTTGAGGGAGGGGGTCGGCGGTGTAGTAAAGAAAATATAGTTTCAACTGGCATGCTCAGTACAACACGTGATGTAGTAATGAAAAAATAGAAGGAAAATGAGGAAAGCCAAAATAGACCAATTTTGGAAATGTAGAAACAATAACCTACCTAAACATAAGGGTTGAACAAAACTACATGATAAATTATTCACTGTAGCTAATCTGAACATACGAATCTTGAGAACATCAAATTATTTGTAGATTGCATCTCCAATTGCGATCCTACCCAAGTATTTATTAGACCCGTTCTCCTCACGATATGGTCTATATCTGATTCCTATAATTTTTGAAAGTATCTTAGTAATTAGTGGTAAAAGCAAAAGTTCCTACACTGGAACATAAATAAACTCTAAGGAATCTCAAAACAATTGTCAAGTTGTTTAATATAGAAATAAATATTTAAGGATATAAATTTTGAGCCAATTTTCTTGTAAGATATATTATTGCTACCTGAAAGAACCAAGAATATTAATTCCTCCTCCCCATTCTTCAGTATATTAGGCTACATCATCAAGGTGTGACTATAGGCAGCATTCATGATTTAATAGAGAAATAAATAGAGAATTGTTCTATAGAAATCATAAACATCAATCACTAATAATAACTGGGAATAGGCGGAGGGGAAGGGGTCGGGGCAGAAGGCGAAGGGCGGAGGCGGAGAGAGGGTAGAAGGTCGAGGGCAGAGGGAGGGGTTCGACGACGGAGGGAGGAGGAGGTGGTCAGGGGCGAAGGGAGGGGAGGGTGTCAGGGGCGGAGGGGATTGGGAGTGGAGGGGGTCGAGGGCAGAAGGAAGGGGGTCGGGGCGGAGGGAGGGGAGGGATCGGAGTTCGTTCATTCTGAAGGCTGCCCGTCGAAGACGAACCTTCTTTTCTATTCATAGGAATTTCTATTCTCACTTATGTAACAAAGACCTTACAGTCGATGCCTGTAAATGAGATTCAGGAAATTTCTTTCTTACGTACTTGTGATAAGTCTGTATAATAGACCCTTGTTGCCACGATTAATAAGAAGAGTATTTTCTAAATTTTATCCTGAAAATGTCTTCATCCTTGGCTGGTCTGCTCATTTGACTACCTGTGCCTCTGTGATGTTAGGTTGGTAGTGAGGACACTAACCTGTGCACCCTTCTGCGTCTTGCATCAGCTGTGATTTTTTTATGCTTCTACAACTGCCATATTACAGATTATCACTCCCTCACTAGCCGCCCTCCAACTACTGCCTTTGTGCGTCCGTTTTACCCTCATTCTCCGTTGGATGAAGTCAATATCTGCCCCCTATCAAGATTATAGTTGCATAATGTATTTCTTACTTGCTTTTTTGCTTCAATAATCAACTATTGTGTGGAGAAAATTTTGCTGCCATATATTGCTTTGTTCATATTCTTCTATAGGACCCAAGCTACCCTCGTGACTGTGGACACACACAAAAAAAAAGAAGAAGGACTGTCTTTTCTTATTGGCATATGGCACCACAAATCGGGTACACCTGAGAGATCCTGCACTGAGGATCCCTGATTACAAAACGAATTCTGAGAAATGGGACGATGGAGATCAAGGGGCAGTGCTCTTTTACTCGATTGACACACCGATTTACAAAAGTGGGAGAAAACCTAAGAAAATTGCAAACTCTCGGCTCACTGGCAAGAAGTGCAGCAATTTGGCTCTGAAATGCTCTCCGTTCTGTGTTTTTGAAGGGCATGTGACCTCTTTTTATTGTCGTTTTGTACTGAAATGACTATTATGCGCACACAAGAGGAAAATACACTAATTTTCCTGTGGGTGCATAGTCTTCCTTTGGGCGTATAGAGTGTAGGTGCATAAAGAATGGATGATCGTAGGTAGATCAAGGGGTTGACGTGGCCGCATGCTTCGTTACATGACTGCTCGTGGAGACTAACGTGGCCGCATGCTTCGGTGCACGATTGATCGTAGATGTTGACTAAGTCATGGTGTTGTCCTGACTTGGGCACATAGTGTGGGAATAGGGCTATGCACCCTCTTCTGGAGGAGCAATGTGGGCCTATAGAGATTTTACATATGGGCGCATAGGATTTGCATTATGGGTGTCTGCCACTTTCTTACTTGGGCGCATAGCTACTTTCTGACTTGGGCGCATAGCTACCTCCAGACTTGGGCGCATAACTACTTCTGGGTTGGGCGCATAATGCTGAAATTTTCATGCTTCTACAGTCGGGGGCGGAGGGAGGGGAGGGGTCAGGGGCAGAGGGAGGGGAGGGTGTTGGGACGGAGGCAGAGGGGTCGGGGGTGGAGGGCAGGGGTCGGGGCGGAGGGGTCGAAGGCAGAGGGAAGGAGTCGAGGACGGAGGAGAGGGGTCGGAGATACCTTCCAAACGGCGATGGCGATGGACGTGGTCGGACGGGCGAAGAAGGGGGAGATCGGCTGAAGAAAATTTTCGGGAGGAAATTTTTGGAGGAAATTAGAAATGAGAGGCCAGACCTATTATTAGGAAAAATTTTGATGTCATTTTAGTGATGTCGCAAAGGGTCACTAAATTGCGACGCTTTTAAGAAAACGTTGCCAAGTGTTGCTGATTAGTGACGTTTTCTATGACTTTAAATAAAAGCATCGCAAAACAGTGACATTTTCTTCAAAACGTCGCAAAACGTCGCTGATCAGCGACATTTTGTGATGTTTTGTTAGAAGCGTCGCTAAAGTCATAATTTAGCGACGCCTGTAATCGACATCGCAAAAAGCGTCGCTAATCTGACTTATTCTGGTAGTGTGGTTTTGAATATTTTAAACATCATGACCACGTATTCAAGCTAAGAAAGGCACTATATGGACTCAAACAAGCTCCATGTTCTTGGTAGAAGCGTCTAAGTTCTTTTCTACTTGAAAACAGTTTTTCAGAAGGAAAAGTTGATACTACCTTTTTTATAGAAACTTTTGCTAATTCTATGCTTTTATTACAAATTTATGTTGATGATATCATATTTGGATCCGATAATGAGATGCTATGTAACGAGTTTGCTAAGTGTATACAGCAAAAATTTGAAATGAGAATGATGGAAGAACTCATCATCTTTCTTGGCTCACAAATCAAGCAAACGTCATAAGGAACATTCATTAATCAAGCTAAGTACACAAAGGAACTGCTTAAGAAGTTTGACATGGACAATGCCAAACCGATCGGAGCTCTAATGGCTACATCAATAAAGCTTGACTATGAAGAAAGTGGCAAACCTATAGATATACGTAAGTATCGAGGTAAGATTGGTAGTTTTCTATCTAACTGCTAGTCGCCACATACCATATTTTTTGCATGTTTATGTGCTAGATATCAGTCTAACACTACGAAATCACATCTATGCACGGTTATACGTATCATCAGATACCTTAAAGGTACTTTAACGACTGGTATATGCTATCCCAAAATCGTATCCTTTGTTCTTATTGGATATTCGGATGCTGATTTTTCTAGATGCAAGGTCGATCGAAAAAGTACTAATTGCACATGTCATTTCCTAAAAAAGTCTCTAGTATTTTGGTTTAGTAAGAAGAAAAATTATGCCGCACTTTCAACAACAGAGGCTGAGTATATCGCTGCAGGACATTATTGTGCACAAATTTTGTAGGTAAAACAAATCCTAGAAGACTTTGATCTACACTACAAGAATATTCTTATATTTTGTGATAACACCAGCACCATTAATCTCACAAAGAATCCAATATGCTACTCACGTACTAAGCACATAGAAATTAGATGTCATTTCTTAAGAGTTCATCAACAACACGGGGATATATATTTATAATTTATTGACACAGAGGATCAGTTAGCATACATCTTTATTAAACCTCCGGCAGAAAATAGTTTCAACATTATCCCTCGAGAATTAGGCCTTCTTGATTTAGATAAAATGTAAGACTATATAGAGCTTTAAATTCTTACATCAATCTAAGTTGCTAAAAGTTATGACTTTTGGGATACAAGTCGAAAGGGCCCTTTTGTCACAAAGGCGTAACAACCTAAGCGACACGGTGTCAAGTGTCTTTGGAGTACCACTAGCTGGGATCTGGTCCCTATAGCTACTCCATGATTATCTAAACTCACATTACCTTATGACTTGATAAAGCCCATTTGGCACTTATAGCTCATATATTTTATCTAAACCTAGAAAACAAATGCCTCGAATAAAGTTGACATTAGATCTTATTTTTATTACGACAACTGACCTCGGGCCGAACTCAGTTCGTAATCGAACTTGGATCGAACTCGTTTATGCATATATTTGCATCTTTTGATATTTAGCCGACCCCACTCAATCTTAGGGTTATTGCTGTTATATATTCATGCATTTTCGTAAATCTCAAACAGACCCACAAAAATCCTACAACAAATCTTTCAATACCCTAATTTGGTGGTGTGCCTACTTTAGATTAATCTCTTCTTCCATCTTCTTCCATCTCAAGGTAATCCAAATGGCTCCCAAGAGAAAACTATCTTTCCATCACCTTTTCTCTCTCATGATGCCCAACATCGGCAAATTTGATGGATTTTTATTTCGATCTCTCAAAAATTCAAATAAATCGTTCAATAACTTTTCTCATAGATCTATTTGTTCCGGGCACCACATTAATTTTCTGAAATACAATAAACTTTTAACCTCTCTTTCAAAATCTTCAACTTAAAGAAGTAGTTGCAACTCGCACTTGTATCTTTATAAATGTTATACACATGTTTTACTGCAACTTATCTTTTAAAAATGGCAAAATCTCCTCAAGGGTACGTAGCGTTAATATTGAATTTGATACAATTGACTTGGATGACATACTATGCTTTTTCTGCTGAAGGTGAACTATAGTTAGCATTACACAAGTTTAATTTACTGACAACGTAACTTTTGAATCTTTCAAAAACAACATTTGGTCCCCACACAATTGTCCACCTGGAAGATTTCATGCTCGCTATCGTAATTCTTATTTCTATAAAATGCATCATACCATCTTTTCTACCTTTCTACCTAAGAGATCATACTTTGATGACGTCTCTTATCTTGAAATGTCAGCCTTATATCACATGTATTACTTCATATCTTTCAATCTTCCACAAACAATCATGTCTCAAATGGCAACTTGTCACAAGAAAGGGCGTCCACTACTCTACGCCATATATATTTTTACCGCTTATCCTTAATTTCTTCAACATAGCTTATAACAGTTATCCATTCACTGATGAACCTATCCCTCTGAATCGCATTCGACAACATGAGCCAATCTTACTTCTACCCTATAATTCATCCTCCAACTCTATTACTCATGCTGCTGGATTTCCACCCTCTACTTCTGAACCACCTACTACTATGGATTCTATCCTTAGCTTACTGCATTATCACTTTGATAAGGAAGATGATCATTTCAATGATTTTGACTTTCGTCAGACTCTCCAGATACAAGCTATTGGCAACACTTTGGTTAACATTCTGTAGACTATCTCAGCATCATGCCAGACCATTTCCAATTGTCTGTGATCTGACACATCGATAATGACTACGTCCAGAGATATATGGATCCTATTGATGATTTCTATAATCCTAATTGAGTTATTGATTCTGCTGATGAATATAATGACTGATGGATGTTACTACTTAAGTTGTTTAGATGCCTTTACTGCTCTTTATTTTGCTTTATTATATTTTGGTCTTTGAACTTAGTAGAAAAGCAATTGTTATCTATTTCTTTTGCACTCACAGTCATTTATTATTTTTATTATTTTACTCTCTCATTTACTTGTCAAATATATAATTTTGCGTCTTACGGGGGAGCATGACATTTCAATCAAATGACAAACGAAAAAAAAATATACGCAATATGACGCTCATCCTATTGTTATCACAACACAAATTGCTTTGCTGTTCATACTAAAGATTTGCCATATCATCCATAGTTTATCAATTATCAAAATGGAGAAGATTGTTGGGCCATACGACCTCAGTCAACTTGATTTTGATAATTAACTAAACCTTGTCTTGATATGATACAATATAACTTACACGAAGATTCACTAATGATGCGGTACTTGAAGGTTGTACTTGTTGTTAGTTATGTAATTTTTATTATTAAAGTCTAGGACCTGTGTACATCGAGTCACACTTGATACCAGAAGTCCACTCATATATATCCAACAAGTCCCCTCAAACAGCCTCCAAACCCATCAACAAAAGCCCAACCCATTCAAACTAAGATTATCCCAAAACAAACCAAAAATCCATACCTATTATGGCAACCATACTTGGACCGAGCTCTGGTCGAACTCGGGCTTGGCAATCCTGGAAAATCTAGACAGCTACACAATCTCTGATATTATGGTTCCAAATGTTCAAAAAAATTAAAGTGTACACCCGAATTAAGTCTGAACTTTGTCCATAAAAATCCTATAAATAACCATAAATTTCTACATTCTTACTCACTCATCTTTTTCATCTTTCATATCCTATAAAGTGATCTCTGAGCTTTATTCTTCTCATCCCCAAGATCAACTGTCACAGCCTTCTAGTTCTAAGTGCAATCTCAGTTAGAAGTCTGAAAAGAGTTGTAAAAGATTGGTCTATAAAAGTTTCTCTTCTGTTTGGAAGTCGATGAGCCATCAGATAAAAGCTCGTAGTTGTTGAAGTCATTGTGCCTTCGGATAAAATCACAAGATGTAAGGAGCTGCAAGTGCTTCGGATTCAAAGCTTGTTTTTTACTATTGTGACTATAGTGGATTCAACTCTGAGCAAGAGTTCTTGGGCCTAGACTAGTCCTCTCAGAGAAAAACTAGGATAAAATCTCATTGTTTGAGTTTGCCCTCTAAACTCTGCTACTTTTAATATTTGTCTTACACAAACATAATATCATATATTGGTTGCACTTTGTCTTCACTTAGAATAATTTTTATTGGATAGATACTTCCGCTGCACTCTATTCACCCCCTCTAGAGTTGCTTAAACGGTCCTTCACAACTTGTTTGCCTAACTTTATCTCTAATTTTTCTGAGATTGAACAAGCTGCTATATATTTCTCAGTCATATCTTTTAGCTTTTGTTCAGTGTCAATTTGTAATCTCTTCTCATAATCATATAGAGCAAGTACTTTTGCATAGTCCTTCTCTCTCTTTTCAATCGTGCATTGAGCTTTATGAAGACATAGCATAATGTTAGCTATTTCTTCCATGTTATCTGTGGCAGATATCCTTTATGTCTTGCAGTATGTTAGATAATCTAGCTACTTCATTGTTTATGCCTTTATCTCTTTTCGAGATTGCTTGTACTTGTCCAACTTATTTTTGGGTTTGTCAAGTAGGTCGCCAAAAGCATCAGAGAGTTAATCGAAAGTAAAGTAATCATATAGATGATTGTCTGATTCCTGATCAAATGCCATTAAGCAGATATTTGGTGAGCTGTTGAGTCTTTCTTCGTCTTCTGATTCACTAGCCTCGCTCTTGTACCAGATGCTGGTATTTGCATACTTTCTACTAGTTGTTAAACTTTCTACTTGATCGGTTGTAACGACTGCTCAAGTCTATTAGGCAGTCCTTCTTGATATACCCGGTCTTCCTGCATCCATAGCATATGGTTTTTTTCTTTATTGCCCTATTGGACGTCTTTCTTTTTTCGATTTGATTTTTCAAACCTCAAGAACTTCTTGAAGTTTTCACCAGTAGGGTGTAACACCCACTTTTCTAAATGAGGGTAATTTTGAACTTTTGTAATTTTAATCATTTAATAATGTTATATAATCATGTTATAATTTTTGGTAATTTTTAATCATTTTAAAATATTTAAATCATCGACTTGTGATTTTGGTGTTTTGCTAGTGTAACCTTAGAGACTGCTTGACCTAGAGCCTAACCATGTGATTAGGATGTTAATTATCATTTTTGGCCTAAGGGTATTTTGGTCATTTTGGTTTCTTGGAATTAGTTGTTAATTATTGATTGATGGTTGTTATTTTTGACTTTTGCTAGTTGTGACTTAAGAGACCAACCTAGAGTTAACTTTGACTTTAGTGACTTAGTTAGCATGGTGTGGGAGCCTAATTTAACTTAAGTTGGTCTTAGTTGACTTGAGTGTGACTAGGGTTCATGAGAGGATTGGGAGAATTTTGTATTTGGACTTATAGCTAAGGGGTTGAGCTAGCTAGCTTATGAACTTGGCTCAAAGCCCATTTACATGAAACCCTAACCTTAATCCCCTACATGACCGGCCACCATAGCCCAATTATAACCTAACTTTAGCCTATATAATGTCTCTCATGACCACTTGCCACTTTTAGAACACCCCCTTGTAGGAAACTCTAATTTGTTTCCTAAATTGTCAAATCTCCCCATTCCTCCACCAAATTGATCCCAATTTTTTGTATTTGGATTGAAATCTGGAATAGAGGTTAAAGGAGGCTAGCTTGCAAGAAGAGGAGCTCATTTGGACTTTGTTAGAGGAAGAGGACATCACATTTTGGGGCTTTTTTTATTGAGTTTGAAACTCAATAGGTAAACCCTTCAAATCACCCCTAAACCCTAATTTCTTTCCATAGATGCATCCATCTAGGTGTCCCCTAGCTGTAGGAGAAGTTTGGCAGGAATTAGAATTGGTTTGGTGTCCGTATCGGACACGTATCATTCACTAGGTCTAGGTGTTTGTTAAAATGCCTCAATGAAGTCTTTATTGTTGTTTTCAAAAACTAATTTTACAAAAATGTAGATCTATATGTGTGTTTTCATTTCCCTTTGGACTGAGCATACTTTCGTGTCGTGTCCGTATCCAAAATCGAAATGGACACGCAGCACGAGTAGTGTGTTCTATTCCATGCTACTCGCGTGTCCTAGAGGACACGACACGGCACCCCGACACCTAAAATTTGGTGTGTGGGTGAGGGCAAGCACGGACACAACCCATATCAAATTTTAGGTGATTTAATCGAGTGGATTGGGAGAAATCCTACTTGCATCGATTTTGTACTGCACTGCACGAACGCGAGATTCGCGTCTGATGCGCATCTCGTTCACTTAACACGACTCACGTGGACATGAGACAGACACACGAGCACGTAGACCTATCCCTGGCAAACCCCTAGACACGAGCACGATGTATCATGTGTCATGTGTCGTGCGCACGAGTCTGTAAGACGCCTGCACGAGACTCCTCTGTGCAGTATATGACTATGTGTGTTTAAAATTGTTTGGACACGTTCGTGTCCACTTGTTTAGACATGAACAACCCCCCTGACACGTTTATATGTGGGGCACACTCTACACATACTGATTTTGAGTTTCACATGATATTGGATTTGATTTTGATATTTTCGACAGGGATCCGATACATACTGAAACTCGAATTTTGATTTTTGAGCTGTTAACTAATTTTGCATTGAATGATAACTCGGATTCATATGATGTTGGTTGTGATATGAAAACTATGTTGTATGTTTCTTTTCTGTTACCTAAGAATTGATGGAATGCGAAAATGATTTGGGTTTTCAAATAAAATTATATTCAAATTTGGGTTTGGGTTGAAATTGGCAATAGTTTGATACTTAAGTTTTAAACTAAATTCAAATGCATATGAACTGAACTGAGAATAGCCCCCTTCACATTCCAGTTTCCCCCTCACTTCACATTGACACCCTATCCCACTACCTACATGTATTTGCATTACCTATTGCTATGTACACACGCATACACTCTATATACCATGCTCACACACACTATTCTCTCCCTCTTATATGCTAACTCATACACACATGTTAACCCCCTCACATTTTCCCTCTCTATATCTATATATACATATATGTTTACATATATATACAACAATTGAATGTATGAATGAATGGATGCAATGCATGAACTGAATTTCACTTTTCCTCACTTTTCACTCATTTGCATTTTTACCTCACATACACACACACATTGGACTGAAACACACACACATACACCCCTCACCATATCACTCCTTGTCTATACACACACACCCACTCTCTAATTTGCAGTCCACACACACACACACTATATCACTATCCACTACAATGTTAAAACACACTCACCCTATATATATATGTGTATATAATGTATGTTATGAATGGATATATATGCAATAAAAAATGCAAGATAATGAATGACATGAATGAATGATTAAATGAATGTATGAATGAAAATACATATATATACAAGTAAGTATGCAATGTAAGAAGGTAATGTATGAACTTAAACATGAATGTTTATATGCCTATAGGTATGCCTATATATAGTGTATGTAGATATATGTGTATATGTATTTGTGTATGTGTGATGTTGGTGTTGACCTTGTGATTGTGTGTGAGTGCTAGGCTAGACTTGGTTAGGCTTAGTGAGACTTGATTGGGCTAGGACATGACCTAGTTGACCTAGTTTGACTAGTGTAGTTGACTAGAGTTGACCGAGAGTTGACTTTAGTCTAGAATGACTCGTTAGACTAGGTTTACACCTAGAATAGCTTGGTTGACCTAGTTTGACTTTGTAAGTTGACCAGAGTTGACCAAGAGTTGATTTTGGCCTAGATGACTTAGAAATCATTCATTGTGATCTTCAATATTACCATTCTGGACATGTTATGACCTGTGTTGCTCTAAATAGGACTCATTTACTCTGTATAGACATCTACACTTACCAGATACTCAGGATATTAGGCGAGTACATTCTCTGATCATTTCATACTTGCTAGGATTTATATTCTTGCTCTAGATTACTTTACTTGATGTTGTCACGTTGTTAACACGGATTAGTACTATATGGATCTTTACATTGAGATTTTATCCCCCTCGGGAGCATCAGATACATCATGTCATGTGCGTTTCACTTTCATCATGTATTCTTGTGCTTTTATTATTCATGTACGCTCTTGTGATTGATGTACTCTCATGTTCACAGAGCCCTCATATATGTCTTCATGTGCACCCATTTATGGGACCCTATGTGAAATATTATATAATAACATAACTTGTCTGGATCTCTGTGCATTGATTGGGGTACGGGGAAGTAGAAGCAGTCATGTGAACAATTTCTCTATAGTTATTGTATAAACTTTAGTGTAATCATGTGTAAATTTAAGTCGTTCATATGTCTATCTTGTACCCTACATCACTAGTCACTGTTAGTTCTCTACTTATAGTAGCTATTTATATTACAGTTCTCTCTCTTTTACTACATGTACTTTCTTTCAGCGTTTTATGTATTTTACTCTATTGCATGCTTTATATTCCTGTCTTGATATGAACTGTTGAGATTATGTGCTCGTTCTTGTCCTGACTAGACCTGTTAAAAATATTACAGAGGATGACGAAGACCTTTGCCCTACCTATTATGAAGCTACAATAGATGACACATGCGACTTGGACCTTCAACAGGATCCATCAGCAGTATAGGATGTCACCCCTATAATTTAGGCTAGTTAGCTTAGACTTCTATCTTATTTTGATGTCTTATCTCATTTGGATACATTTATGTTATATTTGGGATTTTATTGTTATTCTGGATTTCGTGGAGATGTTATCTTAGACACTTAGACTTTTTCGCCTGTTTGTATTTCATTTGATGATTTTCATTATCTATCTATTTTATCGTACTTCTACCTTAGTTGTGATTGAGCTGTACATTTCTGTATTGTCCTCCGTTTGGAGTGTATATACTGTATAGGTACCTTATATTTGTTAGATGTATGTGACCTAGGACAACGTTATACCGCCGACACTACGACATAGGCTGGATGACCCCACTTCTCGTGTCCCTACACTGGGTGCGGGTCGTGACACATTTTAGTGGTGGCCCATGCAGGTCGAGAGTTATGTAGTGGTATTTGAACTAGAGTATTACTACAGCCTGCAGTAGGATATAGGATATAGTTTTGAAGGTACTCAATCACACCTAAGAAAAACTCTTATCTGATTCCATCATCAAAATTTTTGCTGCTTTATTGTCTTCCTTTGAAATAAATTGTCCTCCATTGACGTTATCGATTCATTCTCAGTAATTGCCTTCTTGCTTGATCTGTCTCCAGGATGGTGCAGACACGATCCCTTCGCTCCGGCCAGAAGGACACTACTGAGAGTTATGCCACCTCTCGTCCGGCTCAGTCCGGTCAGGCAGCTCCCGTGGTACCTTCTCATGTCGAAGTTTCTGCGACATTTGGGGGTGCACCTCTGCCTGTTCCGAGATATTCTCCCGTCACTCCAGATTTCTTCCAGCAGTAGCCGCCTTCAGGATCGGTTGATGCAGCATAGTTGTTCAACTTCTTTCAGAGGATGGTGGAGGCCCAGTGACAGCAGTCAACTCATTTTCAGCAGGACATAGAGAATACCCATCAGCTTGCTCTGACGACGGTGGAAAGAGTTATTATGCAGCCCAAACAACCCAGATACAGCAATATCAGCCAAAGACACCAAGGATCCAGGAGTTCTAGAAGATGTATCCGTAGGACTTTCGCGACACAGAGGGGATTCTATATGCAGATGACTGGATAGAGCACATCGAGGAGATCTTTCTACTGGCAGAGATACCAGCTCAAATGCAGATTGAGACGGCAGGTAGTCAGATACAGGACCTGGCTCGTACTTGGTACCAGACGGACCCGAAGGTTGGTATAGAGGGACAGACTTGGGCAGCCTTAAAGAAGCTGTTCAAGGAGAAGTTTTTCCCTAATACGGCTCTGGTGCCCTGGAGTCGTAGTTTGAGAGCTTAGTTCAGGGCATTGAGACTATCGATGAGTACGCATGGGAGTTCTGCCATCTAGGCAGATTTATTGAGGGACTCAGTGAGATAGCGAAGGCTCGAAGGTTCTGGAAGGGATTAATCAAGGAGGTCAAATCCTTGACCAAGAGTGACCGGAGTGCTACTTTTTAGGAGATTCTGGTGGGTTCCCTAGCAGCAGAGGATGATCTTGAGGTAAAGCTCAAGAGGGGACGAGACGCTCATGGAGCCAGCAGCAGCGGAGGCCAGGCCAAGAGGCCTCATGTACAGATTCAGCAGCAGCAGCAGTTGAGGCCTGTTCAGCAGCAGTTTCAGGGCTAGGGTGTCACCCTCATTTCCTGTATTTCCCGTATTTTGTATTTATACTCATATCTGGATTTTGGCATGTATTTTATTTTTCTCAGCTTGTGGAATTTCGGTATTTTTCGTATTTAGATTTTGGCTTGGCTCGATTTTATTGGGTTGGTTCGGTTTGGTTTATGTATTGGAGCACTTTAGCTTATGTTACCCCTCATCTCCGCCACAACTCCCCCTTTTTATAACTCCACCTACCACTCTCTCTCTTCATAACCACCATTAAATTCCTTCTTCTTCATCTCCTTCCTCAACACAACTCCCCAACCCTTAGGCAAGTGCATCTTGCCACTTTATGAGAACCATATTTTCTTGGTCCATTTGCTAGATTAGGACATGGAGATTAACATTAGTTCTTGGGTTTTTATGATTTGGAGTCTCTGTTGATGTAGATCTAAGTTATTGCTATTTTTGAATTTTACATGTTTTGATCCATTTTGGTTGGTTTTCTTTGAGTTCTGATGTTTCCATGTGGAAGAGCTTTCAGTTTCACTCCAGTTGGAGCCTTGGAAATCCGGATTTGGAGTTCGGATGGCCAAGTTATGAACTTTTGAAGTTTTGGTTTCAGCCATGTATTCTTGCTGTTTGGAGAAGACAGTGAGCAGTGTGCAGAGCTGTTTAGCTACGCACACTGAGCTACGCGCGCTCTTTAGCGCTGCGTACGCAGGCTTGAGTGCACTTCCGGTTGGAAGCGTGTCTCCTTGAGCGTGCGTGACTTTTCACGCACACTGTTCCCTTGAGCGTGCGTGACTTTTCACGCAGCTGCTCCCTTGAGCGTGCCTGACTTTCACACACTGTTCCCTTGAGCATGCGTGACTTTTCACGCAGCTGCTCCCTTGAGCGTGCGTGACTTTCACATACTGTTTCCTTGAGCGTGCGTGACTTTTCACGCAGCTGCTTCCTTGAGCGTGCGTGACTTTCACACACTGTTCCCTTGATCGTGCGTGACTTTTCACACACTATTCCCTTGAGCGTGCGTGACTTTTCACACACTGTTTCCTTGAGCGTGCGTAACTTTTTACGCACACTGCTCTGTAGCGTGCGTGACTTTTGTCATGAACTTGATTTTACTTAATATGTTTGGAATGACTTTTGCACATGGCATGATATGGCAAGAAACTTGCATAACACGACAGTGACCCGTAGTGGTGCACTCCTGACATGACCGACCTGACATGATAGTGGCCCGTCGTGGCGCACTCCTGACAAGTACCCTGACATGATTTATTTTAATGCTGTTACTTGACCTGTCTTGACACCGTCGGTGGTTCTTTCTTGCTTGCTTGTTAAAATCCACTTGTCCTGTCTTGCATCATGTCTAGGATGGGACTCCTGAGTACCACGGTCAGGAGTGCCTACTGAAATGGATTAAGGTTAATAACTAGAATAACTCAGTAGTCATGAAGAGATGACACAGCTACAGGCAATCCCGTTACCTGGGCGCTCTTGGGATCTGTAGCCTGCCGCCGAGTAGGACACATTTCCAGCGTACTGTCGAGTGTTGCACCCTCTAAGTCACCTAAGGGTACATTTGTCTCCTGGATGATGTACCCACCTGAATTCAACCCTAATCTTTCGTCCTGGGTAGCCTAGATGGTCTGCAGGGCTTGTGGTTGTGGAACAATCTCACTGCATCTTGTTAGTAATTAGGCATGTGATAACCCTAGTTAGTTAAAGTAGTAAGCCGTAGGATCTGCTTGGCCGTGATTGATTGAAGGAGGAATAACCAATTTAGCCATGTCTTGATCCAGTACAAGATTGCTTCCTGTCTTGATTTCTTATATTACTTATCTTGCCGATAAATGGTAGGAATCCAAGCTCTGTTCAGATGAAGGGTTACAACCCCGATCCTTTTTTGGTTTACGGGTTGTAACCTGGCTATCGGAATAGTACCATGGTTATCTCGTCGTATATCACCCTGCCATGTTTTCGTAAGTTTTGATTTTAATATTAGATTTTCTTGTGCTGATTGCTGGTTTTTGTTCTTATTTCGTGGCCCCCTTGTGGCACTTGCTCTTTCTGGGGTTGACCCAGCTGGTTTTGTGTGGCCAGATTTCGGAGCAGCTCCCAAAGATCTACCAAGCTTCCAGCCCAATGGTGGCGACTAGAAGGAACCCGGGCTACGAGTGGGTTTTCTATTTTGTTTCACTCACTCTATTGTAAATTTATTCTTTTGAGGCATTTAGCCGACGAGCACCTGTTAGCTCGATGCACTTTTACTTACTATATGCCTACGGGCTGTAAACATGATTAACAAATCCTAGGGTTGATCATGTATGACTTAAACTCTTGCTAGTCCTAACATTTTGTACGACTAGTTTCATGATCAGCTGATATGTAATATTTGGGACGCCTTTTATTGTATATTTAATGATCATACATCTTGTAATTATATTATTTGCTTGAGATTGAGACAATAGGCTTGACCTTAAGAGACTGTTGGCTTGTAGTAAACCCTCATATCTAGACAGCCATGACCGTATAGTTGAGATGTATTCTATTTCAATATACGTAGCTGGCTATGTCTGCCCCCGCTCTCCAGTATTCTGGTTCTGGGGCATGACATGGTTTAAGTGGTGGCCCATGCAGGTCTTGTCAATCAAGAAATGTGAGGGTTTACCGAATAGATGTCTTAATCAGTATTCGTCCTTGATCTCCGCCCGTATTTTCAATTCCCTGATGTTCTTGACCTGATTACATGTTTGTATCGTTGATCTGTCCTGGTCCTTCCTTATTGTTTCTCTGTGTCATCTTCTTCAGCGGTACTGTACCTGACCCTGCCGATCAGCAAGGAAGAGCACCTCCCGTGGGCCAGCAGCAACCCGGAGATCAAGCCCAGCATTCCGGAGTCGCCTCCAGAGTGATACCTACTGGAGGAGAGTCACCAGTTCGGCCCGTCCAGCCTGCAGAGCCAGATGATGGTACCTTAGTAGGCCTCATCAGAACCTTGATAGCTTCTCAGGATCGTCGAAGCGACGCCCTGCACCAGACAGTTCAAGATGCTTTGACCCGAGGCGGACATCCAGGGAACCAGGCGGCCAACAGTTTCAAGCGCTTGAACCCTCCTTTCTTCGACGGCACCGAGGATGCGATTGCCGCGGATGCATGGCTTCAGGATACCGAGGTGGTTCTGGAAGCAGCCAGGACACCCGAGAATGAGAAGGTGGCGGTGGTACGCCTGCAGTTGTTGGACCTAGCTCGCAGTTGGTGGGCGGCGCAAGCCATGGGATTTGTGGCACCCATTGCTTGGGCAGTGTTTAGAGAGAGATTCCAGACGAAGTATTTCGATGCTGTGGCTCGGTACGACCTGCAGACCAGATTTACCAACTTGAAGCAAGGAGGCAGATCAGTCGACATTTATGCATCGGAGTTTTCTAGACTCAGTAGGTTTGCCCCCACCTTGGTGGCGACCGAGTTTGATAGGGCCCAACGGTTCCAGCAGGGACTGCATTTGGAGATCTTGTTGGCGGTAGAGCAGTTCGAGCACCAGACGTTCGATGCAGTCTTGAGAGCAGCTAGGAGGCATGAGTACACCTCCCAGAGGATAGTGGATAGGACCGGAGGCAGGAAGCGGTCCCACAGTCAGATGTACCAATCATCAGCTCCAGCCCCGACAGCTAGGGAATTGACCATTGGAACTCCGAGGCGGGCAGCCTCAGTAACGTCGGTTCAGCATTCGGCCCTGACGTACCCGCAGCAGCAGAAGCAGAAGCAGACTTCCGCGATGGGATGTTCTCATTGCGGGAAGCCAGGCCATGTAGTGGCGGACTGTCGCAGGGCGCAGGGATTGTGCCTGGCGTATGGAGCAGCAGATCATAGGATAGGGGCTTGCCCGAATAGGGGTGGTTCATCAGCATCTAACCCTTCTAGCTCTTCGGTGAGAGGATCGGCCCCAGCACCAGTTCAACAGCAGCAGTATCAGTCTTCGAGGCCCTTGCCGCCTCAGTCTCAGGCATTCCAGCAACAGCACCCCCAGCAGTATGCACAAGCCCAAGCTCAGACTTAGAGTAGGCAGAGAGAGTTCCAGCAGAGGGGACCCGCAACTAGAGGTCAGGCCATGATGATGGCTATGGAAGAAGAAGTTGCACCAGGTGAGGTTGTGGCAGGTACTATTCTCGTCAACTCCTTTCCAGCTTCGGTATTGTTTGATTTTGGTGCATCGCATTCATTCATGTCTGCACGATTCGCGACACGGATAGGATTGGAGCCCGAGTCATTATCGGTGAGGCTTAATATACTTACTGGTAATGGTCTTGTGGGAGTAGATCGAGTATTTTCCTCGTGTTGGATCGTAGTTAGCGGTAGGGAGTTCCCCGCTAGATTTATAGAGTTTTCTATGGCAGACTATGATGTAGTCCTAGGCATGGATTGGTTGAGGAACCAGTATGCTAGGATAGACTGCCATATTGGCAGAGTTGTCTTTAGTATCCCCGGCGAGCCAGAGTTTTCGTTTTCCAGAGGCGCAGTGGAGCCATCTTCCCCAGCATTGCGGATGGCAGTAGCAGCAGTGCAGTTACCCCGGATAGTTGAAGAGTTTCCAGATGTCTTTCCAGAGGAGCTTCCAGGGATGCGGCCAGAGCGGGAGATTGAGCTCACTATAGACTTGATTCCCGGGACAGAACCAGTATCAGAGTGAGTCTACAGAATGGCGCCTTCAGAGTTAGAGATTTTGTATAAGATGATTGAAGAACTGAGGACCAAGGGATTCATTCGTGCAAGTGGATCGCCTTGGGGAGCCCCTATGCTTCTTGTAAAAAAGAAGGATGGTACGTCCAGGCTATGTGTTGATTATCTTACCTTGAATTCGGTGACCATTAAGAACAGATACCCTCTTCCGAGGATAGATAACTTGTTTGATCAGCTCAGAGGGGCTTCAGTATTTTCGAAGATCGACTTACGGTCGGGATACCACCAGATCAGAGTCAAAGAGCAGGATATCCTGAAGACAGCATTCAGATCGAGGTATGGACATTGGGAGTTCCTTGTTATGCCCTTTGGAGCGACCAATGCGCCGGCCGTATTCATGGACCTCATGAATCGCATTTTCATGCCTTACTTGGATCAATTTGTGATCGTGTTCCTAGATGACATCCTGATCTACAGCAAGAGTGAAGCAGAGCATGAGCAGCATCTCAGAGTCGTCCTTCAGACGCTTCGGGAGCATCAGTTGTACGCCAAGTTCAGTAAATACGAGTTCTGGCTCGATCGTATTTCGTACTTGGGTCACATCATTACCCGAGGAGGAGTGGAAGTGGATCCCCAGAAGATTGTGGCTATCGAGTCGTGGCCGGTACCCATCTCAGTGGCAGAGGTTCGCAGCTTCCTCGGATTGGCCGGCTACTACCGGCGGTTCGTTTCAGATTTTGTAAGGATTTCAGCGCCGATGACCCAGTTGACCCGCAAAGATGTGTCGTTTGTTTGGACAGTAGAGTGTCAGGAATCATTTGAGAAGTTGAAGCAAGGTTTGATAACGGCTCCCATTATCACCCTTCCAGATGGGACCGGAGGATTCACAGTTTATTGCGACGCTTCAGGCAGAGGATTGGGGTGTGTCTTGATGCAGCATAGGAAGGTAATATCTTATGCGTCACGTCAACTTCGTGACCATGAGAAGAATTACCCGACTCACGACTTGGAATTGGCGGCGGTAGTGTTTGCTTTAAAATTATGGAGATACTACTTGTACGGAGATAGAGTGGAGATCTTTACTGATCATAAGAGCCTGAAGTATGTTTTCACCCAGAAGGACCTTAATATGCGGCAGAGAAGATGGCTCGAGTTATTGGTGGATTATGATGTGGATTTGCAGTATCATCCCGGGAAGGCCAACGTTGTAGCAGATGCATTGAGCAGGAGAGCCGGAGTTTATCTCCTGACGGCGCGACCAGAATTATTGGCAGATCTTCAGAAGACGGGAATTGAAGTGGTTCTTCCTACCAGTGTGGCATTGATGGCCAGTCTACAGGTTCAGTCCAGCATAGTTGAGAGGATCCGAATGGCGCAGTCAGCAGATTCTAAGATCCAGCGACTCAGAGCAGAGTGTAAAGCAGGAAGAAGGCCAGAGTTATGTATCCATGAAGACGGTACACTTCGGCACGGCACTCGTCTTTGTGTACCCAGTGGAGATATCAGACAGGAAGTCATGGCAGAAGCCCATAATTCTCAGTATTCTATTCATTCGGGTGGTACGAAGATGTACCGTGATATTCGTCAGCATTTCTGGTGGAATGGCATGAAGAGGAAGATAGCCCGGTTTATCTCTCGGTGTTTGGTTTGCCAACAGGTTAAGGCTAAACATCAGAGGCCCGCTGGACTTCTTCAACCCTTACCGATCCCAGAATGGAAATGGGAACATATAACCATGGATTTCGTGACCGGATTGCCCAGATCTCCGGCCGACAGAGATGCTATATGGGTAATTGTGGACAGGCTTACCAAGGTGGCACACTTTCTTCCATTCAGAGTTGGACAGTCGACGGCGCAGCTAGCAGAGATGTACCTCAGGCAGATCGTCAGGCTTCACGGTGTGCCAGTCAGCATCACCTCAGACAGGGATTCAAGATTCATATCACACTTTTGGCGCAGCTTGCAGAAGAATTTGGGGACTCGTTTTTACTTCAGCTCAGCTTATCACCTGCAGACGGATGGACAATCAGAGCGCACAATCCAGACTCTTGAAGATATGTTGAGATCTTGCACCCTTGACTTCGGTGGTTCATGGGAGAATCATCTGTACCTGGTGGAATTTTCGTACAATAACAGTTATCAGGCCAGTATCCAGATGGCACCCTTCGAGGCTCTCTATGGCAGGAAGTGCAGATCCCCGCTAGCATGGGACGATGTCGGGGAGAGGCAGATGCTCGGACCCGAATTGATTTCCCAGACAGTTGAAGTGGTCAGGAAGGTCAGAGATCACCTCCGAATTGCCCAAGACCGCTAGCGCCATTGGGCCGATGCTCATCGGCTTCCCTTAGAATTTGCTGTCGGCGACCATGTATTCCTTAGGATCTCGCCTAACCGCGGCGTCATTCGCTTCGGCGTGCGGGGAAAGCTTAGTCCTAGGTATATAGGGTCGTTCGATATTCTAGAGCGAGTAGAAGATGTATCCTATCGTCTCGCTCTTCCGCCGTCGCTAAGTGAGGTACATGATGTATTCCATGTGTCCCAATTACGACGGTATATTCCAGACCCGAGCTACATTCTAGACCATTCGGAATTGGTTGTTGGTACCAACCTTTCGTATGAGGAGAGGCCCGTGTCTATATTGGACCGGAGGGAGAAGATACTCAAGAACAAGACTATTAAATTAGTCCGTGTTGCTTGGGGTCATCACTCTCTAGGTGAGTCAACGTGGGAGCGTGAGGACGACATCCGATCGCGATATCCCTACCTGTTTGACTCATGAGGTATAATGTCTTTCTTATGCCTTACATTTTTCCCTTCCTTGGTTGCATTGTATGATTGAACTGCTTAGTGTAACTTGTCTGTGCTTAGTGTAGCTTATCGTGACAATCTCTAGCTCCTTGATTAAATTACGAGGACGGAATTCTTTTAAGGTGGGTAGAGTTGTCACCCTTATTTCCTGTATTTCCCGTATTTCGTATTTATACTCATATCTGGATTTTGGCATGTATTTTATTTTTCTCAGCTTGTGGAATTTCGGTATTTCTCGTATTTGGATTTTGGCTTGGCTCAGTTTTATTGGGTTGGTTCGGTTTGGTTTATGTATTGGAGCACTTTAGCTTATGTTACCCCTCCTCCCCGCCACAACTCCCCCTCTTTATAACTCCACCTACCACTCTCTCTCTTCATAACCACCATTAAATTCCTTCTTCTTCATCTCCTTCCTCAACACAACTCCCCAACCCTTAGGCAAATGCATCTTGCCACTTCATGAGAACCATATTTTCTTGGTCCATTTGCTAGATTAGGATATGGAGATTAACATTAGTTCTTGGGTTTTTATGATTTGGAGTCTCTGTTGATGTAGATCTAAGTTATTGCTATTTTTGGATTTTACATGTTTTGATCTATTTTAGTTGGTTTTCTTTGAGTTCTGATGTTTCCATGTGGAAGAGCTTTCAGTTTCACTCCAGTTGGAGCCTTGGAAATCCGGATTTGGAGTTCGGATGGCCAAGTTATGAACTTTTGAAGTTTTGGTTTCAGCCATGTGTTCTTGCTGTTTGGAGAAGACAGTGAGCAGTGTGCAGAGCTGTTTAGCTACGCACACTGAGCTACGTGCGCTCTTTAGCGCTGCGTACGCAGGCTTGAGTGCGCTTCCTGTTGGAAGCGTATCTCCTCGAGCGTGCGTGACTTTTCACGCACACTGTTCCCTTGAGCGTGCATGACTTTTCACGCAGCTGCTCCCTTGAGCGTGCGTGACTTTCACACACTGTTCCCTTGAGCGTGCGTGACTTTTCACGCAGCTGCTCCCTTGAGCGTGCGTGACTTTCACATACTGTTCCCTTGAGCGTGCGTGACTTTTCACACATTGTTCCCTTGAGCGTGCGTGACTTTTCACACACTGTTCCCTTGAGCGTGCGTGACTTTTCACGCACACTGCTCTGTAGTGTGCGTGACTTTCACGTACGCGGCTCTTTCAGTGTGCGTGACTTTTCGTACGCTGCTTCCCTGACCCCTTTCTTTAAGCTTGGCTTTTCTATTGTCCTGTATATTGATATTTTATTAGATATTTCATGCCCATAGTTTGGAATGACTTTTGTACATGGCATGATATGGCAAGAAACTTGCATAATACGACAGTGACCCATAGTGGTGCACTCCTGACATGACCGACTTGACATGATAGTGGCCCGTCGTGGCGCACTCCTGACAAGTACCCTGACATAATTTATTTTAATGCTGTTACTTGACCTGTCTTGACACCGTGGGTGGTTCTTTCTTGCTTGCTTGTTAAAATCCACTTATTCTGTCTTGCATCATGTCTAGGATGGGACTCCTGAGTACCACGGTCAGGAGTGCCTACTGAAATGGATTAAGGTTAATAACTAGAATAACTCAGTAGTCATGAAGAGATGACACAGCTACAGGCAATCCCATTACCTGGGCGCTCTTGGGATCTGTAGCCTGCCGCCGAATAGGGCACATTTCCAGCGCACCGTCGAGTGTTGCACCCTCTAAGTCACCTAAGGGTACATTTATCTCCTGGACGATGTACCCACCTGAATTCAACCCTAATCTTTCGTCCTGGGTAGCCTGGATGGTCTGCAGGGCTTGTGGCTGTGGAACAATCTCACTACATCTTGTTAGTAATTAGGCATGTGATAACCCTAGTTAGTTAAAGTAGTAAGCCGTAGGATCTGCTTGGCCGTGATTGATTGAAGGAGGAATAACCAGTTTAGCCATGTCTTGATCCAGTACAAGATTGCTTCCTGTCTTGATTTCTTACATTACTTATCTTGCCGATAAATGGTGGGAATCCAAGCTCTGTTCAGAAGAAGGGTTACAACCCCGGTCCTTGTTTGGTTTACGGGTTGTAACCTGGCTATCGGAATAGTTCCCCGGTTATCTCGTCGTATATCACCCTGCCATGTTTTTGTAAGTTTTGATTTTAATATTAGATTTTCTTGTGCTGATTGCTGGTTTTTGTTCTTATTTCGTGGCCCCCTTGTAGCACTTGCTCTTTCTGGGGTTGACCCAGCTGGTTTTGTGTGGCCAGATTTTGGAGCAGCTTTCGAGGATCTACCAAGCTTCCAGCCCAATGGTGGCGACTAGAAGGAACCCGGGCTACGAGTGGGTTTTCTATTTTGTTTCGCTCACTCTATTGTAAATTTATTCTTTTGAGGCGTTTAGCCGACGAGCACCTGTTAGCTCGATGCACTTTTACTTACTGTCTGCCTACGGGCTGTAAACATGATTAACAAATCCTAGGGTTGATCATGTATGACTTAAACTCTTGCTAGTCCTAACATTTTGTATGACTAGCTTCATGATCAGCTGATATGTAATATTTGGGACGCCTTTTATTGTATATTTAATGATCATACATCTTGTAATTATATTATTTGCTTGAGATTGAGACAATAGGCTTGACCTTAAGAGACTGTTGGCTTGTAGTAAACCCTCATATCTAGACAGCCGTGACCGTATAGTTGAGATGTATTCTATTTCAATATACGTAGCTGGCTATGTCTGCCCCCGCTCTCCAGTATTCTGGTTCTGGGGCGTGACATAGGGACATACACTTTACCAATATGCACCCAAGCAGTAGCCCATTAGTTATACTTTTTGCAAGAAGCTGGGTCATGAAAGGAATAACTGCAGGAAGAGACTAGGCCAGTGTTTACTTTATGGTTCAACGGAGCATCAGTGTAGGAAGTGTCCCAAGAACCAGACACCAATGACTCAGGCAGCAACAGGAGCTAGGGCTCCGACAGGGCAATAGAGGTTTGTCCAGCATCATCAGCAGGCCAGAGGAGGAGGCCAACAGGGGCGAGCTTTCGCCATGACAATTGAGGATGCACAGACAGTAGGAGGGATACTTGCAGGTCCTGTTCTTCTCGATTCCATTCCCACTTTTACTTATAATAACTATCTTGAAATTCAATTCCAACAGTTTTGTCTATCTCCTTATTCGTCAATAAATTTGATTCTTAGTATTCTGTGTTGATTTGATTTTGATTTTTGCAATATAAGTCGTATGGGCTAGGTCGCCTCAGTTATAGAATTTAGAATTTTTTACAGTCATATTAGCTAGCATAGTAAGGACATATAGTCAAATTTTGGACGTATTTCTCGGACGTAGGAATTTAAGATTTTCGTGGCCAAGCATGCGGCAATGCAAAAAATTTAAATACCATAATTCAAGAGGTATGTACCATAGTTGGGGACTCTATGAGTATCGTAGCCTTGCTTACTGGTATGACAAAGATTCTGAGTCTCATCATTTTGGACAGACGCATATGATTATAGGATTATAAGATTAGAGACTTTGATTGATTGGGGTTTGACCTAGAAAGAGTACGACTATCTTAATTTCGAGGACAAAATTCTTTTAAGGAGGGTACACTTGTAACACCCACTTTTCTAAATGAGGGTAATTTTGAACTTTTGTATTTTTAACCATTTAATAATGTTATTTAAATCATGTTATAATTTTTTGGTGATTTTTAATTATTTTAAAACTATTTAAATCATCAACTTGTGATTTTGGTGTTTTGATAGTGTAATCTTAGAGACTGCTTGACCTAGAGCCTAACTATGTGATTAGGATGTTAATTATCATTTTTGGCCTAAGGTTATTTTGGTCATTTTGGTTTCTTGGAATTAGTTGTTAATTATTGATTGATGGTTGTTATTTTTGACTTTTGCTAGTTGTGACTTAAGAGACTAACCTAGAGTTGACTTTGACTTTGGTGACTTAGTTAGCATGGTGTGGGACCCTAATCTAACTTAAGTTGGTCTTAGTTTACTTGAATGTGGCTAGGGTTCATGAGAGGATTGGAAGACTTTTGTATTTGGACTTATAGCTAAGGGGTTGAGCTGGCTAGCTTATGAACTTGGCTCAAAGCCCATTTACATGAAACCCTAACCATAATCCCCTATATGGCCTGCCACCACAACACAATTATAACCTAATTTCAGCCTATATAATGTCTCTTCATGACCACTTGCCTCATTTAGAACACCCCCTTGTAGGAAACCCTAACTTCTTCCCCAAATTGTCAAATCTCCCCATTCCTCCACCAAATTGATCCCAATCTTTTGCATTTGGGTTAAAATTTGGAATAGAGGTTGAAGGAGGCTAGCTTGCAAGTAGAGAAGCTCATTTGGACTTTGCTTGAGGAAGGGGACATCACATTTTGGGGCTTTTTTTTATTGAATTTGACACTTAATAGGTAAACCCTTCAAATCACCCCTAAACCCTAATTTCTTACCATAGATACGTCCACCTAGGTGTCCCCTAGCTGTAGGAGAAGTTTGGTAGGAATTAGAATCAGTTTGGTGTCCGTATCGGGCACGTATCATTCAGTAGGTCTAGGTGTTTGATGAAATGCCTCAATGAAGTTTTTATTGCTGTTTTCAAAAACTAATTTTACAAAAATGTAGATCTATATGTGTGTTTTCATTTCCCTTTGGACTGAGCATACTTTTGTATCGTATCCGTGTCCAAAATCGACATAGACATGCAGCACGAGTAGTGTATTCGGTTCCCTGCTACTCGCGTGTCCTAGCGGACACAACACGGCACCCCGACATCTAAAATTTGGTGTGTGGGCGGGCAAGCACTGACACGACACAGATCAAATTTTAGGTGATTTAATCGAGTGGATTGGAAGAAATCCCACTAGCATCGATTTTGTACTGCACTGCACGAACGCGAGATTCGCGTGTGATACGCATCACGTTCACTCGACATGACTCACATGGACACGAGATAGACACATGAGCACGTAGCCCTATCTCTGGCGAACCCCTAGACATGAGAACGACGTGTCATGTGTCGTGTGTCGTGCGCACGAGTTCGTGACACGCCTGCACGAGAATGCTCTGTGCAGTGTGTGACTGTGTGTGTTTAAAATTGTTTGGACACGTTTGTGTCCACTTGTTTGGACGTGAACACCCCCCTGACATGTTAACGTATGGGGCACACTCTACACATACTGATTTTGGGTTTCACATGATATTGGGTTTGATTTTGATATTTTCGACATGGGTCCTGGTACATACTAAAACTCGAATTCTGATTTTTGAGCTGTTAACTGATTTTGCATTGAATGATAACTGGGATTCATATGATGTCGGTTGTGATATTAAAATAGTATTGTATGTTTCGTTTCTGTAACCTGAGAATTGATGGAATGCAAAAATGATTTGGGTTTTCAAATGAAATTACATTCAAATTTGGGTTTGGGTTGAAATTTGCATTATTTTGATACTTAAGTTTTAAACTGAATTCAAATGCATATGAAATGAACTGAGAACAACCCCTTTCACATTCCAGTTTCCCCCTCACTTCACATTGACACCCTATCCCACTACCTACATGTATTTGCATTACCTATTGCTATTTACACACACATACACTCTATTTACCTTGCTCACACACACTATTCTCCCCATCTGATACGCTAACACACACACACATGTTAACCACCTAACATTTTTCCCTCTCTATATCTATATATACATATATGTTTACATATATATACAATAATTGAATGTATGAATGAATGGATGTAATGCATGAACTGAATTTCACTCTTCCTCACTTTTTACTCATTTGCATTTTCACCTCACACACACACACACATTGGACTGAAACTGTAACTCCACTTTTCCACTTTTGAGAATTTTTAAATTTTTAATAATAATAATGTTTTATTTACAGTTTTATATATATATGAATAATTTGGAGGGAAGGAAATAGGAGCAGGAATTTGAATTTGAAAGTTTGTTGTAATAAACAAAATTGGGGCCCACCACTCATTCTTTCTTTCTAACTGATTTCCTGCATTCAGTGTAATAACGAAAAGGAAGAGGGGGTTTCTGTAAGTTTTACTGTATGGGGGGACTGCTTTAAAAACTTTTGATGGCGGAGGGGATAAAGTGCAAATGTGTATTTTTTTATATATACGTTGGAGAGAGGGAGAGAGAGAGCTGAGCTTATCACTCATTCTCTCCTCTCAGAAATTTCTCCCGAGCTTAAAAGCTCAGCCCCAATTCCTTGCCCAGCCGACCCAAAACCTAATTTCCTGGTGATGGCGGCGGTGAGGATGCTCCCTCTCCGGCGGACCTGACGGCAACATAGAAGTTCGACGTCAACGAGAGACTCTCGGCCATTTCGAGGACGGATCCCAGCGCGCGGCGACAACGGTGATCGGAGGCTGCACTTCTTCCACGGCGAGCTTTTCGTCAACTGCGACTTCGGGACGATGCTAGTTATCTCGACGATCTATCCAGTTGTGAGTTCCGATTTATTTTCTTCTAATTTCTTGTTGAGTTGGAATTGATCTGAATTTTTTTTCAATCCAACTTCTGATCTCACTAGCCTTTGTGGGAATCGATTGATCGATCGATAGTTTAGTGATCGTGTCCTGAGTACTTCCCTGGTGGTAAATTCCTTTCGACTCATCTATACTTTGTTGATCGGTAAATTTTGATTTGAGATGCTTGACAAAGTGTTGCGGTTTTCGATTGATTTTGAACAGAGAATTTAGTTACTTGGTTCGAATTTCAGGATTATAATTGGAAGTATTTGTTTCCATTTCGAGTAAGTTGGTTTTGGTTGAGTTTTCTGCCATCGAATTCTAGTGATTGGTATTCAGAATTTAACTCCTCTGTGTTGCATTTCTTTCTGTTTGTTGTAATGTCTGAACAAAGCTGATACCCTTTCGGACACGAATGGACAGCTGTATCTGTGTCCTATAGACGTATCGACTCCAGATCATACTTATTACCTTCAGGTATTTTAATAATTAGCCGTTGTACATGTTTTACTCTATAACTAGATTTTTAATGGGAATGTACATAGGGGACGGGTGCAGGTACATTCGTGATTGTGTCCAGTTGCAGTGGTGTCGGGTTGCCGTGGTGTTCAGTTAGATTTTTGAGTTGCCTGAATTGTTCGTGCAATCTCGAGCTCGTATCGATTTTGTTGTGCACTACCAGAATCTGTCGAATTAGCGACGTTCACAAACCTCGCTAAACCCAGTAAAAATGTCGCTAATATTTTTAGCGATGTTTCTAGCGACGTTATATAAACGACAAAAAAAGCGTGTCGTTAAGCGAAAAAATGTCGCAAAATGTCACTATGGCGACGTTAATTAGCGACGTTGTTAACGTCGCTGGTTAGCGAGGTTATTTACGACGTTCTCATGTGGTCGCTAATTAGCGACGTTAGTGTGTGGTCGCCGTTTAGCGACACTTTAGCGACGTTTTGACGACGATGTGCTGACATCAGATTTGGTGCCATATCAGCAATTTACCACATTTTTAGCGACGTTCATTAACGTCGCTAAAGTGTAGCGACGCTTATTAACGTCACTAAAAATGTCGCTAAGTTAAAATAATATTAAAAAAATAGAATCCAGAATGCAAATGGAGCTGGTGCTTGAGCCAAAATATAGAATCCAAAATACAAGATACAGAATCCAATCCCTGGGTTTGTCGACCCCCTCGGTGGAACACTTAACACCGGCAAGCACAATACATTCCTGAATAGACAAAAATGTAAAGAATAAATAATATCCTCAACGAATAATATCCTCAACGAACAAAGTCAATAATATCCTCAACGAACAAAGTTAATATCCTCAAATACGTAAAAAGTCAATATCCTCAATGAATAAAGTCAATATCCTCAAATACGTACAAAGTAAAAATATAAAGTACAAAGTCCAAAAATGCATAAACAAAATTACTGATCGCCTGAAGCTGGAGCTGGAGCTCGAGCCGGAGCTGGAGGAGGAGCACCACCAGATGACTGTCGTCGCAATGCTAGGATCGTCTGATACTCCTCCGGTGACAACAGGTTGACGAGCATGTCCTTCCGTGCACCGTCGGATGTGGACGATGCTCTCGATGTACCAGCAGACGGTCGCTCCATAGCCATCTCGCAGAACTGCTGTATCTGTTCGACCAATCGTTGCGTAGTCGCCTGCGTAGAGCGGGTCATCTGTCGCAGCGCCTCAGTCGTCTCCTCAAGCCTCTCAAAACGTGAGATGAGCGCAGAATCATCCAAATGCGGCCGCGGATGCGACTGCGATGCCACCAACCTCTGCAGTATCTTATCACGCAGAGCTGCGATCTGTGCATCGACACTCTGCTGGTGGAGGAGCGACTCCTCAGTCTGTGCGAGGTCGGGCACAGTAGTAGCGATCGTAGAGGCCTGTGATGCAATAAAGGCACCATAGGAGCCCGTACCATAGAACGTACCCCTATGCAAGCCACCAACGACCCTCATCCACAGATCATCATCTGACTGAGCTGCAGCGGCCAGGGGCTGCTGGGAAGTGCTAGCACCAGCTCCCTCTGATCGTGTCGACCCGACCTCCCTAAGCCTCAAAAACTCGGTCTAGAAATAACATCTATATGAATTATCTATGTAACTAAAAATTAATATTAATGAACTAGCATTAAGTAAAACTTCAAAAACTCGGCCTAGAAATAACATCTATATGAATTCTCTACATAACTAAAATTAATATTAATAACTAGCAATAAGTAAAACTTACGTAGGTGTCCCGGGCCTTGTCGTCAATGAACCGCTCCCCCTTCGTGTGCGTGGCGAGAAATAATGTCACCATATTCGGGTCCTCTTCCGATTCAACCTGTTACGAAATTATTATATGATTTGTCAGTTAAGTTGGAAGAAATATATTACTATAAAGTATTAATTATGGGTATATGGCGAGATATGTACCATATGCGTGAAAAAATCTATGATGGGCCGTGACCCACCATACCACTGCGACCCCGTCTGTCGTGCTCTTTTAGACTTCGCGAACTTCTCCTTGTAGGTTCCCTCCTCGAATCTTCTCTTTATTGTCGCCCAGTCGGTGGCAGAGATCCAACCCTGAATAGGCTCTCCTCGGCGTTCGCGATCCTTTTGGTCGAGTATGGCATCCCTAATGAGCTTGCTGGCGACGCTGGAAAAAATAGACTCGACAGCAACGGCACGGTAGGGATAGAAGAAGTAAGTCCGCTGAAAAAATTATAATAGTACGTAAGTTATAACATAACATACTAAATGTTAAAAGGAAATAAACTTTTATGTACCGAGAAGTGCTCAAACCAGAAGGCCTTCTTGTCGGCCGGGACATCCCTCCAGTTGATCCAGGGCCCCCCGTAGTTCTGTCGCAGGAATATACCCAGCGACCGGTGTATGGAGGAGGGATAATACCTGTAAAGTGGAAATTAAAATTTATTAAACAAGTTTATAATAAATTTAAACAAATTAAATACAATAATTTTACTTACCGCTTGGTCCGAGTACAGGCCCAAATCTTCAACCTCAGATCCTCCTCCAGGCGATACGGAGGATCTGTCCCAAATGGCAGCTGCAGCCTGCCCCTGCCCGGCCACCTGCCCCTACCCCTTCCCCTGCCCTCAGCCTGCCCCTCGGCCTCGCCCTCGGCGTGGGCCTCGCCATCGCCCTCGTCCGCGACGTGGTCCTCGGCCTTGGCCTGCTCCTAAATAGTAGGGTCGGCCTCTAGAATACTCGATGGTACTGGCTGCATAGAAGAAGAAGAAGGCCCTAGCCTGGAACTGCTAGAACCGGGTATAGAGCCACTATCGGTGACTAGACCACTAGTGTATACTGGAGTACGGCGGGATGAGGAGGAGTCGGTAGGAGGAGTGGTAGATGGAGACTGTAGGCCTCGTCGACTCCCACCAGCACCGGAACCAAAGGATCCACGTCGAGCCATATCTGAAAAATACAGAAGTAAACCATCTACATCTGAAAAAAATAAAAGTAAACCATACAACATCTGAAAAATAACAAAAGTAAACCATAGTACATCTGAAAATTAAACATATTCAATCTCTTCTGAAAATTCATCTTGTTCCTCTTCCTCTTCCTCTTCCTCATCCTTTTCACTTCTATCAACTTCCTCTTCATCTTCTGATACTTCTATCTCTTCCAATTGATGAAACATGTCATAAGAAACTTCTGTTGAGTCCACATCGACAATATTTATAATAAGAGGTAGTTCGTCTTCCTCGTTCTGTTGTTGCTAGTGCCAACTCATATTTTCGGCAGTCTCTTTCACCTTGAACAACCTTTACAACCGCGACGTCAACGACAAGTAGTATATTGATATAGTCGATCTTCTAGACTTGCCTGCAGGAGTTGGCTTGTAGCGATCAGCACCACAGAATCCGCACACTTCTGCATCCTTGTGATCTTTATAGTAAAGCATGCATCCGTTCTGACAGCAATCGATTTGTCGTATCCCATCCAGAGGGATCTCATCATCCTCTAAGAGTGGTAGAAGTCTTTCGGTAACTTGGCACCCTCCAACAAGATATCTGTAATCAACACGAGCACTCTGTTGTAGCATTCTTGCGACATGTTAAAGTCAGACGCTCAAGTGCCGAGTGATCACCTCTAACAGTGAATGGTCCTCACAGCCAGGGTACAAAGGAGTCCTTGTATTCTCCAACAACTCCATAAACTTCCTAACATCGGAATTCGGTGCCTCCTCAGCTGCGTCACGATTGTATGGATCGAAACTAGGCCCCGTAGCATCGAAGACCATGTTCACGTACTCGTTGCCGACACCAGTTCGGTTGAGGACATTCATATAAGGCTCCACATAAGGCTCCACATAAGGCTCCATATAAGGCTACATATAAGGCTCCGCTTGGAATGCTAAAGGTACAAGCTCTCCGTGTGCGGTCCATTGGTAGTAATTCGGAAGGAAACCCTTTGAGTATAAGTGATATGTCACATCTATTTCTGGTTGAAACTTCATGTTCCGACATTTTGCACACGGACAATTAATGTCCATGTCGTCTATGGATCAAGGAAATGCCTTCACGAATTGGAGAAATTGTTCTACTCCGGCGATGTATTCATCTCGCACACCGTACCTGTCATCTCGAATGCGGTTGTACATCCACGAATGATCTAGCAAATATATGGATATAGCTATTTCTAGATATCAGCAAATATGAATAAACTTCAAAACTGAAACGAATATACTACATATATACTGTGAGCCCCCTCGGTGCCCCACCCCGAGCAGCAGAAAACCCAACCCCATGAGCAGCAAGAAGGTCCTAACCCGACGTACGGCCGTGACTCGGGACCATTCCTATGAGTATCGTGATCAAGGAAAATAGACGAAGGCATTAACCAACCAACAAAACTACTTGTTACAAATATCGGCACTATTGGTGGTTTCGAATCGGAGTATCAGATTTTTTGGTGTCGGAAAACAAATAATTATTACAAAATTATCAGATTATTTGGTACTATCGGTGCCCCTGATCCAGTCCCCCATACCCTCCCTCCAAACCTCCCACAACCCTAACCCGAACCCTATCCCTAACCCCTCCCCACCAGCCCTCCTCCCCTCCCCAGCCCCCCAACCCCCTGCTCCCTTCCCCCACCAACCACCCCTAACCCTAACCCGAACCCTAACCCTAACCCACCCGTCCCCCCAGCCCCTCCTCCTTACACCCAGCCGCCCTCACCCCCCTCCCCCGCCCCTCCCCTCCACACACACCCAACCCTAACCCGAACCCTAATCCTCCCCTCCCCCCCAGCCCCCTCCTCACCCCCAGCCGCCCTCACCCCCCTTGCCCCACCCTCCAACCACCCCCCACTCACCACCCAACCACCCGCATCCCAATTGCCCCTCACCCCTCCATCGGACCATTCCTCACCCTCGAACCACCCGTACCCCCTGTCCCTCCCCCCGAGCTACCCGCACCCCCCAACTACCAAGAACCAAAATAGAGAGAGAGTGGGGGAGTCACGTACCGGAGAGGGAGCAGAGTCGCCGAAGAGAGTGAGATTCGTCGGAGAGAGTGAGAGCGCCAGAGAGTGAGAGCGCCGGAGGGGGAGAAGGAGAGAGAGTGAGAGAGTAAAATGGGGGAAATGAATCGTGGGGGGGAATTTAATTAGAATTTAGCGATGTTCAGAATAACATCGCTAAAATAGTCGCTATTAGCGACATCATAGCGATGTATCGCGACAACTAGCTCATGAAAATAATATACGGCGTTGTCACGTCGCTATTTTCGTCGCTAGTAGCGACTATTAGCGATGTTTCACTTAAATGTCGCCAATGTGCACAATTTAGCGACGTTATACGAACGTCGCTAAATTGACGTCACTAATGGAGCAGAGTTTAGTAGTGGTGATTGTTTGCCATTAAAAAAATCAAAGACAGGTATTACAGAACTCTTAAATTGATTGCAAACTCGCGTATACAAAGAAAAACCTAGAAATAAATCATAGAAAACAATCTAAGTACAATTATTTAGTTTTGATTTTGGGGAGTGACGGTAGAGGCTCAGGAAAGTGCTATCAACTTTACCTTACTACTTAGACTATCTGACGCAGTCTTTAGCCCTTGAAGAAATTACTTTTTTGAAGGTTGCCAGCCTTTTGCAGGGGTCTGGCACCCTACTATTTATAATAGAATATATGTTGAGCCATATAGATGGCCTGTGGCCACGTGGCTAATTGGCACGCGAAGACCCGCTCTTTGGCTGCCATCTGTCGATTTGTTAGGATTTTGTTGCAGCAAATCTGGCTAGTTAAGACTTGGTAAGATTGCCACGTATCCTATCGTAGGAATCATTTTTTGAGCCGCATAGATCTCTCAGTTTTCGACTATGTGGGGCCGCATGAGCCTCATGCGGCTTAAGTCATAAACTTCCTTAGCCCAGACATAGCTTAAGGATTTAAGCCGCATAGATTCTGTATTAGCCGCATAAAGCTCATGCGGCTTGGATCACAGTTACTTTTGGCCGCATGAAGTTCGAAGACTTTGGGGCCGCATATGTTTGAGCCGCATAAGGTTCATACGGCTTAGGTGACACTCCTTCTGGCCGCATGAAGGCGTACGAACCCTACTTTTGGGCGACGTCTCACGTCTTATCTTTCTGTCAAAGTGTCAGAGCTGTCATTTTTGTCAGTTTTGACAGAATTTGTCAGCTTTATCAGATGAACTGATCCTCTTGGCTGCATGCCTTTCTTCTGCAGCTGATTGTCGACGGGCCGCATAAAGCACTGAATCTGTCATACGACTTTTCTTTATGTGGACCTGTTTGGCCCAAAGAACATATGAGGCAATTTATGATCTGCATGAATCCCATATTTTCCATGCTTCTACAAGACCCCCTTCAAAGTTTTCAAATTACAAATTTGGAATACTTTGAATAAGAAGCATGGTGATATGTCAAGCCACAGGGAGTCTCCAAGTCGAAAGGAATTTTCGGGCCGCAGAGAGATCCCGAGCCGCAGGAAATCCAGAGCCGTAGGGAAAACCAATCAGCCTGCCAGCTGTCACCGCTGTATTTAATTTTTTTGATTCGATTTGGATTTGGGTCCTCTTTTTGAGATAAAGTCGACGGTTACTAGGGATAAAATCCCTAAACGTCATCATTATCTTTAGTGATCTCGAGAATCGAAGCGGCACCTTTTTTAGAAACTCTATATATAGGGGTTATTTTGAAGAGAAAATTTCTCTTTTACCTTTTTCTCTTTCATCATCGTCTTCTTGTCTTCCATGGCTCCAAAAGCTTCCAAGTCGACTGCGGCCAAAGGGAAGGGGCTTGCTTCTCCGTCGAGAGCGGCGGGCTCTCTTTCTATTCATTCCGACATGCACCCCCTATCAAAGGTAAGGACAGTAGAAAGACGATGGCTATGCCGTATGTTTTATGTGTGGGCCTGTGCTATATCGCTTTCTGTGCTTTAAGCTTGATCGATGCGTGCCCTATCTCAGTTGGACCACATACGTTCTGTATGATAGGGCCGTATGGGCTGAGTCGTATAAGCGCTGCATATTCGAACCTGAATCGCATAAGTGACCCAGGACTGACCCACATGAATACCGCATAACTGTGCCAAATAAGTGCCTCCTGATTGAGCCGCATAGATGTTTCATATTTTGAGCCGCCGGAGTATTTCTTGACTGAGCCGCATAAGCATTTTATGACCGAGCCACATGAACCCCCTAAGTGCCTCTATCTGAGTCGTATGAATACTTCATGACTGAGCCATATGAGCACTTCATGACTGAGCCATATGAAGCCCTAAGTACCTCATGACTGGGCCGCATGAACGCTTCATGAATGAGCAGCATGAGCATTTCATGATCGAGCCGCATGAACCCCTAAGTGGCTTATGACTGAGCCGTATGAACATTTCATGACTGAACCATATGAGCACTTCATGACTGAGCCGCATAAGCACTATATGACCAAGCCGCATACGTCTCATATTCAAGGTCGTTCACGTATCTCTCATAACTAGGCCACATAGGTTCTGTGTAGCTGAAAGATGAACCTCTTCTAACCTCACTTCTTCTTTGTCCTTCGCAATGACCTTGTCCTTAGCTCCATCAGAGAAACTCCTGATGGGATATGCCCAATATACGTTGGATGTGAGTTTTGCCAGATAGTCGAACATGTGTCGACTCAGATTACCCGAAATCAGCCTGAAGACGGCTGAGGGAGATCAGAAACCAGCCCTTCTTTTTTACTTAGCATGATGAACTTCGGGCAACTAAATGGCATTCATCTAAAGCCCATGTTTTTATTCGGGGATGCCCTGACTATTTCTGATCCGAGCATCATAGAGACTTTTGAGAGTTGGGACTTCTACTTTCAGGGGGAAGCAATTCACATACCCTTAATGGAGCGCCACTTTTCCTTATCTGGTTTTAATATAGTACCTTTTGAGAGGAAGTTGTTGAGTTCTCTAACTCCGGATCAGCGGGGGATCTTGTGGGCCATATCCGTTTTAACAACCCAATGAGTTCAGCGGTCGCAGTAAAGGAATCAATGAGCTACTCCATCATTAGGCTGGCTCCTGGCAGTCTCATCAACGAACTGAAGCCAATATGTTTTTCTCTGAGGCTACACCTTTATGAATCAGATTGCTCATAAAGGATCATACCTTGCGGGGAGATTGTCATTGTGGAACTGGCAGCATCGTTCCTCTCCATGGGTAAACCTGACTTCTTGGATCCTGGCGGAGTATGAGGACATCCTACGACGGATTGGCCACTATTACGCCATTAGGGGCTCCTGCTATGGCTTGTTCATGAACCCAAAATTATTTGACATTGCTTGAGATGTACAACTGCCAGACGGGGACCTTCTTTACTCCAGGTGGAGAGATGGGCTTGCACATCACGAGATGCATGGTGTGTCCAAATTACCCTAGGGCGATGAAGCTTATGAGGAGTATACCCCGACAAACAAAGAATTCGAGGAACTAGAGCGACGGTATCCCAGATTCCTAGCTATATATCAGGAAGTGCAATGCCACCATAGCACCTGTTGTAACACCCACTTTTCTAAAATGAGGGTAATTTTGAACTTTTACAAAAGTTTATTATTTAATAATAGGATTTATGATTTATGGGAATTTTTATTAATTTAATGCTATTTAAAATTGGTGAATTATAACTTTGATGTGTTAGCTAGTGAACCCTAGAACTGTTGAGCCTAGAGACTAACCATGACCATGGGGAACTAACCAAGTAATTAGAATGACTATTTACAACTTTTTAGGCTAAGGGTATTTTAGTCATTTTGTGACTTTTGAATTATTTAGGATTTTGATTAATTGGTCAATTTTAGATTATTTAATAATATTTAAATAGATGTACTGTAATTTTGGTTATTTTTCATATTTTAATATTTTAGGAATTTTTATATTTTAATATTGATTTTACGGGATTTGTTTAGTCGGGTTTGAGTTTCGTTTTGACTTGTGTTAGTGACCCGGGTAGCTTAGATTGTAGATGGGATCCCAAGATTAGTTAGTTATGGCCCACAAACCCTACTAATTAAGTTAGTGAGTTTAGACTAATCCCATTTGTTAGATTGGTTAAGTTAGAGGCTTAAATTTAACCATTTTGATCCTAAACTTTAACTTAACTTAAAATTAACCAAGAGGACTAGTTGAGGCCTTATTGGGCTTTCCCTCAAGGCCCAAATAGGGTTTAATGGCAGCCACTATAGCTAGGTTAGCCTCCCTTCCTTTTATTTCATTCCATCTTGCCTCTTTTCCTTCACAAAGTGTTCTTCCCCAAATTAGAGAGCTTTCCTCTTTGATTTGATCTCCAAATCCTTACATCCTCCACCAAATCTTCCATTCAACCGTTTCATACTACCAAGGGAGGGTGCTAGCAAAGATTTGGAGCAAAGTGCAAGAAGGAGTGTACTTTTTGGAAGATCTTCGTGTCGGAGCCGCCTTGGGAGTATCATTGGGATTCCACTCCCAAAAGGTAAAACCAACCCTCTAAATTGATTTCCTATGCATATTAGTTAGTTTTGAATCCATATAATCCACCTCCATGCATGTACCTCATTTAGATTCAAATTTGTGGCTATTTGGAGCTCTCTTGAGGATTTTAGATATGTCTTGTGTCCTACTTGATAGATCCCAAATTAGGACACCCCTGTGTATGTATATATGATAAAAGTTTAAATAGATATTTAAATTCAGTTTTAGAATGGTTAGAGAGTGGATTGATCTTAGTTAGGATGGTTAGAATGAGTTTCATTTGGATACCTATGTTGGTATCCAAGTAACTTGGCCTACATGTGTTTCTTTTGTCCAAAACAACTCAAATTTGTCATAATATTCATCCACGTTTTATTAACCAAAGCAACTTAGAAATGTCATAACTTTTAGCTTAGAATTCCGATTAATCTTTCATTTTTTTAAAAGAACCGTATCGAAGTTAGCTTTCCAAATATATTTTAATAAGCCAAAATCATTCTAAAACTTTCTATAAAACTATTTGAGTGTCAGCTGTCTAAAAGACGAATGCATTTCGGTGTTTTTTACGATTTCGGGAGCTTCCGGACACAAAATGCGATCAGTTTAAAGTTTCGAAAGCTAACACAAAGGGCTATGACATACTTTAATCCTAGAATTTAGTAAAGGTCCAATTGGTACAGTATTAGTTTTAAGTAGAAGAGTGACTATATGACATAGGCATTTTGCGTAACCTATGAGCCTATGTAGTATGGATATTAAATGAATGTAGATTATGTAATCATATATTAGATGAATGAAATGATATATATATGATATGTATCCTCTTTACATTTATTTATGTATATTTAAATGTAAGCATGTAGAAATACAATCAATGTATATATAAGCAATGCATAAATGCATGAATGAAAGAATGACATACAATGTATGCATGAAAGTATATCAATGCTAGGTACGAAGGCAAGGTATAGAAGTAATGATAGATATGAATGCATAATGTATACATAATGTAATGTAATATAATGATAGCATGTATGATAATATATAATATATGATGCATGCATGTATATGTCCACTGCTTTTCCTTTTCCTTACATTTTTCCTTTCCTTCCCTTTTCATTTTAGTTTTTTTCCTTTTTTCCCTCTTCTATTTTTACATGTTGTATACAATGTATAGATGCATGTAAGTATGTAATATGCATGAATGACATGTATGTAGTAAAAATAAGTATATGTATACAACTTAATGATATATGAATGGTATAATACCTGAACTGAAGTATGCATGTAATGGGATATGAATGAATAATATATATATGTGTGTTAAGGTAATGTAATATATGTATTCACATATATTTTGAGTTAAATATATGAGTTTGTATGCATATAATAAATGTATGCATGTATGCAGGAATAAATGTATACAATGTAGAGTATGCATATATAAATATAATGTATGCAAGTATATAATGTATTCAAATATGTATGTATGCATCTATGTATGTATGTATAGGTGCATGAATGAATGCAAGTATGCTATATGACATGATATGTATGTATGCATGTATGCAATGTATGTATGTATATATATATGTATGTATGCATGTATGCAATATAAGTATGTATGTATGCATTTCTATAAACTGAGTTAACCTATAACCTTTTACACATATGTATTCATACACCCTTTGACACCATGTTTCCCATGTCACATACACCTACCTATCACTAAATCTGAGAACATTAACACATATCCTTTCACACACATGCCAAACACACACACACACTCACTTACTCCTTTACCTCTCTTTATATATATATATATATATATATATATATATATATATATATATACGTCGGGCGCTTGTAGCTCAAGTGGCTAGGCGCACCGGCACTTGGGGCATCGGACGGAGTTCGAGCCCCCACGGGGGCGGCTTGGTGGTTCGCCCACGGCCCCCGGGCCAAGCGGTGGCTGGGTGTCTTTGAAACGGCCGCTTGGTTTTTAAATATATATATATTATATATATATTATATTTAATTGACGAGAGTTGACTTTGACCTACATTGACTTAGACTCATGTTGATTATATATATATATATATATATATATATATATATATATATATATATATATATATATATATATAATATATATATATTTTTTTTAATATAATATATATATATATATATATATATATATATTATATAATATATATATATATATATGTGTGTGCCTATATATATATAGCTTTCCTATATATATCTATGTATATGAATAAGTGAATGTGAATAATAGTGAATAATATATATACATTATATGACTAAGTTGTGTGCCTTGTTAGCTTATGGTTTAGTTTTGTGCTTGGTATAGCAAGTGACTTAGGCTATGCGTTAGTAGCTATCTTGGATACTTGATTTGCATAGACTTAGTTTGTTTAGACCTAGAATTGACTAACCTAGACTAGTTGACCATTGTTGACCCAACCCTAGCTAGTTTGACTACAGTTGACTAGTTGACCTAGTTTGACTTTATAATTGACGAGAGTTGACTTTGACCTACATTGACTTAGACTCATGTTGATTATATTATAATTTCAATTACCATGTAAATTGAACTCTTTATAACCTGTGTCTCTAACTAGGACTTTGTAACTCCAGTTAGCCATCTTTTCATATCAGCTGTTCAGGGTATTAGGCGAGTACATTCTCTGAGCATTTCATACTTGATAGGATTTACATTTATGCTCTAGATTACTTTACTTGATGCTTTCACATTGTTAACACGGATTGATACTATATAGATCCCTTCATGAGATATTATCTCCCTCGGGAGCATCGGATTACAGTATGTCATGTGCGTTTTACTTTCATCATGTACTCCGGTGCTTTCACCATTCATGTGCACTCTTGTGATTCATCTACTCTCATGTTCACAGAGCCCCATGTATACAATCATGTGCACCCATTTATGGGCCTTCATGTGATATCATGTGCAATAGCATAACCTGTCTGGATTCTTGTGTATTGATTGGGGTACAGAGGAGTATAAATGGTCATATGAACAATTCCAAAGTAGTATACTCATGTGCAAACTCTTAGATTACTCATGTGCAAATTCAAGCCGTTCACATGTCTATTTGTACTCTGTATCACTAGCCACTGTTACTTCTTTACTTATAGTAGATATTTTTTTACAGTCATCTCTTTTACTTATATATTTCCCAGCATTTCATGTATCTTACTCTATAGCATATTTACATATCATGTCATATTATGAACTGCGTGAGATATATTGTGCTCGTTCCCATCCTGACTGGACCTGTTGATAAATTTTACAGATAGCTTGGAGGTTACCTGCTAGCCTAGAGGAGACACAGTAGAGGTTGGAGTAGATGGCTAGAGTTTTTCTTATTTATTTTCAGTTGTCTTGAGTTGCATTTATTTTATGCTTGTTTGAGTTGGTGTTGATAACACCGAGATTTATTTCTCTCTGTTGTACTTCTCTTTTGGATTCATAGTTATCTTATCGTGCTACTTCTAGTTTTGGTGATTGAGTTGTATCCTGCTGTGATTGTCCTCCGTACGGAAAGTATATCATATTGTATTTAGTTTTAGTTGTGACCTAGAACAACGTTCTACTGCCGACACTGCGGCGTAGGTCGGACGTACCCACTTCTCGTGCCTTACACTGGGTGCGGGTCGTGACATGTTTTTAGTGGTGGCCCATGCAGGTCGTGATTCGCATTTGTACGAAGTTGTGGTAATACGACGATTAGTTGTACTGCTGCGCACCTGCGATTAAAGATAAGGAATAGGTGTTAGAATGAGAGGATACTCAATCATTGTTAGAATTTCTTGAGAGATTCCGGGACGACCCTTGAGAATATTATTTTAACTTTCAATTTGAAATCTTTTTTTTCCCTTGATTTGTTTCACCCTCACTTCCTGTTAATGAATTTGATTTTTGATGGATTTTTGTTGTATTTTGAATCATGATGTTAGTTGTTGAATTTGAGTTTGTATATATATTATATATATATATATATATATATATATATTATATATATTATATATATTATATATGTATATATATATACATCTTTTTGGAATTAAGTTATAACCTGATAACATACTTGATAAGGATAGTGAGAAAGGTAAAAGTCCACTTTATTTATGGAGTTTAGAATTTATCGCAGTCATATTTGCTAGCATGACAATGACGTAGAGCCTGATTTAGATATACTTATCCTAGATAATTACCCCTTCTGTCACCCTTATTTCCCGTATTTCCCGTATTTCGTATTTATACTCGTATCTGGATTTTGGCCTGTATTTTTATTTTTCTCAACTTGTAGGATTTTAGTATTTCTCGTATTTTGGGTTTTGGCATGGTTCGGTTTTAATTGGTTTGGTTTGGTTTGGTTTATTATGTATTGGAACACCTTAGCCTATGCTCCACCCTCACACCACATCCCACCCTCTTTAAAACTCCACCAACCTTTTCTCTCTTCTCATAAACCTCCATTAATTTCTTCTTCTCCTTCCTCTACACAACTCTCTTCTCCTTCCTCTCCACAACACCAACCCATAGGCAAGTGCACCTTGCCACCACATGAGAACACTATTTTATTTGTCCATTTGCTAGTTTAGGACATGGTGATTAACATTAGAACTTGGTATTTTGTGATTTGGAGTCTTTATTGTTCTAGATCTAAGTTTTCTCCATTTTTGGTTTTGCATGGTTTTGATATACTTAAGTTGGATTTTTATGGGTTTTGATGTTTCCTTGTGGAAGAGAGTTCAATTCCACCCTGGTTGGAACTTTGGAAATCCGGATTTGGAAGTATTGGGAGCCATAAGAGCTTCTTCTCAGCCATGGAGAAGAAGATCCTTTCCCTGCGTGTGTGTTTTTACGCGTATGCAGCTCTCTTACGTGCGTGACTTTTCGCGTACGCCGCTCTCTTGCGTGCGTGACTTTTCGTGTACGCAGCTCTCTTGCGTGCGTGACTTTTCGCGTACGCAGCTCTCTTGCGTGCGTGACTTTTTGCGTACGCCGCTCTCTTGCGTGCGTGACTTTTCGCGTACGCAGCTATCCGGCGTGCGTGACTTATCGCATACGCAGCTCTCTGCGTGCGTGACTTTTCGCGTACGCCGCTCTCTTACGTGCGTGACTTTTCGCGTACGTAGCTCTCCTGCATGCGTGACTTTTTGCATACGCAGCTATCTTGCGTGCGTGACTTTTCGCGTACGCTGTTCTCTTGTATGCGTGACTTTTCGCGTACGCAGCTCTCCTGCGTGCGTGACTTTTCACCGACGCAGCTCTCTTGCGTGCGTGACTTTTCGCGTACGCAGCTCTCGTGCGTGCGTGACTTTTCGCGTACGCAGCTCTCTTGCGTGCTTGACTTTTCGCGTACGCAGCTCTCTTGCGTGCGTGACTTTTTCCGTACGCAGCTCTCCTGCGTGCGTGACTTTTCGCATACGCAGCTCTCTTGCATGCGTGACTTTTCGCGTACGCCGCTCTCTTGCGTGCGTGACTTTTGGCGTACGCAGCTCTCCTGCGTGCGTGACTTTTCGTATACGCAGCTCTCTTGCTGTGTGACTTTTCGCGTACGCTGCTCTCTTGCGTGCGTGACTTTTTGCGTACTCAGCTCTCTTGCGTGCGTGACTTTTTAAGTACGCAGCTCTCCTGCGTGTGTGACTTTTCGCGTACGCTGCTCTCTTGCGTGCGTGACTTTTCGCGTACGCAGTTCTCTTGCGTGCGTGACTTTTCGCGTACGCAGCTCTCCTGCGTGCGTGCTTTTGTGCGTACGCTGCTCTCCTGCGTGCGTGTCCTTGTGCGTACGCTGCTCCCTTAACCCCTTGCTTAACCCATTGGCTCTTGGAGTTTTGATCTTATTTCTTTAAGCTTGGCTCTTCTATAGCCCTGTATATTAATATTTTATTAGATATTTTACGCCTATTTTATATCCTTACGCCTTTTGTCAAACTTGATTTTACTTAATATGTTTGGAATGACTATTGTACATGGCATGGTATGACAAGGGACTAGCATAGCACGACAGTGACCCTGTGGTGCACTCCTGACATGACCAACCTGACATAATAGTGGCCCGTCGTGGCGCACTCTGACAAGTACCCTGACATGATTTATCTTAATGCTGTTGCGATGGCTAACTTAACTTGACTTACCTTGACACCGTGGGTAGTTCTTTCTTGCTTGCTTGTTAAATCCACTTTACCTGTCTTGTATAATGTCTAGGATGGAACTCCTGAGTACTACGGTCAGGAGTACCTACAAAATGGATTAAGGTTAATAACTAGAATAACACAGTAGTCATGAAGAGATGACACAGCTACAGGCAATTCCGTTACCTAGGCGCTCTTGGGATCTGTAGCCTGCCGTCGAGTAGGGCACATTTCCAGCACACCGTCGCGTGTTGCACCCTCTAAGTTACCTAAGGGTACATTTGTCTCCGGGCAATGTACCTACCAGAATTCAACCCCTAACTTTCGACCTGGGTAACCTGGATGGTCTGTAGGGCTTGTGGCTGTGGAATAATCTTACTGCATCTTGTTAGTAATTAGGCTTGTGATAACCCTAGTTAGTTAAAGTAGTAAGCCGTAGTATCTGTTTGGCCGTGATTGATTGAATGAGGTATAACCAGTCTAGCCATGTCTTGATCCAGTACAAGATTGCTTTCTGTCTTGATTTCTTGCATTATTATCTTGCCGATAAATGGTGGGAAACCAAGTTCTGTTCAGATGAAGGGTTACAACCCCGGTCCTTGTTTGGTTTTACGGGTTGTAACCGGGCTGTCGGAATAGTTCCATGGTTATCTCGTCGTATATCATCCTGACATATTTTCATAAATTCTAGTTTTAAATATTAGATTTTCTTGTGCTAATTGCTGGCTTTTGTTCTTATTTCGTGGCCCCCTTGTGGCACTTGCTCTTTCTGGGGTTGACCCAGCTGGTCTTGTGTGGCCAGATTTCGGAGCAGCTCCTGAGGATCTACCAAGCTTCCAGCCCAATGGTGGTGACTAGAAGGAACCCGGGCTACGAGTGGGTTTTCTATTTTGTTTCGCTTACTATATTGTAAAACTATTCTTTGAGGCGTTTAGCTGACGAGCACCTGTTAGCTCGATGCACTTTACTTACTGTCTGCCTACGGGCTATAAACATGATTAACAAATCCTAGGGTTGATCATGTATGACTTAACTCTTGCTAGTCCTAACATTTTGTAATGACTAGCTTCATGATCAGCTGAATATGTGATATTTGGGACGCCTTATTATTGTATATTTTGATCATACATCTTCCGACCTTACTTACTTGCTTGTGATTGAGACATTAGGCTTGTTCATGACCATAAAAGACTGTTGGCTTGTAGTAAACCCTCATGTTTCTAGACAGCCGTGACCGTATATCGAGGTGGTCTTCCATTTCAATATACGTAGCTGGCTATGTCTGCCCCCGCTCTCCAGTATTCTGGTTCTGGGGCGTGACATGGTTTAAGTGGTGGCCCATGCAGGTCTTGTCAATCAAGAAATGTGAGGGTTTACCGAATAGATGTCTCAATCAGTATTCGCCCTTGATCTCTGCCCGTATTTTTAAATCCCTGAAATTCTTGCCCTGATTACATGCTTATATCGTTGATCTGTCCTGGTCCTTCCTTATTGTTTTTCTGTGTCGTCTTCCTCAGCGGTACTGTACCTGACCCTACCGATCAGCAAGGAGGAGCACCTCCCGTGGGCCAGCAGCAACATGGAGATCAAGTCCCGCATTCCGGAGTCGCCTCCAGAGTGCCAACTGGAGGAGAGTCACCAGTTCGGCCCGTCCAGCCCGCAGAGCCAGATGATGGTACCTTAGTAGGCCTCATCCGAACCTTGATAGCTTCCCAGGATCGTCGAAGCGATGACCTGCACCAGACAGTTCAAGATGCTTTGACCCGAGGCGGACATCCAGAGAACCAGGCGGCCAACAGCTTCAAGCGATTGAACCCTCCTTTCTTCGATGGCACCGAGGATGCGATTGCCGCGGATGCATGCTTCAGGATACCGAGGTGATTCTGGAAGCAGCTAGGACACCCGAGAATGAGAAGGTGGCGGTGGGATGCCTGCAGTTGTTGGACTTGGCTCGCAGTTGGTGGACGGCGCAAGCCATGGGATTAGTGGCACCCATTGCTTGGGCAGTGTTTAGAGAGAGATTCCAGACGAAGTATTTCGATGCTGTGGTTCGGTACGACCTGCAGACCAGATTTACCAACTTGAAGCAAGGAGGCAGAACAGTCGACAGTTATGCATCGGAGTTTTCTAGACTCAGTAGGTTTGCCCCCACCTTGGTGGCGACCGAGTTTGATAGGGCCCAGCGGTTCCAACAGAGACTACATTTGGAGATCTTGTTGGCGGTTGAGCTGTTCGAGCACCAGACGTTCGATGCAGTCATGAGAGCAGCTAGGAGGCAAGAGTACACCTCCCAGAGGATCATGGATATGACCGAAAGTAGGAAGCGGTCCCACAGTCAGATGCACCAATCATCAGCTCCAGCCCCGACAGCTAGGGGATTGACCATTGGAACTCCAAGGCGGGCGGCCTCAGTAACGTCGGTTCAGCATTCGACCCCGACGTACCTGCAACAGCAGAAGCAGAAGCAGACTTCCGCAATGGGATGTTCACATTACGGAAAGCCAGGCCATGTAGTGGCGGATTGTCACAAGGCGTAGGGATTGTGCCTGGCTTGTGGAGCAAGATCATAGGATAGGGGCTTGCCCGAATAGAGGTGGTTCATCAGCATCTAACCCTTCTAGCTCTTCGGTGAGAGGACCGACCCCAGCACCAGTTCAGCAGTATCAGTCTTCGAGGCTCTTGTCGCCTCAGTCTCAGGCATTCCAGCAGCAGCACCCCCAGCAGTATGCACAAGCCCAAGCTCAGACCCAGAATAGGCAAAGAGGTTTCCAGCAGTGGGGACCAGCAGCCAGAGGACAAGGTCAGGCCATGATGATGGCTATGGAAGAAGAAGTTGCACCAGGTGAGGTTGTGGCAGGTACTATTCTCGTCAACTCCTCTCCAGCGTCTGTATTATTTGATTCTGGTGCATCGTATTCATTTATGTCTACACGATTCACGACACGGATAGGATTGGAGCCCGAGTCATTATCACTGAGGCTCAATATACTTACTGGTAATGGCCTTGTGGGAGTAGATCGAGTGTTTTCCTCGTTTCGGATCGTAGTTAGCGGTAGGGAGTTCCCCGCTAGGTTCATAGAGTTTCCTATGGCAGACTATGATGTAGTCCTAGGCATGGATTGGTTGAGGAACCAGTATGCTAGGATAGACTGCCATATTGACAGAGTTGTCTTTAGTATCCCCGGCGAGCCAGAGTTTTCGTTTTCCAGAGGCGCAGTGGAGCCATCTTCCCCAGCATTGCGGATGGCAGTAGCAGCAGTACAGCTACCCCGATAGTTGAAGAGTTTCCAGATGTCTTTCCAGAGGAGCTTCCAGGGATGCCGCCGGAACGGGAGATTGAGTTCACTATAAACTTGATTCCCGGGACAGCACCAGTATCAGAACGAGTCTACAGGATGGCGCCTTCAGAGTTGGAGATTTTATACAAGATGATTGAGGAACTGAGGACCAAGGGATTCATCCATGCAAGTGGATCGCCTTGGGGAGCCCCGACGCTTCTTGTGAAAAAGAAGGATGGTACGTCCAGGCTATGTGTTGATTATCGTACCTTGAATTCGGTGACAATCAAGAACAGATACCCTCTTCCGAGGATAGATGACTTGTTTGATCAGCTCAGAGGGGCTTCAGTGTTCTCGAAGATCGACTTGCGGTCGGGATACCACCAGATCAGAGTCAGAGAGCAGACATCCCGAAGACAGCATTCAGATCGAGGTATGGACATTGGGAGTTCCTTGTTATGCCTTTTGGAGCGACCAATGCGCCGGCCGTATTCATGGACCTCATGAATCACATTTTTATGCCTTACTTGGATCAATTTGTGATCGTGTTCCTAGATGACATCCTGGTTTACAGCAAGAGTGAAGCAGAGCATGAGCAGCATCTCAGAGTCGTCCTCCAGACGCTTTGGAAGCATCAGTTGTACGCCAAGTTCAGTAAATGCGAGTTCTGGCTCGATCGCATATCATACTTGGGTCACATTATTACCCGAGGAGGAGTGAAAGTAGATCTCCAGAAGATTGTGGCTATCGAGTCATGGCTGGTACCCAGCTCAGTGGCAGAGGTTTGCAGCTTCCTTGGATTGGCCAGCTACTACCGGTGGTTCGTTTCAGATTTCGTAAGGATTTCAGCGTCGATGACCCTTGACCCGCAAGGATGTGCCGTTTGTTTGGACAGCAGAGTATCAGGAATCATTTGAGAAGTTAAAGCGAGGTTTGATAACGGCTCCCATTCTCACCCTTCCAGATGGGACTAGAGGATTCACAGTTTATTGCGATGCTTCAGGCAGAGGATTGGGGTGTGTCTTGATGCAGCATGGGAAGGTAATATCTTATGCGTCACGTTAACTACGTGATCATGAGAAGAATTATCCGACCCACGACTTGGAACTGGCGGCGGTAGTGTTTGCTTTGAAGTTGTGGAGGCACTACTTGTACGGAGATAGAGTGGAGATCTTTACTGATCATAAGAGCCTGAAGTATGTTTTCACCCAGAAGGACCTTAATATGCGGCAGAGAAGATGGCTCGAGCTACTAGTGGACTATGATGTGGATTTGTAGTATCATCCCGGGAAGGCCAACGTTGTAGCAGATACATTGAGCAGGAGAGCCGGAGCTTATTTTCTGACGGCGCAACCAGAATTATTGGTAGATCTTCAAAAGATGGGAATTGAGGTGGTTCTTCCAACCAGCGTGGCATTGATGGCCAGCCTACAGGTTCAGTCCAGCATAGTTGAGAGAATCCGGGTGGCGCAGTCAATAGATTCCAAGATCCAGCGACTCAAAGCAGAGTGTGAAGCAGGAAGAAGGCCAGAGTTATGTATCCATGAAGACGGTACACTTCGGCACGGTACTCGTCTTTGTGTACCCAGTGGAGATATCAGACAGGAAGTCATGGTAGAAGCCCACAGTTCACAGTATTCTATTTATCCGGGAGGTACGAAGATGTACCGTGATATTCGTCAGCATTTCTGGTGGAATGGCATGAAGAGGGAGATAGCCCGGTTTATCTCTCGGTGTTTGGTTTGCCAACAGGTTAAAGCTGAACATTAGAGGCCCGCTGGACTTCTTCAACCCTTACCGATCCCAGAATGGAAATGGGAACATATAACCATGGATTTTGTGTCCGGATTGCCCGATCTCTGGCCGGCAGAGATGTTATTTGGATAATTGTGGACAGGCTTACTAAGGTGGCACACTTTCTCCCATTCAGAGTTGGACAGTCGACGGCGCAGTTAGCAGAGATGTATCTTAGGAAGATCGTCAGGCTTCACGGTGTGCCAGTCAGCATCACCTCGGACAGGGATTCAAGATTCACATCACACTTTTGGCGCAGCTTGCAGAAGAGTTTGGGGACTCGCCTTCAATTCAGCTCAGCTTATCACCCGCAGACGGATGGTCATCAGAGCGCACAATCCAGACCCTTGAAGATATGTTGAGATCCTGTACCCTTGACTTCGGTGGTTCATAGGAGAATCATCTGCACCTGGTAAATTCTCATACAACAACAGTTATCAGGCCAGTATCCAGATGGCACCTTCGAGGCTCTTTATGGCAGGAAGTGCAGATCCCCGCTAGCATGGAACGATGTCGGAGAGAGGCAGATGCTCGGACCCGAATTGATTTCCCAGACGGTTGAAGTGGTCAGGAAGGTCAGAGATCACTTCCGAGTTTCCCAGGACCGCCAGCGCCATTGGGCCGATGCTCATCGGCGTCCCTAGAATTTGCTGTCGGCGACCATGTATTCCTTAGGATCTCGCCTAACCACGGCGTCATTCGTTTGGCGTGCGGGGAAAGCTTAGTCCTAGGTATATAGGGTCGTTCGATATTCTAGAGCGAGTAGGAGATGTATCATATCGTCTCGCTCTTCTCCGCACTAAGTGAGGTGCATGATATATTCCATGTGTCCCAATTACGACGGTATATTCTGGACCCGAGCTACATCCTAGACCATTCGGAATTGGTTGTTGTTACTAACCTTTCGTATGAGGAGAGGCCCGTGTATATATTAGACCGGAGGGAGAAGACACTCAAGAACAAGACTATTAAATTAGTCCGTGTTGCTTGGGGTCATCACTCTCTAGGTGAGTCAACGTGGGAGCGTGAGGACGACATCGAATCGCGATATCCCTACCTGTTTGACTCGTGAGGTATAATGTCTTTCTTATGCCTTACGTTTTCCCTTTCTTGCTTGCATTGTATGATTGTATGATTGAACTGCTTAGTGTAACTTGCCTGTGCTTAATGTAGCTTGTCGTGACAATCTCTAGCTCCTTGATTAAATTTCGAGGACGGAATTCTTTTAAGGTAGGTAGAGTTGTCACCCTCATTTCCCGTATTTCTCGTATTTCGTATTTATACTCGTATCTGGATTTTGGCCTGTATTTTTATTTTTCTCAACTTGTGGGATTTCGGTATTTCTCGTATTTTGGGTTTTGGCATGGTTCGGTTTTAATTGGTTTGGTTTGGTTTGGTTTATTATGTATTGGAACACCTTAGCCTATGCTCCACCCTCAACACACATTCCACCCTCTTTAAAACCCCACCAACCTTTTCTCTCTCCTCATAAACCTCCATTAATTTCTTCTTCTCCTTCCTCTACACAACTCTCTTCCTTCCTCTCCACAACACCAACCCATAGACAAGTGCACCTTGCCACCACATGAGAACACCATTTTTTTGTCCATTTGCTAGTTTAGGACATGGTGATTAACATTAGAACTTGGTATTTTGTGATTTGGAGCCTCCATTGTTCTAGATCTAAGTTTTCTCCATTTTTGGTTTTGTATGGTTTTGATCTACTTAAGTTGGATTTTTATGGGTTTTTGTTTCCTTGTGGAAGAGAGTTCAATTCCACCCTGGTTGGAACTTTGGAAATCCGGATTTGGTGTTCGGATGGCCAAGTTGTGATACTTTGAAGTTTTGGGAGCCATGAGAGCTTCTTCTCAGCCATGGAGAAGAAGATCCTTTCCCCTGCGTGCGTGTTTTTACGCGTACGCAGCTCTCTTACGTGCGTGACTTTTTGCGTATGCCGCTCTCTTGCGTGCGTGACTTTTCGCGTACGCAGCTCTCGTCCGTGCGTGACTTTTCGCGTACGCAGCTCTCTTGCGTGCGTGACTTTTCGCGTACGCCGCTCTCTTGCGTGCGTGACTTTTCGCGTACGCGGCTCTCCTGCGTGCGTGACTTTTCGCATACGCAGCTCTCTTGCGTGCGTGACTTTTACACGCCGCTCTTTTGCGTACGTGACTTTTCGCGTACGCAGCTCTCCTGTGTGCGTGACTTTTTGCATAGCAGCTCTCTTACATGCGTGACTTTTCGCGTACGCTGCTCTCTTGCGTGCGTGACTTTTTGCGTACGCAGCTCTCCTGCGTGCGTGACTTTTCGTATACGCAGCTCTCTTCGTGCGTGACTTTTCGCGTACGCTGCTCTCTTGCGTGCGTGACTTTTCGCGTACGCAGCTCTCTTGCGTGCGTGACTTTTCGCGTACGCAGCTCTCCTGCGTGCGTGACTTTTGGCGTACGCTGCTCTCTTGCGTGCGTGACTTTTCGCGTACGCAGCTCTCTTGCGTACGTGACTTTCATGTACGCAGCTCTCCTGCGTGCGTGCTTTTGTACGTACGCTGCACCCCTGCGTGCGTGCCCTTGTGCGTACGCTGCTCCCCTGACCCCTTGCTTAACCCATTGGCTCTTGGAGTTTTGATCTATTTCTTTAAGCTTGGCTCTTCTATAGCCCTGTCAAGAACTTGATTTTACTTAATATGTTTGGAATGACTAGTGTACATGGCATGGTATGACAAGGGACTAGCATAGCACGACAGTGACCCATAGTGGTGCACTCCTGACATGACCAACCTGACATGATAGTGGCCCGTTGTGGCGCACTCCTGACAATACCCTGACATGATTTATCTTAATGCTGTTGCGACGGCTAACTTAACTTGACTTGCCTTGACACCGTGGGTAGTTCTTTCTTGCTTGCTTGTTAAATCCACTTGTCCTGTCTTGCATCATGTCTAGGATGGAACTCCTGAGTACCACGGTCAGGAGTACCTACTAAAATGGATTAAGGTTAATAACTAGAATAACACAGTAGTCATGAAGAGATGACACAGCTACAGGCAATCTCGTTACCTGGGCTCTTGGGATCTGTAGCCTGCCGTCGAGTATGGCACATTTCCAGCACACCGTCGCGTGTTGCACCCTCTAAGTTACCTAAGGGTACATTTGTCTCCCGGGCAATGTACCCACCAGAATTCAACCCCTAACTTTCGACCTGGGTAACCTGGATGGTCTGCAGGGCTTGTGGCTGTGAATAATCTCACTGCATCTTGTTAGTAATTAGGCTTGATAACCCTAGTTAGTTAAAGTAGTAAGCCGTAGTATCTGCTGGCCGTGATTGATTGAATGAGGTATAACTAGTCTAGCCATGTCTTGATCCAGTACAAGATTGCTTTCTGTCTTGATTTCTTGCATTATTATCTTGCCGATAAATGGTGGGAAACCAAGTTCTGTTCAGATGAAAGGTTACAACCCCGGTCCTTGTTTGGTTTACGGGTTGTAACCTGGCTGTCGGAATAGTTCCATGGTTATCTCGTCGTATATCCTGACTATTTTCGTAAATTCTAGTTTTAAATATTAGATTTTCTTATGCTAATTGCTGGCTTTTGTTCTTATTTCGTGGCCCCCTTGTGGCACTTGCTCTTTTTGGGGTTGACCCAGCTGGTTTTGTGTGGCCAGATTTCGGAGCAGCTTCCGAGGATCTACCAAGCTTTCAGCCCAATGGTGGCGACTAGAAGGAACCCGGGCTACGAGTGGATTTTCTATTTGTTTCGCTCACTCTATTGTAAAACTATTCTTTTGAGGCGTTTAGCCGACGAGCCCCTGTTAGCTCGATGCACTTTACTTACTGTCTGCCTACGGGCTGTAAATATGATTAACAAATCCTAGGGTTGATCATGTATGACTTAACTCTTGCTAGTCCTAACATTTTAAAATGACTAGCTTCATGATCAGCTGAATATGTGATATTTGGGACGCCTTATTATTGTATATTTAATGATCATACATCTTGCGACCTTACTTACTTGCTTGTGATTGAGACATTAGGCTTGTTCATGACCATAAGAGACTGTTGGCTTGTAGTAAACCCTCATGTTTCTAGACAGCCGTGACCGTATATCGAGGTGGTCTTCCATTTCAATATACGTAGCTGGCTATGTCTGCCCCCGCTCTCCAGTATTCTGGTTCTGGGGCGTGACACCTTCATAGATAAACTTTTGATTTTTCTTGAATAGTACCCCTTTATATAATTACTAGTTATCTTTATTTTATTTTGATGATTACCAGTTTTCATATAGGATGGTAGACTGCCTTATGGCCTTGATGATTTGTTGTTTCTGTAACTTTTTCAGTTTAGCACCCCAGATTGCTTGTATGTTTTGATACCCTATGACCGTTTTGGTTTAGCATGACTAGTATACTTAGATAGACTTTCAACTTCCACCGTATGCCATGATCATGTATGCCATTCTTTTAAATTGTATGATTAGGTAAGTTTTGAGACTTTGATTGTTGGGGACGAGACTCTAGAAGAAGTACGACCATCTTAATTCCGAAGACGAAATTTTCTAAGGAGGGTAGACTTGTAACACCCACTTTTCTAAAATGAGGGTAATTTTGAACTTTTTTAAAAGTTTATTATTTAATAATAGGATTTATGATTTATGAGAATTTTTTATTAATTTAATACTATTTAAAATTGGTGAATTATAATTTTGATGTGTTAGCTAGTGAACCCTAGAACTGTTGAGCCTAGAGACTAACCATGACCATGGGGACCTAACCAAGTGATTAGAATGACTATTTACAACTTTTTAGGCTAAGGGTATTTTGGTCATTTTGTAACTTTTGAATTATTTAGGATTTTGATTAATTGGTCAATTTTAGATTGTTTTAATAATATATAAATAGATGTATTGTAATTTTGGTCATTTTTCACATTTTAATATTTTCGATATTTTTATATTTTAGTATTGATTTTACGGATTTATTTATTCGGGTTTGAGTTTTATTTCGTTCCAACTTGTGTTAGTGACCCGGGTAGCTTAGACTGTAAACGGGATCCCAAGATTAGTTAGTTATGGCCCACAAATTCCACTAATTAAGTTAGTGAGTTTAGACTAATCCCACTTGTTAGATTGGTTAAGTTGGAGGCTTAAATTTAACCATTTGATCCTAAACTTGAACCTAACTTAAAATTAACCAAGAGGACTAGTTGAGGTCTTATTGGGCTTTCTCCCAAGGCCCAAATAGGGTTTAATGGCAGCCACTATAGCTAGGTTAGCCTCCCTTCCTTTCATTTCATTCCATCTTGCCTCTTTTCCTTCACAAAGTGTTCTTCCCCAAATTAGAGAGCTTTCCTCTTTGATTTGATCTCCAAATCCTTACATCCCTCCACCAAAACTTTCATCCAACCTTCTCATACTACCAAGGGAGGGTGCTAGCAAAGATTTGGAGCAAAGTGCAAGGAGGAATGTCATTTTTGGAAGATCTTCGTCGGAGCCGTGTCCTTGGGAGTATCATTGGGATTCCCCTACCAATAGGTAAAACCAACCCTCTAAATTGATTTCCATACATATTAGTTGTTTTGAATCCATAGGATCCACCTCCATGTATGTACCCCATTTAGATTCAAATTTGAGGCTATTTGGAGGTCGCTTGAGGATTTTAGATATGTGTCTTGTGTCCTACTTGATAGATCCCAAATTAGGACACCCCATGTGTATGTATGTATGATAATAGTTTAAATAGATATTTAAATTCAGTTTTAGAATGGTTAGAGAGTGATTGATCTTAGTTAGGATGGTTAGAATGAGTTTCATTTGGATACCTATGTTGGTATCCAAGTATCTTGGCCTACATGTGTTTCTTTTGTCCAAAACAACTCAAATTCGTCATAATATTCATCCACGTTTTTATTAACCAAAGCAACTTAAAAATGTCACAACTTTTAGCTTAGAACTCCGATTAATCTTCTATTTTTTAAAAGAACCATATCGAAGTTAGCTTTCCAAATATATATTTAATAAGCCAAAATCGTTCTAGAACTTTCTGTAGAACTATTTGAGTGTCAGTTGTCCGAAAGACGAATACGTTTTGGTATTTTTTTGCGATTTCGGGAGCTTTCGGACACGAAAATGTGATCCGTTTAAAGTTTCGGAAAGCTAACACAAAGGCTACGACATACTTTAATCCTAGAATTTAGTGAAAGTCCAATTGGTACAGTATTAGTTTTAAGTAGAAGAGTGACTATACGACATAGACATTTTGTGTAAGCTATGAGCCTATGTAGTATGGATATTAAATGAATGTAGAGTATGTAATGCATGATATATCAGATAAATGAAATGAAATATATACTATGTATCCTCTTTACATTCATGTATATATATGGTTGAATGCAAGCATGTAGGAATGCAATCAATGTAATGTATGTAAATAATGCATAAATGCATGAATGAAAGATATACAATGTGTGCGTGAAAGTATATAATAAATGCTAGATACGATTGCAAGGTATACATGTAATGATAGATATGAATGCATAATGTACACATAATGTAATACAATACATAATGATAGCATGTATGGTAATGTAGAATATATGCAAGCATGTATATGTCCACTATTTTCCCTTTTCCTTACATTTTTCCTTCCCTTCCCTTTCCATTTCAGTTTTTTCCCCTTTTTTCCCTCTTCTATTTTTACATGTTGTATACAATGTATAGATGCATGTAAGTATGTAATATGCATGAATGACATGTATGTAATGAAAATAAGTATATGTATGCAACTTAATGATATGTGAATGGATATAATACCTGAACTGAAGTATGCATGTATATGGGATATGAATGAATGAAAGATATATATGTGTTAAGGTCATGTAATGTATGTATTCACATATATTTGAGTTAATATATGAGTTTGTATGCATATATTATATGCATGTATGCAGGAATGAATGTAATTAATGTAGAGTATGCATATGAATATAATGTATGCAAGTATATAATGTATTCAAATATGTATGTCTGCATCTATGTATGTATGTATAGGTGCATGAATGAATGCAAGTATGCATATATATGATATGTATGTAGGCATGTATGCAATGTATGTATGTATACATGATATGTATGTATGCATGTATGCAATATAAGTATGTATGTATGTATGCATTTCCATAAACTGAGTTAACCTATTATAGAAGCATGGAAAAATATAAATAAATTCTTATGCGGCCCGGAAATCAGCCCCATGCGGCTCATAGCTGAAGGGGCCTTCATGCGGCTCAAAAGATCCAAGAGCTTCACGTGGCTCAGAAAGATGAAGGGGAAGCCACGTGGCCTCATGCGGCTCAAAACAGGCCTTTACCGCTGGCCATAAATGCTCTGAGCAGCTGGCTCATTAATTACCCTGACACAGCGGCAGCTCTGACAACGACGGATTGACAGCTCTGACATAAAGGTAAAATGATGGCCCTGTCATAATGGTGCTCCTAGAGAGACGAGATAAAATCTCTATAGCTGGCACGATCCACCCATTTCCAAAGCTCTTTATGCGGCTCAGTTGTAAAGACTTCCATGTGGCTCAGTTGTAAGGACTTTCATGCGGCTTAGTTGTAAGGACTTCCATGCGGCTCAGTTGTAAGGACTTCCATGCGGCTCAGTTGTAAAGACTTCCATGCAGCTCAGTTGTAAGGACCTCAATACGGCTCAATTGTAAGGACTTCCATGCGGCTCAGATTAAAGGACTTCCATGCGGTTCAGATGGGGGACAACCCTTATACAGCTCTAACATTAGGCCATCCTCATGCGGCTCGGTTGGAAGGCCGCCCTTATGTGGTTCAGTTAAAGGCCACACTCATGCGGCTCAACTATGACAGTCCTCCATACGGCTCGCAGTAGTTGGGACACATGGCATGAGTTGATCAAATCCCAACAATTCAGATTTATGGCAATCGACATAACAGGCAGTTGGGACACGTGGCAGAAGATTGACCAAGACTTATCCCATCGGATTCGACGCTATCAACAAATGATCACAATGCATATTTGTTGTAATCAACATTAACTGCCGAGATCGATTTCCAACAAACTATGCAGATTTAGTGCAATCAACATTAATTGCCCAAATTGTTACAATCAACATTAATAGCCCAGATTAATTTCCAACGAACAGGATCAAGACAAATCTTAATGAATCCCTGACCACCCGCTTTTTCAGGAGCAATTACTGCCAACCCTACTTATCACAAAGCCCTATAAATAGCAAAGTACCATTCCCTTGCAAAACCCTGGACAGAGAGAGCGGCGGAGACAGAGAGAAGTATAGAGCAAAGAGCATCCAGCAAGAGCATTTCTTCATCAGAGCCGAAGCGACGTCCGATCGTCCAAAGAGTAAGGCAGAGTTGATAGTACTCTTCCGAGCCTCTATCGTCACCCCCAAGAAAACTAAACAATTGTACTTAGATTGCTTTTCCTAGGTTTTGTTCCTAGGCTCTCTTTGTACGAGCGAGTTTGTATTGTGAAGTAAAAGTCCAGTCCTCCCATAAAACTGTTCTGTTCTTTTATAATCAATGGCAAACACGATGGCAACTATGTTGGGGACTAACTTCTCCATGGCTGAGAAGTTGGTGATGCAATTGGACGCAGCCAAACTTGGCTCCACACAACAGATGTTGGTCATCCGCTTCGACCAACAGGCTTTTGAAGAAATGCTCTCCGACGGGAGCGCTGGCCCGGTCCAGAAGTGAGCCCGCACGAAGAAGGCCCGCAGGGAGTGGAGGCCCAAATCATTTGCTCCTCCCAAAGCTCTGGACGAAGTATTCTCTGCTGCCCAGGACGACGGAGATTCGTATGCGTCCCTACTTCAGGCCACAGAGAACCCTGCTGTCCCCAAGTCCGGCAGAGGAAAGCACTACGATGCTGGACTTACGGGAACAAGGGGAACTCTGTGCGGAAGCTGCATAAGGGCCAGCCGCATGAAGACTCATGCGACCACAAAGGCCAGCCGCATAAAGATTCATGCGGCCACAAAGGCTAGCCGCATGGAGAAGGCTCATGCGGCCAATACTTCCAGTCGCATGGAGAAAGCTCATGCAGCCACAACTGCCAGCCGTATGGAGAAGGCTCATGCGGCCACAACTGCCAGTCGCATGAAGGAGGCTCATGCGGCCACAACTCCCAGCCGCATGCAAACTGCTCAAGCGGCCACAAATGCCAGCCGTACGAAGATAGCCTATGCGGCCACCAATCCCAGACGCAGATCATCTGCTCCATACGGCTCGGGTTTAGTCTTTGACCGCCTCTCATGCGGTCCTGACTCCAGATGCTCCCAAAAAATATGCCAGACTCTGTGCTGCACCACTTGGACTCTTCCTACTATGCACCCTCGGGTGCTAGAGCAAAGAAGTCTAGGACAGCGCGGGCTCGGCAAGCTCAGTCAGCTGTCCCATCCTCTGACCTTCCGAGCACTTCGCTTACTGTTATGCGGGCCTCCGATGGAAAGTTGTACAGAACCACTCGAGTCCAGCCCCCGGTGGCAAACGGACAGAGTAGTTCCCAAGTCTTCCAGCAATCAGGGAGCAAACATGGTTCCAACACACTCAGATGCTCGAGATTCCCGGGCCCACAAAATAGGTGTAAAGGTTGCTCGAGACGCACCTGACTTCCATGACGTGATCCTTCATAAGTGCAAGGAAAGAGAAGAAGCCTCGGTGTGCAAAGAGTCCTTCTAGGGACATCACTGCACCCAAGTCATTGTCAACTGTTGCTGCAACAATACGGTAATACAAGAAGACCAGTGGTTCATCTTCCAACGACTGCAACAACCAAGCTCAGAGGACGAGGCGCTTCTTGTCCCTCTTGTAATTCTGCTCAGAAGATCCCTGGCGGCAGGAGAGGAAAGAAAACAAATGTCTCCAGCCCGAAAATCTCAACCAAGAAACTCTCTTCTAAGTGGTTGTCCACGACCGTTACAGGAGGAGTTTACCAAGGTACCCGTTCAAAGACAAAATCTTCATACTTGGAGGTTCCATCCCCATCCTTGGGTGTAACTGAAACTGGAGGTAGCACCCATATGAACGTCCACGACAATCCGACGTTCCAAGAAGATGCACCGGAGGAAGTAATTCCCCCCACAGATGCAGTAGACCCAGACGTCCCAAAGGACATCCATGGGTCCCAAGACGAGGCAGCCTCCTACGCAGGGGGTAGCACTTCCTCTGAGTTCGAACCTGAGGAGAATATTCCTACATACCCCGATAATTTTTCGGTACAAGGGTATGATTCGGAGGGCACGTCCTCCACCATTCCTTCCACCTCTCCTCATGTGAAGACGGTATTTATGACAAACAATGACCAAGACGGTTCCAGTGATCGCCAACGTATCGACACTTTGGAGGCCATACTGCATACCTTGGTCAAGTCCGTGGACGAGATCAAAGCGGCCCTTCCAACTCTGCTAGAAAGGAGCCTGGCCAAACAAGCTTGGGTTTCGCGGTCAATGTAGATTCAAACTCAGCTACACCAAACCCGGATGATAATCCTCCTAAAATATCGGCTCCCACCGCTGTAGACGAGGCCAGGGAGGCAAGAAGAGAGGTCCAGGAGCTCCGGGCCATGTTTTACGCTCGAGAAACCTTCCAAGACCTCAGAATACGGCAACCGTATCTTGCTGCATGGAGTGATGTTCCCTTTCTGCCAAGATATAAGCCATTCAACATCAATCCCTATGATGGCAAGACCTCTATAAGCCGGTACATCACCTACTTTGAAGTCACGACTGACCATCTGCCTCATGATGACGCTATCCTCACGCGGTTGTTCATCGAGGCATTGGAGGGAGTAGCATTTGATTGGTACCGCAATTTGTCGGACAACTGCATCCATTCCTTTGTCGGCTTCAAAAACATGTTCCTTGAAAGGTTCTATGATGTAGGACAAGACGTGACAATATCCACCGTTATGGACATTGTTCAAGGAGAAAAGGAGCTGACAAGGAACTATATTGAGCAGTTTTGCCAAACCGCGATAAAGTTGCCTTCCGGTAACCCTGATTTCTCCTTCATTGACATTTGCCAAAAGAGGCTGCTCCACAAAATTAGCCTCTGGATGGGCGAAAGTCAGTTTAAGGACTGGAAGACGTTCATCATCAGTGCCACTGGCGTAGAAGACAAGTTGAAGAAAGCTCGCCAACTGGGACTGCACATCTCGGATGGAGAGGACAAGGGTAAACTTTCTAATGCCAACAACACAATGGTGGTAATTTCTCCAACAACCTAGACAACAAGGGTAAGCACGCTATGGTGGCCGACACATCCCAGAAGACTGAACCAAAGCCGTCAGAGAAGCAGTGGCCGCATATGACTTACTCCTTCGAAGACAGCCATATCAAGCCCATCCTTGACATGCTCATACAAGGAGATCGAATTCAGCTCCCTCCTCCAAGGCGTAAACCTCGTCCTGCAGAGATGGAGAGCCCTAAGTACTGTCACTACCATCGCTACGTCCACCATGCAACGCAAGACTGCTTCCAACTGAAGCGATACATCCAGCATCTCATCGATTCTAAGGCCCTCGGCATTGATTTCGAAGAGGTGGTCGTCGGAGCCAACATGGTGTCAGTATAGTTCGGCAACTTCCCTCCGACAAAGACTCAAGACGGCGTAGTGCCCATCCCTCGGGCAACAATGGAGATTGCTAATCTTCCACCTCCCAAGACCAGGCTGCTGGTCTAGTGCCCCTTACCACATCATGAGGAGAGGTCATGTGGGTCCATCCGGACCTGGTACCTAATTGACTCAGTCCGCACCACCCTCCACCAATAAGAAGAGTGGGAAAGTCAAATCCTGTCGCACAATCTCGAGAGGTCGAAGAAGCTACAGCTGTCGTCATCCGGTCGGGTGCACAATCCTAACCTACACCGGGTAACTCGGCTGAAGATCATCAGCCGGCTACTGCTGATTCTCCAAGACCTTCTCAACCTTCGACGACCGACAAGCCCAGGCCGAAGGAGACTCACTTTGACAAACCACTCCGAAAAGGTACCTCATGGGCTGGAGAGGTCCTACAACTTTGACATCTTGGCACAATTGGCCAACACACCGGCCAAATTGTCACTATACGAGCTCCTGAGAGTCTCTAAATAAGTTCGCGTCGCACTGAGCGAGGCACTCCAGAATGCCGACGTATATTTGGCTCAGTCCAATCTCACTGGGAAAAGCTCGCCTGCAGATCTCCAGGACAGCGCTTGCACAGGTGCAATGCCCAACATTGTCTTCACTCCGTAGGATATGCTTATCAAGACCAACATGCACGATCGCCCTTTGTATTATACTGGATACATTGGCGACATCAAGGTGGATCGGATGCATATTGATCCCGGTTCTTCCATAAGCATCATCCGAAGAGCCTGCTGCACCATCTGCACATTCCAATGCATCGCCTGACGCCGACAAGCACTGCCATTAGTGGTTTCAATTCAGCCAGAAGCTATCCGATCGGAAAGATTCGCCTGAAGTGCCAAATCAGCGACCTTCAGTCAGAAGTGACCTGTTATGTCATAGATGTGGACACTTCCTATAATATTCTCCTGGGGCATCCTTGGATACACGATTACATGATCGTGCCTTCCACACTGAACCAGTGCTTCAAGCACGTCGACAAGTACGGCTTTGTGAGGACAAAATTTGCTGACATCGATCCCTTTAAAGGGGTCCAATCCTACTACTCAGACTCATGCTTGTACGAGAAGTTGAAAAGGCACCTTGTCGAAGGAGATATTCAAGCTCAAACTGAGACGACAACTGGATCGGAAGAACCTCTGACGATCCACCTCCAAGCCCGCAAACCTGGAAGAACTACACCCCTTACAGCCACTCTGCGTAAGGATGCAATCAGCCTCTCTGCACATGAGGGGCAGATGATAATCCGACTGCCAAGGTTTGGCCAAGCGCCAAAACCCATGACAGAGCCACTGACAATCAAGCTTCCTAGAACAAGCCAGCAAAAAACAGAGGAGGCCAATCCCTCTGTCAAGCCGATGACGATTCGTCTTCCCAGAATGAATCGACAGCCGAACGCTAAGCCGGGGACTGCTAGCCAGCCAACAACTCCCCGCCTAGCACCGAGCACCAAACTGGGGGCCGCTAGTACGCCAACGACTCCATGTCCTACTCCACCAGTAGAGCCCCTGATGATTAAGCTACCCAAGTCATCCTTCCAGTCTTCATTGACACAGGGGGTGGCCGAAGAAGAGTCAGAGCTGGCCAAGTATGTGGATGCTCACACCGATGTTCCATCCTCAATGATGTAATTCTGCTGGAAAAGATACCTTATTTCATCAATAAAGGGCTATCTTTGAACTACCTCGAGCTTAATAAGCTTTGTACAATATATGCTATGGAACACGGTATAGGTACCCACCTACACACACAAGTGACAAATGTCTACACCGTAAACCAACTTACTTCCGTGGAAGACGTGTGCTTCATAGTCAAGGGAGAGGACCATCCAATCATCTTAGGCCGGAAGAATGATCCAAACCCTTCAGGATAGAAGAAATGGATCTCAAACCCGACACCGAGAGACTGCTCCTTTATCTGTATAGCTCCAAATCTAAGTACCTCAAACAAAAATAGGGGTATGATCTGGAAACTACGCTAGGCTTGAACTACGGCACTAGACGGCAATTACCCTTACAATTGCCGGTACCGGCTGGAAAACCACAGGATTATTACAACAAGACCAGATGTGGGCTAGGTTATGTTACACCTGCAACGATCCCTAAAAGCTCAGATGAGGAATGCGACTGGCATTCACACTCAAACGGATCACCAACTTCTGATTCGGATGTCAGCATCGGAGATGTATTCAGGTAAGTCTTGTCTGTCAATATGGCATTCGCCGACGCCTATGAAGAAGATGAAGACATTCCTGAACTTCTTAAGTTAGAGCCGTGGCCCAACAGCTAGACGTGTAATAGAAAAACGGTTCGAACAAAGAGAGCCCCTACTGAAGATGATCTTGCAAGTTGACCTCGGCAATGAGTCTTCCCCAAAACCAATATTCGTTAGCAAAAGTCTGACAAACGAAGAGCGGGAATCGCTACTGCAACTCGTCAAAGAATATATTAACGTGTTCGCCTGGAGTTATGAAGACATGCCAGGGCTAAACCCCGAGGTTGCACTCCACAACCTCAACATTCGTCCGGACGCAAAGCCGGTCAAACAACAGCAACGACGGTTTCGCCTAGACATCAGGAACTCCATCGAAGCTGAGGTCAACAAACTGATGGCCAGCAGCTTCATCCGTGAGGAACATCTAAACTGGGTAGCCAATATAGTACCAGTCCTCAAGAAGAATGGAAAGATTCGAATTTGCTTCGACTTCCGAAATCTAAATGAAGCATGTCCCAAAGATGAGTTTCCTCTTTCCATCACGGACATCATGATTGACAACACATGTGGCTTTGAGCGCATGTCATTCATGGATGGCTTCTCAGGATACAACCAAATCAAGATGTTTTCTGACGACGAGAAGCATACATCATTCCGAACACCGATTGGCGTATACTGTTACACCGTCATGCCTTTCGGTTTAAAGAATGCCGGTGCCACATACCAACGAGCTATGAGCATCATTTTCAGAGATCATCGCGTAAGACCATGGAGTGTTACGTCGATGACATAGCTGTCAAAAGCCGTTCTAAGGGAGACCATCTATAGGATCTGATGACGGTATTCGACCTGATGCGAGCGCACAATTTGAAGATGAATCCTACCAAGTCCTTCTTAGGCGTATCTAGTGGAAAATTCCTAGGCTTTATCATTACTTTCCAAGAAATCCACATAGACCCTAAAAAAATGAAGGCAATCATGGAGATGGGTCCCCCGAGAAATCTATGTGAACTCTGAGGCCTTCAAGGAAGGCTAGCTTACATCAGGAGGTTTATCTCTAACCTCTCCGGACGATGTCAGCCATTCACCAACCTCATGAAGAAGGGCATTTCATTCGTATGGGATAAGAATGCCAGTGCGCCTTCGACAGCATCAAAGAATGTCTGTCGAACCCTCCTGTCCTGGTGGCCCCGGTTGCTGGAAAACCATTCCTGCTCTATGTGCGAGCAATAGAGCATTCTCTCGGTGCTTTACTAGCACAAAACAATAATGTAGGCCATGAGCAAGCTATATATTACCTCAGTCGAATGATGATGGGGCCTGAGCATCGATACACTGCCATGGAGAAGGAGTGCCTTGCTCTGGTGTTCGTAATTCAGAAGACGCGACACTACGTCACGGGACAAACCATCTATGTCGTATCGAGAGTTAACCCCCTCAGGGTCCTCATGACCAAGCTAGGTGCTCAGTTCTCGCCTCACTACCTGGGCGATATTATTGTCTTCCTACCACATGATCTTCGTTTCACAGAAGGCTGTTAAAGGTCAAGCTCTGGCAGACTTTTTAGCAGCTCATCCAGGTTCAAAGTCGAACAGAATAGACGAGAAGATTCCATGAGGTTGCCAATTCAAATGTGACCTCTCATGATGTCGTATGGCGAATGTTATTCGACGGCGCTTCCAAACTGGGCCCAAGGGCAACATCGTCGCTGGAGTCGGAGTGGTACTAATTTCTTCCTCCGGACTGGTGATCAATCGGGCTTACTCCCTCACAGAGCCCTGTTCAAACAACGTGGCCGAGTACAACGCTTTGGTCATTGGCCTCCGACTTGCAAAGGAGCTGGGAGTAGAGTATCTTGAAGCATACGACGATTCGTAGTTAATCGTCAATCAGATCCGGGGTTCATACGAAGTTTGCCATAAAGATGATCCCCTATCACCAAATAGCGATCAACATCATTTCATCATTTGAAGGGTTCTTCATAGAACATGTTCCCAAACTCCAAAATATCGAAGTCGATGCCTTAGTAGGTCTTGCCGCTTCCTTAGCAGTTCTGAATCATGTTCATCACTTGGTGGACGCGATAGGCCATGAATTGGTCTGTCCCAAGAATAACGTTCAATTTGTAGCGAGTTATTCTCCTCAGATGGTCGACAAAGCACCAGACTGGAGACAGCCATTCGTAGACTTCGTAGTCTATAGCATCTTGCCCAAGAATCCAAAGGAAGACACTTCTATCAGAAGACGTTCCCTCAGATTCTTCTATGATACAGAGACGAAAATGTTGTATCGGCGATCATACGATGGATTACTGCTTCGGTATCTGTCAAAACAGAAGCCAAATATAAACCCCCTAAAATATATACTGTATTTCTTTTCCTTCTTTAATATTTTATTAGTTTCATTATGGAATTAGAGATAGAGTTAAATATTTATTCACTAGTTTTATCTTTATATGTGATAAATATTTTATCAACTCAATATATATGAAAATATTGAGACGCCTCTGTTAGTAGAGTTCTATCAGTTGGAATTTATTGTAAATGTTTTAGTAATCAAGTATATATTGAGAGTATATACAAAATAAATATACTTAATTTTATTATTTTTATTGTTTGATGATAGTAAATTTCTCTGCAAAAATTGTGTCATATTTTTAGCCTAATTTTGGTCTCTATATATAAACAGGTATTTTTGTATAAATAAAATAAAGGATTTTCCTTAGATTTAATAATTGAGTATAAGTACAAATATGTGTAAAATACTCAAATACATTTATTTAAATTATATCTAGTTATTATTTTATCTATTCAGAATCCTTTTTGTATTTTTAAAAACTTATTTTTTAGATATAAATATATACCTCTTTGTTTTCATCTATAAAAGTATTAATTAAAAAAAGAAAAAAAAAGAAAGTAACTTGGAACAGTGCCACGCACTGTTCCACCTACCCATCCAGAGAGGAACCCACCCATCCCTAATGCAATGAATGAAAGAAAACAAAAAAAATCATTATCATTATCTCACGAGATAATGATAATCTCGTGATTTAATGAAAACCTGTTTGCCCGATTGTAGGATTCTCCTCAAAACCGCTCAGATGTTGATCCCCCTTTGAATCAATCAAATCCCGATCTCTTTTAAATCAAATATTCTTGAATCTTCGGTATAATCTCTAAACCCATAACAAATCTAGGATCGATCCAGATTTGTAATTTAAAATCAGATTTGAATTTCCGTTTATACTTAATAAACAACCATCGAGAGATTCATCTCCTCCATCCCCCACCCCTCCAAGTCGTCCAAACATTCGCCAACTTCCCCCACATCCCGCGAACCCACTGCACACGCTCGAGCCGCCGCCGTCGCCGATGATCGCCGAAAAGGATCACGAACGGAGGAGTTCCCTGTTCTCAGACAGTGACAAACTTCCAGGTACTCAACTTTGGCCCCATGCTTCTCACCCTATAAGCAATCAAATTTTGATCTAATTAATCCTACAGGAAGAACAATTAACCCTCTGTAGATCCATGAAATTTAGTTTAGTACGTAGACTTCGAATTCACAAGGAAATCATTGCCAAAATCTTCGAAAAACTACAGTTTTGAAATATCGTGACTTAGTATGAAAACAACACAGACACTATTTTCGAAGGCAGTTACTTGTCTACCCTTTGACACTTTAGAAAATGGTTTAACAGGTTATTAACAACCTAAACCAGATGGATACCCCAGATAGTTTAATTTTTCATGGAGTAAATCATCGATAATTTAGTCTCAAAGTTTAGGAAAATTTTGGTTTTTAAATAATGAATTTCAACAATTCTCCCCGATACGGCGTGCGTCCCGACAAACCGGGCGACGTGGTCGCGCACTATACGCATCGAAAGGCGCGTATGGGTGTTGCTGACGTGTGGGAACTGACGGAACTCGATTTCGTTGCGCGTGCGCGACGAAATCAGTGTGTATCCGTCGCGATACCCCCGTATCGACGTTTTGCAAACTTGTCCATAACTTCGTGTACAGTCGTCGGATCGAGACGAAACTTGCGCCAACAGGTCCGAATCAAATTCTGGTCCTGCATGCCAAGTTTGGTTCAATTCTGAGAAGGTCAAATCGGAACCCAATTTTGGTGGGCCGCGACCCACTCAAACGGGCGATTTTGTACACGGCTCCTCGGAATCCAAACTGGACATACCGTTGAGTTCCTCTCCTCAAACTAAAACCGTAGACATGTAGTTTGACAAATTTAGAGACCGTAGACTTTGGCACGCGTATCGGTGCAAAGCGGGTCCAACGGCGGACATCGTTTTGACCCGAAATTACAATTTTGCCCCTGTTCCAGAATTTAACTTTTGGACAGGCATTTTCTAGGCATATCTTTTATTCCAAACTCGTTCGTGATGTTTGTTTCAGCATCCGGAGCTCCTTGTGGATTTTGACTTTCACGTTGACGATTCTGACTGTTGGATTTGCTACACTCGTACCACCCCAGGCAAGACACCTTACCATTTGCTGTTTACTTATTTTTAGCTCATATTTCATGCATTATTTATTTTCTTATTGCAAAAACTATGATACATAGCATAACTGTTAGAACTTACTGTTCATTTATTTTCCTGCTATGTATTATTTTTCTCACATTAAACCTAGATTTAAGGGACCATCTTGTGTGTTGCATTCATTGGCCTTGACACGTTGTAACACGAGGTTGTGTGTCACATGCAGAACACGGAAGTGCATGATTGGCTGGACACCAGTACGTACAAGCCGTGCGATAGGAATAACCGCTAATAGAGGTTGCATGCTAGTTTGACTTAGCGGTTATAGAGTTAGCATTGGGCGGGAAGAACATGATTGGAAGTTGACTACCACCCTATCTATCGTAGACTCACTTGCTACTGAGGAACGATAGGTAGACTATATGCTATAGACTCGCTCGATACTGAGGAATAGTATATGGTGTTGTGACTCGCTACTGAGGTACTGTATCGGTATTTTCTTGACTTGACCGGTAGTCATGCGACCATGAACTGTTCTTAAACTGCATTCACCTAGATTTGGTTAGGCGTCCTTATCCGTTAGGTACTAGTACCTTTGGTTTGGGTACTTGTATCTGACCGTGGCTGGGAACAATAGCTTGTCGCGGATTAGTTCATCACATCTTGTCCTTGTTTGGTTGTAGGTGTGACTTACTACTTCGATGAGAAGGTATTGAACCTTGTTGGGGTCCGAATACCATATCGGATTATTAGCATGGAAAGATACGTCACCGTGAATTAGTTTACCATCTCCTGTCCTTGTTTGGTTGGGGGGGATGGTACGCTCGTTCAGTAGGTGCGTATTGGAACATGTTATAATTCGATTTACTTATTTATTTGAGCGATATTTATTCAGTTTATATGGCATGATATTATGTGTCTTGTTACGTCCCTCTGAGGACCTGGTTGTCTTGCCAGGTGTATGCTATTGTCTTTCGCAGGTGCTTTATCTCTAGTCGTGATCATCGCTATTTCGTCGAGGATGATTGCACTTGGATCGTCTTCGCTTCGCTCGTCACTCATTTCATTTTCTATGCACTTTTCCTTATTTTGTTGGTAGTATTTGTCTCCGCCCAACATATTATATCAAGACAATTTATTCTCATTATATGACATCTTCTATTCATTTATTTTGTGTGGATGAGATTAGTTGTTGTTTTACTGCATTTTACAGCTAATGTATTTATACGAGGCTTCCATATATTAGTATACTTTGTATGAATACAGCTGGCATGTCTGCGTTCCTAGTCCTACGTATTTGGGACTGGGGCGTTACATATTTTTATGGTGGCCCATGCAGGTCAGAGCATATCGTATCGGCTACATAACTGTGCTGATACAAGCCTGCATATAGGATTAGAAATTAGGCATCTCATCCACATGTTTGATACCTTCCTTGATTCCTCATCAAACTCTCACTTGATTTCTTGATTTGCATCTAGCTTGAAATTGTTCTAACAAAAATTCTATATCTCGTGCCAGAAAATGAACCCTCATAGCGGTAGCGCTGCACCACTTGCCATCACACCAGGAAACTCGGCAGCCCAAGAGGAGCAAATTCACTCACAGCATCCTATAGCAACCTCAACCATGCCTTCTCAGCCAGACCAGACGACCCCACCTACTCACCAGCATCCCCAAGCCTCTGAACCCCAGTTAGTTCAGCCTGTTCAGCAGGCCCCTGCACCCCAGGGAGGGTATACTCCACCACCCCTTCATCAGAATCTACCTCAAGCTGGACCGCAGATGCCTATGCCCCCGATTAATGGAGATGATACCAATCGGTTCCTTTATACTTTATTGCAGGCTCAGTGGCAGCAAAATGAGCTATTGAGACGAGACATGATGGTCCGACTTAATAGATCCCCATCTCCACCACCAGCCCAAGTACCAGTACCTCCACTAGGGCCCCATTCATACGTAGACAGTATTTCAGAATTCACCCTAATGAACCCGAAGACTTTTAAAGGTACCGAAGGCCCACTAGAGGTTTCTTCATGGCTTATTAACACCGCGAAGAAGTTAAGGGCGTCACAGTTGCCTAAAGAAGATTGGATGACCGCAGTTGATTTATTACTCGAGGACAATGCCCATCATTGGTGGAAGGTGGAGGAGAGGTGCTTGGGTACCAATCATTCATGGGAAGAGTTCTACAAACTCTTCAACGAGAGGTACTTTCCAATTGCTGCTCGGAATGCATTGTATGATCAGTTCCTCCACCTCAAACAAGGCTACAAGTCGGTTGACGAGTATGATACAGAATTTAGCCGACTAAGCAGATTTGCCGAGGGATTGATGCCAACGGAGAAGGAGAAGGCAAAAAGGTTTCATAATGGGTTAAGACCTGAGCTTAAAACACACACCACTATGCAATCCAGAATTTCGCACGTCGCAGTATTAGAAGAAGCGAGAAGTCAGGAGATCCTTCACATGGAAGCACAACAAACTCAAAGATACTATGCCCCGATAGACTTTCCAGATCAACTTGGTTCAGGAGGCCCCGAACGACGACTTACTGCACAATATCAACAACAAGCCGTGCCTTACCAAGTTCCAAGTACAATAACCTGCCAGTTTTGTGGAAGGAGAGGGCACCAGCAGATGGACTGTCGTCGGCGACTAAAGTGTTGCTTCAATTGCGGTTCCAATAAGCATAAACTTCGAGATTGTCCCAACCGACATGCCACACCCGGTTTAGCTCCAGCACCATCACCGCAACAGTTACGAGGGCCAATAACTCTCAGGCCAGGTGCACCACAACCAGTTCCCTTAGAAGGATATCAGGAGGGACCAGTCTTGGAGGGCAAGACACCAGAGTATAGGCCTGCTATAGAAGAGATGAATAATCTGAGACAAGGACAAGCATTCACCATGACAGTACTAGACACCCTTCCCGAGTTGACAGATACTACAGGTATTATTCTAGTTAATACATTATTGATGCACCTTTATTTGGGTCCTTTCCATTCATAGAATAGTTACCTCATCTCCCTAAACACATCGGGATTAAAGTTAGAAATTGCATTGCAAGGTACTACCTATAAACATCTTTAGTAATCTCAGCAACCGTAGCATAGACCGACTTGCTTAGAATAGCGATTAAGGATTTGGTCAAAAGTATTTCCAAGACATGCCTTAGAGTTAGACACTTTTTGTAGACCTTGTATATGTGAAATGATCCATTGTCCCATCACACTACTAGCTTAACTCTTGTAAGTTGGGTAGAATACCTCACGGCCTAACAAAACCTTTGTCCTTGTGACCCATGTTGATAAGTTACTCAGACCATAAATTCAGAGGACACTAACTTAGCTAGCCAACAAAGCCACTGCATAAGCCCACACTTCGGGCGGAACTTAGATTTTAAAAGATCCTGGACTATTCAATTTCCTTTATCATTCTTCCATACATACATTTTGACTATCTTATGATGCAACTTAGCTTGGCTTTGCAAGCTTATTCTTTTATTAAAGCTTGATCATGACATATTTTATTGGGTGCACCCACTAACATATTGTCTAATCAGAACCGGTGCATGATGGTCTGATCAACCTTTTGTACTTTGGTTCGCCTTCATATATTATTCTACGTGGATGGAGACATAGTTAAACTTGCCCTAGAGTCTCATCCGCGACAGTCTTGGCAATTCTCTTTTGAATTATTTTTGTCGCCTATGAACTTCCTATTCGTCCTCAATAGCATCATCTTAAACCCTTTATTGTTCTTGTCTTAGAAAGACAATGCAATGTACTTGAGAAATGGATCCAAGGTATCACTTTAGTCATGTGGCTATATCCTTGCCTTAAACTACTCCTTCTACCCCTTAATCCCATCTACCCTATTATTCCTAAATTTCGAGGACGAAATTCTTGTAAGTTGGGTAGGATGTAAACCCCCTAAAATATATACTGTATTTTCTTTTCCTTCTTTAATATTTTATTAGTTTCATTATGGAATTAGAGATAGAGTTAAATATTTATTCACTAGTTTTATCTTTATATGTGATAAATATTTTATCAACTCAATATATATGAAAATATTGAGACGCCTCTGTTAGTAGAGTTCTATCAGTTGGAATTTATTGTAAATGTTTTAGTAATCAAGTATATATTGAGAGTATATACAAAATAAATATACTTAATTTTATTATATTTTTATTATTTGATGAATAGTAATTTCTCTGCAAAAATTGTGTCATATTTTTAGCCTAATTTTGGTCTCTATATATAAACAGGTATTTTTGTATAAATAAAATAAAGGATTTTCCTTAGATTTAATAATTGAGTATAAGTACAAATATGTGTAAAATACTCAAATACATTTATTTAAATTATATCTAGTTATTATTTTTATCTATTCAGAATCCTTTTTGTATTTTTAAAAACTCATTTTTTTAGATATAAATATATATACCTCTTTGTTTTCATCTATAAAAGTATTAATTAAAAAAAAAGAAAGGAACTTGGAACTGTGCCACGCACTGTTCCACCTACCCATCCAGAGAGGAACCCGGCCCATCCCTAATGCAATGAATGAAAGAAAACAAAAAAAAATAAAAAATCATTATCATTATCTCATGAGATAATGATAATCTCATGATTTAATGAAAACCTGTTTGCCCGATTGTAGGATTCTCCTCAAAATCGCTCAGATGTTGATCCCCCTTTGAATCAATCAAATCCCGATCTCTTTTAAATCAAATATTCTTGAATCTTCAGTATAATCTCTAAACCCATAACAAATCTAGGATCGATCCAGATTTGTAATTTAAAATCAGATTTGAATTTCCGTTTATACTTAATGAACAACCATCGAGAGATTCATCTCCTCCATCCCCGCACCCCTCCAAGTCGTCTAGAGACATTCGCCAACTTCCCCCACATCCCGCGAACCCACTGCACACGCTCGAGCCCGCCGCCGTTGTCGGTGATCGCCGGAAAGGATCACGAACGGAGGAGTTCCCTGTTCTCAGACAGTGACAAACTTCCAGGTACTCAACTTTGGCCCCATGCTTCTCACCCTATAAGCAATCAAATTTTAATCTAATTAATCCTACAGGAAGACCAATTAACCCTCTGTAGATCCAGGTAATTTAGTTTAGTACGTAGACTTCGAATTCACAAGGAAATCATTGCCAAAATCTTCGAAAAACTACAGTTTTGAAATATCGTGACTTAGTATGAAAACAACACAGACACTGTTTTGGAAGGCAGTTACTTGTCTATCCTTTGACACTTTAGAAAATATGGTTTAACAGGGTTATTAACAACCTAAACAAGATGGATACCCCACTGATAGTTTAATTTTTCATGGAGTAAATCATCGATAATTTAGTCTCAAAGTTTAGGAAAAAATTGGTTTTTAAATAATGAATTTCAACAATTCTCCCCGATACGGCGTGCGCCCCGACAAACCGGGCGACGTGGTCGTGCACTATACGCATCGAAAGGCGCGTATGGGTGTTGCTGACGTGTGGGAACTGACGGAACTCGATTTCGTTGCGCATGCGCGATGAAATCAGTACGTATCCGTCACGATACCCCCGTATCGACGTTTTGCAAACTTGCCCATAACTTCGTGTACAGTTGTCGGATCGAGACGAAACTTGCGCCAACAGGTCCGGATCAAAATTCTGGTCCTGCATGCCAAGTTTGGTTCAATTCGGAGTAGGTCAAATCGGAACCCAATTTTGGCGGGCCGCGACCCACTCAAACGGGCGATTTTGTACACGGCTCCTCGGAATCCAAAACTGGACATACCGTTGAGTTCCTCTCCTCAAACTAAAACTGTAGACATGTAGTTTGACGACTTTAGAGATCGTAGACTTTGGCACGCGTATCGGTGCAAAGTGGGTCCAACGGCGGACATCGTTTTGACCCGAAATTACGATTTTGCCCCTGTTCCAGAATTTAACTTTTGGACAGGCGTTTCCTAGGCATATCTTTTATTCCAAAATTGTTCGTGATGTTTGTTTCAGCATCCGGAGCTCCTTGTGGATTTTGACTTTCGCGTTGACGATTCTGACAGTTGGATTTGCTACATCTCGTACCACCCTCAGGCAAGACACCTTGCCATTTGCTGTTTACTTATTTTTAGCTCATATTTCATGCATTATTTATTTTCTTATTGTAAAAACTGTGATACATAGCATAACTGTTAGAACTTACTGTTCATTTATTTTCCTGCTATGTATATTTTTTCTCACATTAAACCTAGATTTAAGGGACCATCTTGTGTGTTGCATTCATTGGCCTTGACACGTTGTAACACGAGGTTGTGTGTCACACGTAGAACACGGAAGTACATGATTGGCTGGCCACAGTACGTACAAGCCGTGCGATAGGAATAACCGCTAATAGAGGTTGCATACTAGTTTGACTTAGCGGTTATAGAGTTAGCATTGGGCGGAAAGAACATGATTGGAAGTTGACTACCACCCTATCTATCGTAGACTCGCTCGCTACTGAGGAACGATAGGTAGACTATATGCTATAGACTCGCTCGATACTGAGGAATAGTATATGGTGTTGTGACTCGCTACTGAGGTACTGTATCGGTATTTTCTTGACTTGACCGGGTAGTCATATGACCATGAACTATTCTTAAACTGCATTCACCTAGATTTGGTTAGGCACCCTTATCTGTTAGGTACGAGTACCTTTGGTTTGGGTACTTGTATCTGACCGTGGCTGGGAACAATATCTTGTCGCGGATTAGTTCGTCACATCTTGTCCTTGTTTGGTTGTAGGTGTGACTTACTACTTCGATGAGAAGGTATTGAACCTTGTTGGGGTCCGGATACCATATCGGATTATTAGCATGGAAAGATACGTCACCGTGAATTAGTTTACCATCTCCTGTCCTTGTTTGGTTGGAGGGATGGTACGCTCGTTTAGTAGGTGCGTATTGGAACATGTTATAATTCGATTTACTTATTTATTTGAGAGATATTTATTCTGTTTATATGGCATGATATTATGTGTCTTGTTATGTCCCTCTGAGGACCTGGTTGTCTTGCCAGGTGTGTGTTATTGTCTTTCGCAGGTGCTTTAGCTCTAGTCGTGATCATCGCTATTTCATCGAGGATGATTGCACTTGGATCGTCTTCGCTTCGCTCGTCACTCATTTCATTTTCTATGCACTTTTCCTTATTTTGTTGGTAGTAGATTTGTCTCCGCCCAACATATTGTATCAAGACAATTTATTCTCATTATATGACATCTTCTATTCATTTATTTTGTGTGGATGAGATTAGTTATGGTTTTACTACATTTTACAGCTTATGTATTTATACGAGGCTTCTATATATTGGAGTATACTTCGTATGAATACAGCTGGCATGTCTGCGTTCCTAGTCCTACGTATTTTGGGACTGGGGCGTTACACCAAAAAAGCTATACGCGAAGCTCACGACGGCGTCTGCGGGGCCCATCAGCCTGGCCCAAAATTGTAAGACCACCTCCATCGAATGGGCTATTACTGGCCCACGATGGTTGTAGATGCGATAGAATATGCAAGAAAGTGCAAAGCCTGTCAAGTCCAAGCAGATTTCATACATCAACCATCCGAATTTCTACATCCGACGGTGGCATCCTGGCCATTCGAAGCATGGAGAATGGACATCATTGGTCCGATCACTCCACCTTCATCCCGATGACATCGCTTCATACTCACAATCACAGATTACTTCTCCAAATGGACGGAGGCTATTCCGCTCGCAGAAGTAAAGACTTCAAATGTGATCAGATTCCTCAAGCATCACGTCATCTATCGCTTTGGACTGCCTCGAAGGATGATCCACGACAACGGTCCGTAGTTTACAAGCCACGCCTTCTATCGGTTCTGCGACAAACACCGAATCCAGAATGTTGCTTCAATGCCATACAATCCGGCAGCGAATGGGTTGGCAGAAGCATTAAATAAAACTATAATCAAGCTACTCAAGAAGTTTGTGTCTTCCAACAAACGCGACTGGAATGAGAAACTTGGTGAATGCTTATGGGCATACCGTACTACAGTCCGGACGGCCACCGGAAACACACTATTTTCTCTGGTATATAGGAGTGAGGCAGTTCTCCTACTGGAGACTCAAATCCCCTCGCTCCGTGTCACCCTCACCTATCGATTGACGATGGATGATAATTACCGTCGCCGGCTATAAGAGTTGGAGGCCCTAGATGAGAAGCGCCTGTTAGCTCAACAACGAATCGAGCTGTACCAACCACGTATCTCGGGAGCTTTCAACAAGAAGGTTAAATTCAGAACATTCCAAGTGGGCGATCTCGTTTTGGCAGTTCGGAGGCCGATGGTTATGACTCATAAAACTGCCGACAAATTTCAGCCAAAGTGGGAAGGCCCATTTGTCATCGAGGCTGTATTCTCCAATGGTGCTTACCACCTCGCAAAACAAAATGGAGACTTGCTCATGTTGCCCATCAATGGCAAGTTCCTGAAGAAGTATTATATCTAAAACGACATCCTACAAATCTTCCAGATTGTTGAGTTATGTACCCTCTGGTACTGATGAACTTACATTCTGACTCCAAATCTTCTAGATTGTTGAGTTATGTACCCGCAGGTACCGCTGAACTTACAATCTGATCACTCCAGATGAATCTATATCGCATCTTTTGGGTAGTAAGTCACGTATGATTATACCTCTGAACTTTCTCCCTAAAAGAGCATTTTCTTCATGATCTGCTACCCGCACTTTCCGTGCATAAAAAAGGGTAACAGGTCTACAAATTTTCTAAAACAACCACGTTGATGTCACCTCTGAGTTGTTCCGCTTCTGCCAAAAAACAAATCACCCCCTCACGTAGAACTTCTACGTCCATATTACCTCTGAGTTGTTCTATGTACCCTTCATGAAGTCTACTCCTGCCACGTCCTCATTACCTCTGAGTAGGAAGGATCCATTGAAGAAACCACCATATTTACCACATCCTCATTACCTATGAGTAAGTATGTTGGTTTTCTCTCGACTTATTATCCGTATCCAAGACCGGAGTACGCCAAGGATAATAGGCCCACAAATGTCCTCTGTTGACCACAAATATCCTCTGCTGACCACAAATGATGTACTAAGTCTTCTAGTACATGTGCCTCATTTCTCATCATGCCTCAGGAGCCCAACTGCTCCATGGCATTCTTTCTACCGATACCAGGAACTTCTATGGCCACCTTACTATGAAATTGTTCTAAGTATCCCTATCAAACTTGTTATCCGTACCTAAAACTAAGGTATGCCAAGGGTAACAGGTCCACAAATAGTCCCCCAATGGGGGAAATATCATAACACCACAAACGCAACAAGTAATACAAATGATGGGTAAGGTAAAACATGCTCTTTTATTTGAAAGTCAAAGGTACTACATGTTCTGGGACCACGTCCCTCTCAAAAAGGAAAGAACAAAAAAAAAGGAAAAAAGGCCGACTATGGTTTGGCTACACATAATTCTCTGAGATGGTCCCTTAGCACGGCTATGGACCGCTCAAATCGTAGCTTGGCCGGGCGCTCGGCCTCCTGAGTCAGCTGCTCTGCATCTTTCAGATGCGCGTGGGCCTCCCAGCCATCTTCGAGTCTCTTCAGAGCACGCTCCAGGCCAATGGAAGCTCGGGTGCCCTTTTCGGCCCCCTGAACGATTAGCTCATTACCCGCACGGGAGGCCTCGAGCTTAGATTCTAAGAAAGCCAGCTTCCTCTGGAGCTCGAGGATCTGCTCCCTCGTATCGATTATTTCGCGAGAGGTGGCCGCCTCCCGAGCAATTTAATTCTCGCTCCTGCGGCTCAGCTGATCGTACTGAATAAACAGATTGTCGAGGTCCTTTATGATAACCGGCTTAGACGTATCTCGTGCGGCCCGTACCTTCTCTATGACAGTGATAAGGAAGGCACGCTCCTGATCTATTGCTGAAGATAGATCAACTTGTCGCAGTCCCTGAAGAGCCACCAGCTGATCGGCTGCCAGTAATTTGGGTTCTAGCAGCTCCACTATTCCTGCCCCACCGGAAAGTGTTCTGAGAATTTCAATCTGACCACGAGCGCATTGACGGGCCAGGACAAAAGAGATCCCCCTCTCCACAACAGCTTCGACTCCTCGCCTCAGGTGACGGTAGAAACTGTCAACCGCATCCCTTGACGATTCATCCAGAACTTTCGAAGAAGACGGCGTCAATGGTAGAGTGGCTGGCAGAGTCGAAGAAGATGCAACGGAACTTGATGCCCCTGCCACGAGGGAAACAAATTATGAGCGAAAGGACGCTTGAATAGCGGCCAATTCTTCTTCCGTAACCCGAAGAATCCGGAGACTCGACAGGACAGAAAGGTCGACCCCTGGGGTTGGACCAACATGAACCGAGGAGGATGCAAGGACCATCTCTCCCCATCCTGACAGTTTTGCCGCTCGCTCTCCCGAACTCGATTCAGTGGAAGGTCCCTCAACGTAAGCTGAAGGGGGAGGAGGCACGCTCTCTTCCACCATGTCCCCTCTAGCAAACTCTATGCTGATAATATCCGTCATTGGCAGTGAAGGAGCAGGACCTGTATGTCCAGAGCAACCATCAATCAGCTTATGCCAAAGGATGTGATGATAGAGCGAATGAGCCTCCTCACTAGTAAAGACTTGGTTTATCTTACCAGGGGAGAGTTGCGGAGGCTGAGGCTCACTCACAGCCGCCGTAATCTCTTCACCAGCGACACCCGAGTCGAATTCAGTTGGTTCCTCTGTCCCAGCCGCCCTGGAAGGAGATACAACTAGATCAGCGTCACCCTGCTGAAGTTCAGCAGTCTCGGGGATGGGTTCAGCGGAGCCCACGTCGCCCCGGGTCGAGACCTCAGCAATGTGAGACCCCTCAGCGGCCGCCGAGAGAACCCCGGTAGAAATAATCTCGGCACACATGTCACTAATCAAAGTGGTCAGGGCCGGGTTGACTTCAGAAACAGCGGCCGGCTCTCGAGAGTCTGACTTTTCTGACGCCTACAAAGAAAAGAAAAATGATTAGATCATAGTTCAGGAAAAGGAAGAGCTAAAGAAGGAGATGGTTGTAATTCAATTTACCTCCGAAATGGCGCCCATATCCTCGCCTCTCTCCTTAATGAGCAGCCGACGAGGCTTAACCACAGCCCATTTCATGGAGTAGGTTCTGCCGCCACCAGCAGACTCAGGCCTGCTTCGCTTTCGTGAAGAGCTCGGCACAACGGGCGGCTGATCCGCCACCACCTTATCTGCAGGAGGGAGAGAGTTGTCGGGATCATGCTCATGCTCGTCATCCTCTTCGTCCGTGTTGGCAGACTCTGAGTTCGACACAACGACCGTGTTCTTCTTCTTCCTCCTCGCCTTGAACCCCTAGAGCTTCTCCGCCAAGCCAGTACCAAGAATAAAGCTGGTACTTGGGTCAAAGCTAATAGGAGGCTTGCTCGTCGCGACATGGTATAGAGCCGCCAAATACAAAATCTCTTCCGGCGCCTCAGCATCAGGAACTGAGAAGCTAGTACGGGTGTGAACCGTGTCATAATAATGTCAGGCCCTGATACCGTCAAGGACGCTACCTTCAAAACCCAGGCAAGGGCTGGGGATGTACAAGAGTAGTTGACTATACCCAAACTGTCGGGAGAACCTACTGGGCAAGTAAGGTTCCAAATAGACAGTGTTGCGGTTGTGGAGTACTAGGTGCGCAGGACGGATGTTACGCAACCAAAGGAGCATCTTCTCAGACAAAAGGTGAGGGGGCCCATTACCATCAATATGTACGCCCCTCACTTCTTTATCGATAAAACGAGGAACAGACAAAAAAGTTGTATCCATCCACTCTCACCAGCGCCCTCCGACAGGCTGGTATAGTGCTGCACTCCCAGGGCTGATGGTGATATTAGAAAATAAAAGCATCATCAGCCGTAATGCCATCTTCTGTGCCATGCCTCATCAAAGACCGGTAGTACATCAACAACCACCCTATCAGATAATGATAGGGCAGTTCAACACGTTCAAAGTCGTTCGCCGTATCATAAGGGATAACCTTGGACGAGAAGGCAAGGAGGCCACAGTGTATACTACACACCATGGCCGGAAGAAGAGCTAGTCTGGCCCAGAAGACCAGCTTCACAGCATAGAGGATAAAATTACGGCTGATCCTCTCAATAGCACTAGCCCCTTCCGAGACCACGCAGTTTTGCAGCCACACCATCAGGAACCCTGCCAGGAGTGCCTTCTCCAACAGCTGCTGAGTACCCTGATAAAAATAACTGAAGGAGTCAGTTTTACTCCTAAACCTGTCGCCCATGGCCCTCGATCTCTTGGCACCCAACACCAGGTCTTGTACTTCTTCTTAGGTTTGAAGATTTCGAGGAAAAACTCGGCCTGAGGCGCCTAGCGTAAAAAGATGTGTGAGCCACGACCGGATGCGAGGAAGGTTCCCTTCTGAGCTACCGTCCTTCTTGATGGACGTTTGGTGGCAGGTGCTGTGATGACATAGTAGTTCCCGATATACGGCAACAAAACCCGGGAACCGCCGATCCAAGTCCTTGAACTCTTCGTTTATCGGAGTATACACTTCAAAGACTTCTTTCCTCCAAGGCAGCTTGGAAATTACATGCATCTCGTGGAGGGCGAGTCCCATCTCCCCTCCAGGCGTGAAGAAGGTTCCCGTTTGCCGGTTGTACATCTCCAAGGAAGCCATGAACAACGTCTTATTTATAGGCAGACCGTGATAGGTGCCCCGAATGGCGTGATATAGGCCGATCTCACGAAGGAGAGTCTCATACTTCCGCAAAATCTAGGTGGTCAAATTGGCCCACGAAGGGATGGGGTTTATCTAGTTCAACGGCACCAACCGGTCAACAGTATAGGACCCCTTCCTAAAAAGCTGGTTCAGGAAAGTGTCAGCTTGAGAGAACTTGAAATTGGGGCCCTGTACATTCGACAAGGTCCCAGGTACCAACCCCATCACGTAGCAACTGGCCGATACCTTGCCAGCATATACTGATCCTAAGTTTTTGTTATAATGGATGTTACCCACAAACATCCCCGACTGGCTCGGAGTTAAGGAGTCCACCATCTTTCTGTCCATCGGCAGTATGTTAAACCACGACAGCGAAAAATTACGATCCATCTGAGGAATATGGATCGCCATTCCGTCAGAGATAAAGCACCAACTCTTGGATATATCCAGAACTTGGGGGTTCTTTACAGTCAAGACATCCCCAAAGAGGAACGCAGGCTTCAGGAATTCTTTCCCCAATCGCCCCGAGTTCATCATGGCACAGAGAAAGTAAAAGGACTGGTTCTTGATAGCATTCAGCCTCTCCACAGGCTCGTCTTGGGGAAGCTGGTTCACCACATACTGGACTATGTGGTCGAATCGCACACCCACAGCAGATTGGGCTAAACCCACCAAGGGCTCTCCCGCAGGATTGACTGGCAGATTCACTGAAAAAAATAAAGGAAACAAGTTAGAAGATGGCCAGGTAAAACTACTTAGTGTTTCTGGGCTTATACGGCTCTATTTTGGCGAGGCCTCATGCGGCCCAGTTCAAGTGAGCTTATACAGCTTGGTTTAGCAAGTGTTCATGTGGCACGATTTAGAAGAGCTTATGCGGCTCTGATTTGGTGCGGCCTCATGCGGCTTAGTTCAAATGAGCCTATGCGGTTCTGTTTAGCACGGCCTCATGCGGCTCAGTTCAAATGAGCTTATGCGGTTCTGCTTAGCGCGGTCTCATGCGGCCCAGTTCAAGTAAGCTCATGTGGCTCTGTCTAGCGGGTGCTTATGCGGTCCAGTTTAACAGGGCTTATGCGGTTATGATTTGGTGGGGTCTTATGCGGCTCTGATTCAGCGGATGCTTATGCGGCACAGTTCAAGTGAGCTCATGCGGTTCTGTTTAGCAAGTGCTTATGTGGTCCAAATTAACAGATCTTATGCGGTTAGGATTTGGTGGCGTCTCATGCGGCACAGTTTGAGAGAAAGCTTATACGGCACTGTTCGATGGGCCTTCATGCGGCCCAAATTGTAAAGTGCTGATGCGGCCACAAGATGACTCTCATACGACACATACAGCACAGTATCATCACAATGAACTTGAACAGTTCCATGAAAACGAAGAAAGGCTCGCACATAAACATGTGACGTAGCCATTATGGTTAGGGTTTGAGTCTATGAAGCTTTCTTCTAACAATCTTACCAGCAATAACGGGATGAACATCAGGGTGAACTGGAGGTACAGCAGTCGATGAGGAAGCCGCTCCTTTACCCTTCGCCGTAGCACTAGAGGAGGCCTTAGAAGTCTTGGGAGCCATTGATGATCGAAGAAGACGACAGCTAGGGCAAGAAAAGCTTACAAATTACTAAGAGGGCCCGTGCTGCTGGTGACAGATTTGGAAGCCTGAGTGACACTTTTAGCTATTTTATCATGATACTCAGCCTCTGTCTGCTAAGGCCATCTTAGCCGGATACCTATTTACGTTATTTCGGCGGGTTCTGGTGCGATTGAGAGGATTAGCCGCAACCTAATTCTTCCAGTGGTAAAGCAGGTTTTTGGGGGCAAGTTGGCTCTGCTTCCTGCTATGGTTTGCAGCATCCATAGGGGTCTTCGTTCCTTTACGTCGAAAGTCATCGCTCGTGATCTTACGAAACCCTTCAATAGAATCGAACTGCCGTATCATAATTTAATAGGGTGGTTATTGATGCATTGCCCCTCTCTGATGCGATCTGGTCCGGAAGGCAATGCGACAAGTGACGATGCCATCATCTACCACTATTGCGATATATTCTGGAACTTTATGAGCTTTCTTGATTGCCAAGCCGCTCTCACGCTGGTGGATAGATACTCATTTTTTGTGTCAGTTTCGTCCTTTACAGAGGAGGATATGGGACGCGTTCACCTTGATAGTGTTGTTGTGCCCTATGCTCTGTCTGAAAAATTATTTCGCTGGTTGCAGAGTATCTGTCCCTCCTATGTGTAACGCAACCGCAACGTTGTATACCTAGAGCCATACCAACCTAGCCGGTATTCTCCGCAATTTGGGTATAGCCAAATATATATTTGGATAGCCCTGACCCTTGCCTGGGTTTCTAGGGGATCATCTTGGATGGTATCCGAGCTTGGCACTACTTTTCGGCAATTCATACCCAGGCCAGCTTCGTCTTACCTGACATCGAGACTTTGGGGCATATCGTATATATGGCGGCTCTTCGTCACGTATCTGTGAATGCGCCTCCCAACGACTTTGATCCCCGTACTAGTTTTATTGTTGGTACGAAATTGGAGGAGCGACTAAGGGACTCCCAAAAAAGGACGAAGAAGGGAAAGAAGAAAGCTTCCGATTCTGACTCTGACAGCACGGAGGAGGAGGAATATGACTCTGAATATTTCCAGTCCACTGCAAGTCCTTTGGCTATGCGTGTGCCTTCACTTGTGTCAAATTCTCCGTGTACACGAAGCAGGCCTGAATCTTTCGTCGCTGATAGACCTCGTTCCCTGAAGCGAGTTGCGGCTAGGTTCTGTGGGCTTAGCATCGAGAAAACGGGTAGTGACAACGAAGTCAACGTAGGGGTAAGCTCTTTTACGACAAGCCCCAATATTGTCCTTGGGATGTTATCTGAATGCCCTCCTTTACAGATATCGGAGGAAGCAAACCTTTTATCATCGGATGTCGTCCATATGGTTTCCTCTTTGGGTCCCAATCCTGGAGTCGCAGGGTCCTCACATGTTGGTGCTGATATCATTACATCTGTACCTGGAGCAACAGGGGCAGAAAAGATAGGCCTTGATGGTTCGGGTGCCGCCGCTGACCTCACTGGAGTGGTGGAAACGGTATGAGGAGCTGAGAAGACTCCGGCCGAGCCTCAGCCTTTGCCCTTTACTTCTGGTAATTTATCTCTTTCTTACCAATGAAAAGATTTTCTCTCTTCCTTTTTTTTCAAGCTGATTGCTGGTTGTGCTGGACCTACAGGACCTACCTCTCCGCTACCGGTGGTGGATATGGCCGCGGAGGAGAAAATAGCAGAAGATCCAGGGGCTGACCTGGTACATGTAAGAAATATTCCTTCTCTCCTACCGGCTCGAGTTGAGGGGCCTTCCACCATATTGAGCACAGATGTCCTAGCTCCTTCAACCTCTTTGGCGAGTGCGGGCTCGATTGGAATTGCCTCTTTCCTGAAACTTGAACTTTCTGCCCTGCCTAGCCTTCAGCTCCTTCGAGCTACGGAAGAGAAGTTTGCTGCTGTACGGGAATCTCGTCGCTCAGAGTTTGTTTCCCTTCTAACTGGATCATCGAGCTCAAGTGTGCCTCCTTCCCAAATGCCTTCAGCTTCCTTAGGTGCTATCCCTTCGACGTCGTCCTCTCTAGAGAATTTGTTCGAGTCGTCAAAGGACGTAGTCGAGGGTTTTTATCGCCATTTGAAATGGGGGGTCGAAGCTGTTGTGAGGATGGGAACATCGTTTGCCGTTGCTTGCCATTGTGCCCACGATCAGATTGAACTACTGAAGATGCTCATAAGTGGAGAAGGGGCGTCTGTCCTCCTGGAGCACAAGCTGGCAGAGGCTGATCAGTGTATATCCCAGTTGCAAAAACTACGGCAAGTTGACGTATATGCTGTGGTGGAACAGGAGCATGACCAGTCGTGGAAAAGGTGAAGGCAGTATAGGAAATGACTAAGCCCACCTTGGAGAAGGACCTCCATAAGTTGTATCTTAAGTACGACAGATAGAGCCAAGAGGGTGAGATCTGCTTGACTCGTGAGGAAATCACCAGTCGTGCTATAGCTGAAACTAATGAGCAGCTGCTCCAGCTCCAGGCCAAGCTGGCATCTCTAGGGACTGAGCTCCAAGCCACTCGCCAGGAGAAGGAGAAGATTCATAAGGAGAGTGTTGAAGTCGTACGAGCCTCTGCTGCTCTAGAGGAAGAACTGAAGAAATTAGAAGAAAACTGGCAGGCTCAAATGCATTTCGAGGACGCCGAAAGGTTATCCCAGGAAGCTGAACATCGAGTCAAACTGAGAATTGAGCGGTCAACTGTGCAGCTGGAAGGCATTCTCATCAAGCTATATATTGCTGATGAGTAATGGATTTTCCTTCCCCCTTTCTTCTTCTTTTTTTTTCTTTTTCAGCTTTGTAAATGTACAGGATATCCCCTTGGAGGAACTTTTTTGTGGACCTGCTGCTCTTCTGTGCATTTGGAAATGTGATCCAATAGATTTGAATGATACTTTATGGACCTACTACTCTTTGTTGTACCGATGGTGTGAGTAATAGATTAAGATAACTTTTATGGAGTTATTACCCTTTTTGTGTACTGGCGATGCGAGTACTGATAATAAGTGGGGAGAAGACCAACATATTTACTCAGAGGTAATGAGGACGTGGTAAATGTGGGTCTGAAGTAGAGCCTCTCTACTCAGAGGTAATGAGGACGTAGTAGGAGTAGGCCTAATAGGGATATGCAGAACAACTCAGAGGTGCTATTAACATGGAAGTTATATGTATTAGGTGGTTTGTTTGTGATGGACGGAAAAACAACTCAGAGGCAATATGGATGTGGTTGTCTTTTTCGTTGGGCAATTTTGTGGACCTATTACCCTTTTCGTGCACCGATGGCGCGAGTAATAGATTAGGATAAGCTTTATGGACCTATTACCCTTCTTCGCACTGGTGGTGCGGGTAATAGATTTTGAAACAAAACCCAACATAGGTAATATGGACGTGATATATGGTAGTCGAAACATCAAAGCGGAAGTTCAGAGGTATCAATATACATGACTTGTCACTCATAAAGATGCAATGGGAGTCCCCTCGGGGGAAGAACGGAGTGTAAGTTCAGAGGTACCTGATGTACATAACTCGACACTCTAGGTAGTATATTATATATATATATATATATATATATATATATATATATATATATATATATATATATTATATATTATATATATAAAATATACTACACACACACACACATATATATATATATATATATATATATATATATATATATATATATATATATATAATCGGCTGCCTCTTCTTGATGAGATAAGGAACTCTGTCCATGGGGATTACATCATCAAGAGAGGGACTATCCGTTTGTGCCACCAGGTACTTGGCGAGTTCTACGTCCTCTTCGGCTACCCCCTGTGATCCCAAAGGTTGGGACGCCGTCTTGGGCAACTTGACCCCAAGGGTTGAACTTATGATATTAGCTTGCATGAGTATGTCGGATCGGCACTTAGTTGTCGGCTCGTCTTGAGAAGACCGGTGACAATTGGCTCGGTAAGGGACTTTGTGTCTTCCGATTGCCTTTGAATGGATTTTGTCATTCAGATCACCATCGACCCTATGACGGGCTTTGGCTCTTGACTTTAGGAGTCGGATGACCATTGGTTCCGACTACGCAGCTTAGACGAGAGAACCGGGCACCTCTTTATGCAAAGTTACGACAAGGGGTGCAGCTTTGCCTGGTTTACGGGTCTGGAGATGAAATATCACGGGTTCCTCTGGCCCTGCGATGGTCTCCAATTTGTCAGTAATGTACTTCTTGGATTCTTCATATAGACAAGCCTCCAAAGAATAATAAGACTCAACCCCTTTGAAGGGATCGATGTGGGCGAATTCAGTCTTCACGAAGCCGTGCCTACTGATATACTTGAAGCACTGGTGGAGGGTGGACGGTACGATCATATAGTCATGTATCCACAAACGCCCCAAGAGGATGTTGTATGGCGTGTCTACCTCTATGACGTAGCAAGTAGCCTCCGTCTTCATGTCGCCAATCTGACATTTCAACTGGATCTTCACTAGGGGATAGCTTCTTTTCGAGTTAAAACCGCTAATGGCAGTGTTGGTCGCCGCTAGCCGATGCATAGGGATGCCAAGAAGTTGGATCAAGCTTTCTGGGATGATGCTTATTGATGAGCCAGCGTCGATATGCATTCGATCCACCTTGATGTTGCCTATGTATCCAGTGTAGTACAAGGGGTGATCATGCAAGTTGGACTTGATCAACATGTCTTATGGAGTAAATATGATGTTGGGTATTGCATCTGTGCCATCGCTGCCCTCTAGATCTGCTGACGGGTCTTCCCCTGGAGGCTTGACCTGAGCTAAGTAGGCGTCAGCATTTTGGAGTGCTTCGCTTAATGCAACACGAAGATGCTTGGAGAGTCTTAGGAGCTCGTATAACGACAACTTTGTTGGTGTATTAGCCAGTTGTGCTAATATGTCAAACTTGTAAGGTCTCTCTAGTCCCTAAGGTACATCATTACGGAGCAGCCTGTCGAAGCGAGTTTCCTTTAGCTTGGATTTATCTGCCAGTGGAGGCTGAGATGGCCTTGGAACATCAGAGGGAGGCAACATTGTCGGCTGAGTATCTTCGACTGAACTATCCCGTGCGGGCTGGACTTGTGCGCCAGACTGGGTAACAACGGCTGCAGCTTCTTCAGCTTCGGCTGAAATTGTATGGCAGGATCTAGACTTCATGTCCTTTTTCTTGCTGGTAGGAGATGATACCTCCTGGGTAAATTCGGGCACTGTCTAGATGCACCCACATGATCTCTCCTTGCGATGTGGTGAGAGGTACCAATCCAGAAGTCTGGCTCCGGGCGGTAAAAGATTAGTAACCTCCATCGTTGCCCGAGGGACAGGTATTACCCTGTCTGGAGTGCTTGTTGGAAGGAAGTCGCCGAACTGAATAGACACCATGTTCGCCGCCACGGTAACCTCTTCAAAGTCTATCGACAGAGCTTTGGAGTCGATAAGACTCTGAATGTACCGCTTCAATTGGAAGCAATCATGAGTGGCATGATGGACATAGAGGTGGAAGTGACAATACTTTGGGTCCTCCATTTATGTCGCTCGGGGATCGCACCTTGGTGGAGGGAGCTGGATCCTACCCCCTTGCAAGAGCATATCGAAGATAGGTTTGACATGACTATCTTCAAATGAGCAATTAACATTAGGCCACGGACCTTCCGCTTATTTTTGTTCGGGCTTCTAAGTCACATCAGCGACCATGGCCTGTTTGCCCTTATTATCCTGGTTGGTGGTGGCGTCACTGTTGTTGTTGCTAGGTGTGGAACCAGAACGTCTACCTTTATCCTCTCCATCAGGGATGTGTAATCCCAACTAGCGAGCTTTCTTCAATTTTGTATCTGCATTGGTAGCACTTATGATGAATGTCGTCCAATCCCTGAACTGGTCATTGAGGTTTGACAGAACCGCTCGATATAGTTCCTTGTTAGCTCCCTTTCTTCCTGAACGATGTCCATGAGAGACGACATCGTTACATCATGCCCCACTTCGTAGATCTTTCCAGGAACATGTGTTTGAAGCCGTCAAAAGAATGGATGCAGTTGTCAGAAAGGTTGCAGTACCAGTTGAACGCGATCCTCTCCAATGCTCCGATGAATAATCGCGTGAGGATGGCGCCACTATGCGGCAAGTGGTCAGTTGTGACCTCAAAGTAAGTCATGTACCGACTAGCAGAGGTCTTCCCGTCATAAGAATCGATATAAAACGGCTTGTACCGTGGTGGAAAAGGCACATCTCTCCATGCAATGGGATATGGCTGGCGTATTCTGAGGTCCGTGAGGAGTCTCGGGCATTGAACATTGCTCAAAGCTCCTGGACATCCCTCCTTGCCTCCTTGGCTTTATCTGCAGCTGAAGGAATGGATATTCCTAAGGGATCATCACCCAAAGGAGGGGCGGTCGTGTTAGAGTCCGCGTTGACTGCGGGTCCCAAGCTTGTTTGTCCGGGCGTCCTTGCCGGTTGGGTTGGCAAGGCGGCTTTGATTTCGTCCATAGACTTGACCAAGGATAGGAGCATAGCTTTAAGTACTTCTAGACGTTGTCGATCAGAAGGCACTTTATGATCATCGTCGGCCATAAAGACTGTTCGTACGTGGGTAGAGGTGGAAGGGACCGTCAGAGAGGTGCTCTCTGTGTCATACCCCCGTGCCGAGGAATCATCGAGGAACGTCAGAATGTCATCTTCCTCGGACTCGAAAGGGGTGCTACCCCCCGTGCAGGAAGCCGCATTATCTTGGTGAGGGTGGTGGTCCTCAGAGAAATCCAAGTCTGTTGCACAGTTCTAGGGGACCTCTACCCCCAATATGTGCTTTTGGTATACCGGGTTGTCACATATATTAAGGGGACTGCTACCCCCAGCTTCATCTACTCTCAAGGAGGCCGAAGGTGCACCCACGGGTACCAAAAGCTTCTTTTTGGATCAAGTGCCTAAATAGACACACCCTGTGGTTGTCGATGGGAATCCCCAGATGAGGGTCTCCTTGCAATACTTGCCGAGATGGCCGGGCTGGAAGAGCCTGTCTTCTTTTCTCCCTTGCTAGGAGGAACCTTTTGACTTGAATTACAAGAGACAAAAGAAAACTCTGTCCCTTCGAATTTGCACCTGTTTCTTGAGTTGTTGTCGGACATGTGCTGGCAGCTGCAGCCGTTGGAAAACTGACTGCCAACCTTCGGGTGCTGCTGATTTGTCGCAGCAGCAGTTGATGATGACTCGGGTGCAACGACGTCCCGAGAGGGACTCATTGCATGCCAACGCTGCCACCTTGCGATTGTGAGTAATCACCTTACGCAAGTCGGTAGCAAGCTGATCTACCTTTGCACCAAACTTGTGGACTCGGGTATCCTGAGCGCACGGGTGCTTAGGTGTCATGTTTGCTCCCTGATCCGTGGCTAGTAAAAGCACTTGCTCTGGATCGTCAGAGGGAGACTTTAAAGACCCACCCTGTCCGTTAGCCCTGGGGGACTGGAAGTGGGTGGTTCTGTACAACTTTTCGTCAGGAGCCCGTGTAACAGTCAACGGGGCCCGCTGACAATCAGCAACTTGGACAGTTGACTGGGCTAGTTGGGCCCGTACTGCCCTAGACTTTTTTGACTTAGCATCCGAAGGCACATAGTAAAAAGAGTCCAGATTGATACATCCTACATTCTCAATGGGCCGTATGGCGTCGGGCCCGCATGAGAGGCGGTCGAACACAGAGCTTCTAACAGGGCCGTATGAGACATCCTGTCTGAGGCCAGGATTGGCTGTCGCATGGGCTACCTTCTTGTGGCCAGAGCTAGCTGTCGTATGGACTATCTTCTTGCAGCCAGAGCTGGCTGCCGCATAGACCGTCTCCCTGCGGCCAGAGTTGGCTGTCGCATGAGTCGTCTGCCTGCGGCCAGAGTTGGCTGCCGCATGGACAGACTGTCCATTTCCTTTATACGGCTTCTTCTTTGTCCGCATCAATTTCCCTTGTGCCCCCAAAAACTCAGCATCGTAATGTTTTTCTCTACTAGATTTGGGGGCAGTAGGGTCCTCTGCGGTCGAAAGCAAATTCGCAGGAGAGTTTTGGTCTTCGCCTTGGGCTACAGAATGAGCTTCTTCGAGAACATGGTCGGGTGCTGTCACGACCCGCTTCCAAATAATCGGATACGAGTCGGACACGCCCAGCCTTTGTCGTTAGACACAACAAAGTAAGCTGTACCAAACTAGAGAAATCTACCAGATAAACATGAGAATATATAATCACAACATCTAAGAACGTATCCCAGAATGATCACCATAATCCATAATTCTATGTATATAAATATACGAGTCATCAAGAATGAAATGTACTATGAATTCTAAGGACAAAATCTAGAAGTAAGGCTAACAGTCTAAACCTGAAAGCTCAAGCTAAATCATAACCATCCTGCTCAGCTAATATCCTGGGCTCTGGCCCATAAGGCAGAATGATATCCTGCAAGTATACCTGCAACTTATCCAGTCAGGAGCAGAGCAAAGTACAATTCTAGGTAATGTACAAGACATTATGATATGAAAGTACAAGGGAACATGGTAGGTAAAGTACAGGAAAGAACATGTGAATCAGTACATGAAAGAAATATGGTGTGTAAAGTACATGAAAGAACATGGTAAGTAAGAACATGAAAGTACATAATATGTAAGCACCTGAAAGAACATGGTATCATGGAATCACAAAAAATAAGTACAAGGTATATCTCCTGCATGTGTGTACTATATTTGAAATATAACTAAGTATGTGACCGGCTAGGGGTAAGCACATGAAAGCACATGAATGGTACGGCTTAGGACCCGCGTGCACGATGCGGGGTCTAAGCTAAACACACCTGAGTTGTTTCTTGGGTTTGGTCACATAAATAGTATATTTCCCCACCCCAGGTACAAGTAATAAGAACAAGGAACATGAACACCAGAAAGTACATGACGTGTTGTAATGTGTCAATCAAGAAAGCACATGATATAATGAAATGCACAAGACCATAGAATGTACTTGCCTTTGCTCCGGGAAGACCGGGAATAGGAAGATAGTAGTCTCTATGTTCACCTAAATTTCAGTACAAGTTGGTTAATTTCTAAACAAGTAACACTAGCTACTCTCAACTACTAACCAATCTATTTATCTTATAAATATATTCATGTGCTAGCCCTACTCTTTACCAACTATGGATAACTAAATACACTATTAATCTACACTCCAATCCTACTAAGTAATTAGGAAAACTCATAAAAGATTAGCTTTGAAATACCATACCAAAAATAATATAGATTGCATATTCAAACAAAAGATTTGTTTTAAAAACGAACAGCTCTTCACAAAGGTTTACCAAGAAATTTAGAATATATATAGTAAAATAGGTTATAGATTTGAGTATTGATTACTAAAACTACTTAAGCAGCTACTTGCAACCTTCAAACAAAAGACTTAACTAAGAGTGCAAAGTAAAGTTAAAGTGACAGGTTCCTTTTGAATGTTTCTACTTGGAACTCTAGCACAAGCCCCTCATATTTTGATTTCAGAGGGACAACTAACAACCAAAGGTCAACCCTAATGCCAGTTGGATTGATTAAGCCAAAACCTGGATAGACTTCCAAAGTTACAAGCCCAAACTACCACTCTCAGGTTTAGAAAAACTGAAGGAAGAATAGTTATCATCCTACTCTCAGTTTGCAGACTGAGAATGCATAAATGTAGCCCATACAACACTACCATTTACTGATAGAGGAAACAGTTAAAAGATACTAACTGACAATGGACCTGCTTGTTCTAATTCCAGAAATCAATATATGATCCCCCCTCTCATAAACCTGTTACCTACTATCCAAAGGAACCCACAACCCATCAAACTGGCCAAGTTTTAACAAAACTTGCCACAAGTGCTACTCTACAGCTACGACCCCTCATATTTTGTAAAGAAAATTTCAGAAACAATGAACAACTACCTCGTGTTCCAGTCGACCATACACCAAGACTACTAATAAGCTATAACAAGCTTCAGAAACACAAACTTAGCTACCAATTGAAATTATTCTCTAACGGCTACTATGTTCAAATATAACTTAAAACTCAAATCTGTACATAAACAAATGACAGCCGCCCCAACAACAATCCTTCAGTAATTTGCCTTCTCCTTCTTGTTAATTTCGACTCCAACCCCGATCGACCTCCCTGCACACGATCTTAACACCAAAGTTACAACAACTGGACACGAACCAAGTGTCGGACACGAACGACTCCCCTGCATCCCGACCACAACCCCACCAAACGATCGTAGCTAAAATAATCAAAGATTCATGGCACAAACATAACAATGGAGATGATAGAATAATACCTGTATGCAGATGTCGTGTCATGGAGGAGAATCATGAATTCAGGAAGCGGATACAACCCTTTCGTGTCCACGAATAGATCAAAAGACTTTTTCTAGGCATTTCAACAAACACATGTGATGCAGAGAATAGATTAGTACATTCTATACACAGATTCATAAGAACATTAAGGTTTAAGAAGAGATTACTTACAAAAATATTTCAATTCAACTGCAGAATAGATCTTGTGGAACCAACAATTGATCAAATTCTCACCACCGTCCTGATCAATCTCAAGCCAAAAACAGAGGAGTTCATACTCAGAAATCAATCCACACACATAGTAGAATATCCCGATCGAACTAATAAGGAAAATTGATACTCACTAGGATTGATGATCGGCGGATCAAGATCGATTACTTTGACAGACCGACTACTACTCCGCAAGAAAGAATTAGATCGATCGATTTCTTCGATCTCGATCTCGATCGCTGTCGATGAAGATGGTGATGATTTTCCGTCGGTGAAAACTATCCGCTCGCGATCGCCAGGAAGGATCGCCTACCGCTACTGTCGTCGAAAGAATGCTTAGTCGAAGTCGCCGTGGAGAGTTACGCACAATCGAGTTTGTCGAGGATGGAGAACGCCTAATCATCGCTGTAAGGAGGAGATCATCCAGTTGCCACCAGGATGAAGTCGCCTGCCGCTGTAGTGTGCCTCCGGGAAGGAGCTCGACACGTCGTCGGGAGAACGTCGCCGCCTGGTCAGACTAGTCGCCGTGGTCGGAGGTTGGAAGACCGCCGGTCGCCACCAGAAATTAGGGTTTGGCCAAGAGGGATTTGGGGATGAGAAGAATGCAAAGGAAAGAAAAGAATGACTCTGATCATTCTCTCTCTTCCCAGCTCATGGTTATAAAGAAATGTTTGGAACATTTACAAAAAAACCCTCCCGAAATATCTAATTGCAAAACACCGCCTTCCATTCTAAAATTTTTATAAAACAACCCTCCCCCTTTTCAGAAATTATAAAAATGTTAAAAATTAGTTAAAAACTTTTTGGAAAAAAATGAGGGGACCACAAGTTGGTTGTAACAACTTTTCAAATTTGAAAATTGCTCCCAATTTATTTCCCTCTAAAATATCAATCATCATATTATTAATTAAAATAAATAAAAATAACTTTTTATTTGGAACCTAATTTAATCAATTGCTATTATTAAAATCAAGATTTTTTTTATTTTCTCAAAATTGGGAAGTGGAGTTACAAATCTCCCCACCTTAAAATAATTTTGTCCTCGAAATTCGAGAGGCAACAAAACAAACTCAAAGCAAATCTCAAGAAGGTTCAACACAATTTATTTATTGTATTTAAGATTCTCAATATCAAAGTGCACTCAAACAAACAAACTGGAATAGCGCTCCCGTATCTCGTCCTTGCGCTCCCATGTGGACTCTCCCGGAGAGTGGTGTCTCCACATGATGCGAACAAGTAAAATAGCCTGATTCCGTAGCTGCTTCTTCCTCCGATCAAGGATCTCCACTGGCTGCTCCTCGTAGGTCAAGCTCGAACCCACCTCTAGCTCTGAATAGTCCACCACATGGCTCGGGTCCAGAATGTAGCATCGCAGCTGAGACACGTGAAAACATCGTACACTCCCTCCAAACTAGCTGGAAGCGCCAGTCGATATACCACCTCGATGATCCGCACAATCACGTCGAAAGGCCCAATGAATCTCGGACTGAGCTTCCTGTCTCTGCCAAATTTGATGACGACCTTAGTCGGCGAGATCTTCAGGAACACTCTATCTCCAACCGCGAGCTTTAGTGGCCGTCTGCTGTTGTCCACCCAGTGCTTCTGTCGATCCCGCACAACTCTGAGATGCTCCCTGAGCCTTGAGACCCCGTACAATAATTACACATAAGAAGTTGGAATAACACAACCTAACAATGATCAAGGATCAGATAGGCACGAGATAGATTGAAATTTAAATTACAACTTAGAGGAGCAAAAATCATGAAGACACAACTATTAAGTATGATCAAAAATTGAAAGTTTAATACAAGTGGACTAAGACAAGTTAGGAAAATCTTAGTCAGATAGACATGACTTAAGATCGAAGTTTTTGACAAGTCACAAACGATGTACGGAATCACAATCTGATAGTATACAATTTTGAGGAATTCAATGATCTAACGATAAAATGCTAGAAGAAAAATTTAGCAAGGGTTGATTGAGGAGACGTACGCAAGACTCGGAAGATACAGTATCAAATCAGGATGAACGTGCAAGGATCTGTGTTTCTTGAAAACTAATAATCATATAAAAAGGGATATAGTTTCCATGGTGTCCAGAAACATATAGCTATTTGAAATCACTTTGCCTAGAATCCCTACCCCGCCAGTATATATCTGACTGCAGTGGACTTTCGGTTTCGTGACTCAAATAACAATGTGTCACCGAATAATCTGTCAACCATATCCTTTTCCAACAATCATTGACGAAGCAACCTAAGAGATCAAGGTATGAAGAATATGACAAGTCTCGACAGTACTCGAAAATCTATGATTGTCTGAAATTACTTCAACTTAAAGTTCCTGCCTTACCAGAGCGCTACTGGCTGCAGTGAACCCTCAGTCTCCATAGTCCAGCTAATGGCTGCAGCGCGCAACTGTCATGCCATAGTAGGTCATCGAATAGCCTCTCGACCTTATCCTTAGGAATTTCAAAAGAGTTCAAAGGAATTCAAAATGAGTTTCAATAGTCCAAGTCACAAAAATGGTAAAGTTACTTGACTGTTAGAATACAAGAATTTATTAGGTACTAAGAGACGACAAGGGATCCCATCGGTGAGTACAAAAGGGCAACCAGGGAGATTTAAAATTTCAGACAGGGCAAAGTTTCAAATTATGACAGAATATCAACTGATATCTGGAATAGTAACAAGACGTTATCCCGAAAGGATAACAGAGTCTCGAAGGATGAACTGAGACAACTTATTAGACAGGAGACAAGTTTCAAAATAAGAAATAAAATCCCGCACTGGAAACAAGGTTCAACAACATCTCAATTAACAACGAAACCTCAAACAAAATTTCGAAGGGAAAAACAACCACCGATAGAATACAAGGTCTCAATTAGAAAACCAATATCAACAAAGTCGTGATTAGGAAATAAAATCTCGAATAGAAAATCTTGACGAGGAAACAAGACATCAAATAGGCAACAAGGCTCATTGAGTCGCGAGTAGGAACTGGAGTTTCAAAGTCCGAAAAATCTTGGATATATAAGACAAAATTACGAATAGAACAAAGTCTCGAAAATAGGAAACATGATCTTAAAATCTCGAATGGAATCAAGTTACGAATAGGAAAAGAGAATCAATGGATGAATAGAAGAAAGCAAATACCCATGAAACGAGCGATACCCCAAATAGAAAACAAGATCGACACAAAGTTGGTAACAGAAAATAGAAACAAAGTCATAAAAAATGAATATGAAAACATGGTATTAAGTAGCGAATACGAAACAAGTAAAATCTTGAAATACGAGACAAGATCAAACAAGATCATGAATAGAACGAAAAACAATTCACAAATGAGAAATAAAATCTCATAGGAAACGAGTCAAAATTTCAAGATAGACAACGAAATCTGCAAATAAAATCTCGAATAGAAGCAAGATTCAAACAAGGTTTTGAATGGCATAAGTTTGAATAGGAATGTAATCCGAAGTAATGTCCTAAATATCAACAGGGTCTGAATGGGGAACAATCTTCGAGTAGAACCAAATCTTGAATTAGGAAATGATGCCATAGGAAACAAGTTATCGGGCAGGAAGAAAATCTCGAATAAGAGCAGACTTATGAACAAGAATAGAAACAACTTTCCAAATACATCTCGAATAACGACCAAGGTTTCAGAAGAGGAAATAAAATCTAATAATCCTTAAATAAAAAACAATGAGGTTTTAAGAAACAAATTAGGTGCAAGGGGAATCCAAGGAAAAACTGGATTATGAATCATGATCCATGGTTTTCTCCAACCATGCAAAAGAGTATTCTGTCTTCTGTCTATCTTCAGTATTCCTTCGGAATTGGAATTACTTCAACTTCTTCAACTGTCCTGACGTAGGCTGATCCCTGCGGTAGTGCTCCATGTGATCGCTGAAACTGGAGGGGCGGGTCCCCCTTGTTGTAGTTCTGGTGCTCTTCATGTTCGTCCTTGGCCAGTGTGATCAGTAGCCTCTGGGCAGTCCTTGACTTGGTGGGCAGGCGATCTGTAGTGCAGGCATAGCCTCCGTCTTTTGTGGCACTCTTCGTAGTGCTGATGTCCTGGGTGACGGCAGAAATTGCAAGTGGTCGCGATCTAGATCTCCCGCTGGGGCTGAAGCGCGGAACCTCTGATAGGAATATACGGCTGCTGGTGTGCTGGCTACTGAGATCTTGCTGCTCTTCGGCATAAGTCTTCATGTCTCTCCTGGGCTTCAGCTTCACATCTTATTGTATGTGTTACGAGCTGGGTCTCCCGGTTGGTGACTTCAATCTTCAGAGGAGTCGGATCCTCAAAGACTTGGATATTGATCTTCAGTGGGGGATCCACATTCTCGATCTGCTCCTTGATGCAAGATATGTGCTCGGTGTCGGAAAAAAAATCCAATTGTCTAAGAATCTGGAAATCAGAAGTCCTTTCTGGCTCGGAGAGTGCATTTGCAATTCTGGATTGGAAAAGGACGGCATGTTGGTGTCAAGAAACTCTTGAAACGTCTTCGTCAACTGCGTACTACCCATGGGGATAGTAGTGGCGATAGAAGATAGTGGTAGCTCGAAACCTTCAAGTGTAGGTGGATCGACAGTTCTGGTGTCGTATGCTTTTGAACTATCTGAAAAACAAAAAACTGTTAAAATAACCTAGACCTAAATACAACAAGTGTTTATAGAATATCAAAATACCTGATATACCTTATATACCCTTATTTTTCGAGTTTCCTATGCTGTAATCAAGTTTCCATAGTATAATCAAGTCCCCCAATAGTACGCTAAGACCTAAGTACAATTAGGATTGACATGCATGGGCCACCACTAAAAACATGTCACGACATGCTCCCGAATAATCGGACACGAGTCGGACACGCCCAGCCTTTGTCGTTAGACACAACAAAGTAAGCTATACCAAACTAGGGAAATCTACTAGATAAACATGAGAACATATAATCACAGCATCTAAGAACGTATCCCAGAATGATCACCATAATCCACAATTCTATGTATGTAAATATATGAGTCATCAAGAATGAAATGTACTATGAATTCTAAGGACAAAATCTAGAAGTAAGGCTAACTGTCTAAACCTGAAACCTCAAGCTAAATCATGACCATCCTGCTCAGCTAATATCCTGGGCTCTGGCCCATAAGGCAGAATGATATCCTGCAAGTATACCTGCAAGTTATCCAGTCAGGAGCGGAGCAAAGTGCAATTCTAGGTAATGAACAAGACATCATAATATGAAAGTACAAGGGAACATGGTAGGTAAAGTACAGGAAAGAACATGTAAATCAGTACATGAAAGAAACATGGTGTGTAAAGTACATGAAAGAACATGGTATGTAAGAACATGAAAGTACATGATATGTAAGCACCTGAAAGAACATGGTATCATAGAATCACAGAAAATAAGTACAAGGTATATCTCCTGCATGTGTGTACTATATTTGAAATATAACTAAGTATGTGACCGGCTAGGGGTAAGCACATGAAAGCACATGAATGGTACGGCTTAGGACCCGCGTGCACGATGCGGGGTCTAAGCTAAACACACCTGAGTTGTTTCTTGGGTTTGGTCACATAAATAGTATATTTCCCCACCCCAGGTACAAGTAATAAGAACAAGGAATATGAGCACCAGAAAGTACATGACGTGTTGTAATGTGTCAATCAAGAAAGCACATGATATAATGAAATGCACAAGACCATAGAATGTACTTGCCTTTGCTCCGGGAAGATCAGGAATAGGGAGATAGTAGTCTCTATGTTCACCTGAATTTTAGTACAAGTTGGTTAATTTCTAAACAAGTAACACTAGCTACTCTCAACTACTAACCAATCTATTTATAGTATAAATATATTCATGTGCTAGCCCTACTCTTTACCAACTATGGATAACTAAATACACTATTAATCTACACTCCAATCCTACTAAGTAATTAGGAAAACTCATAAAAGATTAGCTTTGAAATACCATACCAAAAATAATATAGATTGCATATTCAAACAAAAGATTTGTTTTAAAAATGAACAGTTCTTCACAAAGGTTTACCAAGAAATTTAGAATATATATAGTAAAATTGGTTATAGATTTGAGTATTGATTACTAAAATTACTTAAGCAGCTACTTGCAACCTTCAAACAAAAGACTTAACTAAGAGTGCAAAGTAAATTTAAAGTGACAGGTTCCTTTTGAATGTTTCTACTTGGAACTCTAGCACAAGCCCCTCATATTTTGATTTCAGAGGGACAACTAACAACCAAAGGTCGACCCTAATGCCAGTTGGATTGATTAAGACAAAACCTGGATAGACTTCCAAAGTTACAAGCCCAAACTACCACTCTCAGGTTTAGAAAAACTGAAAGAAGAATAGTTATCATCCTACTCTCAGTTTGCAGACTGAGAATGCATAAATGTAGCCCATACAACACTACCATTTACTGATAAAGGAAACAGTTAAAAGATACTAACTGACAATGGACCTGCTTGTTCTAATTCCAGAAATCAATATATGATCCCCCCTTCATAAACCTGTTACCTACTATCCTACAACCCATCAAGCTGGCCAAGTTTTAATAAAACTTGCCACAAGTGCTACTCCACAGCTACGACCCCTCATATCTTGTAAAAAAAAATTTAGAAACAATGAACAACTTCCTCGTGTTCCAGTCGACCATACACCAAGACTACTAATAAGCTATAACAAGCTTCAGAAACACAAACTTAGCTACTAATTGAAATTATTCTCTAACGGCTACTATGTTCAAATATAACTTAAAACTCAAATCTGCACATAAACAAATGACAGCCGCCCCGACAACAATCCTTCACTAATTCGCCTTCTCCTTCTTGTTAATTTCGACTCTAACCCCGATCGACCTTCCTGCACACGATCTTGACACCAAAGTTACAAGAACTGGACACGAACCAAGTGTCGGACACGAACGACTCCCCTGCATCGCGACCATAACCCCACCAAACGATCGTAGCTAAAATAATCAAAGATTTATGGCGCAAACATAACAATGGAGAGGATAGAATAATACCTGTATGCAGATGTCGTGTCATGGAGGAGAATCACGAATTCAGGAAGCGGATACAACCCTTTCGTGTCCATGAATAGATCAAAAGACTCTTTCTAGGCATTTCAACAAACACATGTGATGTAGAGAATAGATCAGTACATTCTATACACAGATTCATAAGAATATTAAGGATTAAGAAGAGATTACTTACAAAAACATTTCAATTCAACTCCAGAACAGATCTTGTGGAACCAACAATTGATCAAATTCTCACCACCGTCCTGATCAATCTCAAGCCAAAAACAGAGGAGTTCATACTCAGAAATCAATCCACACACATAGTAGAATATCCCGATCGAACTAATAAGGAAAATTGATACTCACCAGGATTGATGATCGGCGGATCAAGATCGATTACTTCGACTGACCGACTACTACTCCGCAAGAAAGAATTAGATCGATCGATCTCTTCGATCTCGATCTCGATCGCTATCGATGAAGATGGTAATGATTTTTCGTCGGTGAAAACTATCCGCTCGCGATCGCCAGGAAGGATCGCCTACCGCTACTGTCGTCGAAAGAATGCTTGGTCGAAGTCGCCGTGGAGAGTTGCGCACAATCGAGTTTGTCGAGGACGGAGAACGCCTAATCATTGCTGTAAGGAGGAGATCATCCAGTTGCCACCAGGATGAAGTCGTCTGCCGCTGTAGTGTGCCTCCGGAAAGGAGCTCGACACGTCGTCGGGAGAACGTCGTTGCCTGGTCAGACTAGTCGTCGTGGTCGGAGGTTGGAAGACCGTCGGTCACCACCAGAAATTAGGGTTTGGCCAAGAGGGATTTAGGGATGAGAAGAATGCAAAGGAAAGAAAAGAATGACTCTGATCATTCTCTCTCTTTCCAGTTCATGGTTATAAAGAAATGTTTGGAACATTTATAAAAAAACCCTCCCGAAATATCTAATTGCAAAACACCCCCTTCCATTCTAAAATTTTTATAAAACAACCCTCCCCCTTTTCAGAAATTATAAAAATGTTAAAAATCAGTTAAAAACTTTTTGGAAAAAAATGAGGGGACCACAAGTTGGTTGTAACAACTTTTCAAATTTGAAAATTGCTTCCAATTTATTTCCCTCTAAAATATCAATCATCATATTATTAATTAAAATAAATAAAAATAACTTTTTATTTGAAACCTAATTTAATCAATTGCTATTATTAAAATCAAGATATTTTTTTATTTCCTCAAAATCGGGAAGTAGAGTTACAGGTGCAACAGTTTTGTGCTCCGACGTCCTGCGAGTCCTCTTTGGGTTGGCTCGCTTCTAAGACGGACTGGCGCTCCCTTCAGAGAGAATTTCTTCGAAGGCTTGTTAGTCAAAATGAACCACAAGCATCTGCTGTGTAGAGCCGATCTTGGACGCATCAGATTGCGACACCAGCTTCTCATCAGTAGAGAAGGATGTCTACAGCAGATTCGCCATCATGTTTGCCATAAAAAAAATCAAAGACAGGTATTATAGAATACTGAAATTGATTGCAAACTCGCTTGTAAAAAGAAAAGCCTAGAAAGAAATCCTAAAAAACAATCTAGGTAAAATTGTTTAGTTTTGATTCTTGGGGGTGACGGTAGAGGCTCCGAAAAGTGCTATCAACTCTGCCTTACTCCTTGGACTATCTGACGCAGTCTTTAGCTCTTGAAGAAATTGCTTTTTTGAAGGTTGCCAGCCTTTTGCAGGGGTGTGGCACCCTGTTATTTATAATAGAATGTATGTTCCGCCATATAGTTGGCATGTGGCCACGTGGCTAATTGGCATGCGAAGACCCGCTCTTTGGCCGCCATCTGTCGATTTGTTGGGATTTTATTACAGCAAATCTAGGTAGTTAAGACTTGGTCAGATTGCCACGTATCATGTCGTAGGAATCATTTTTTAAGCCACATAGATCTCTCAGTTTTCGACCATGTGGGGCCGCATGAGCCTCATGCGACTTAAGTCATAAACTTCCTTAGCCCAGTCAAAGCTTAAGGATTTAAGCCGCATAGATTCTGTATTTTGGCCGCATAAAGCTCATGCAGCTTGGATCACAGTTACTTTTGGCCGCTTGAAGTTCGAAGACTTTGGGGCTGCATATGTTTGAGCCGCATAAGGTTCATACGGCTTAGGTGACACTCCTTCTGGCCGCATGAAGGCGTACGAATCCTGCTTTTGGGCGACGTCTCACATCTTATCTTTTTTTCAAAGTGTCAGAGCTGTCATTTTTGTCAGTTTTGACAGAATTTGTCAGCTTTATGAGACGAACTGATCCTCTTGGCCGCATATCTTTCTTCTGCAGCTAGTTGTCGACGGGCCACATAAAACACTGAATCTGTCATGTGGCTTTCCTTTATACGGACCTGTTTGGCCCAAAGAACATATGTGGCAATTTTTGATCCACATGAACCCCATATTTTCCATGCTTCTACAGTGATCGCGTCCAAGTGTGGGAAAGGATGATTTTCGTGTGTTGGCTTTGAGAGCTGCTTGGCAATTTTAAGACACTTTCTATTTGTATAAATATTGTCTTTGGTTATTCTCTTTACTGTGAAGGATTGGGGCAGACCCTATAAATGATTTTGATTTTGATTCAGTTAATTTGGGACTCCAAATATGCAGGTCCTTTCTTTTATATGTTTTCATTCTTCTTTATGTGTTGTGTATCCATTCTTTTGGTTCTTATATATTTCGGATAAATTGGTGAAACTGTGATGCTTGGAATGAGTTCACTTGATAGGGAGCTGGATTAGATTCTTGTGAGACTGGATTTTGTTATGATCTACCCTTTCTAAACTATGAGTTTAGTATCTGTGCTTAAACTTGGATATTGTAGCCATGAGTTCGAATGAATATTTTAACCTTGAGATCATTCTTGGTAAGTTAGTTACCATGGGTTCTGGGGTTGGCTCTGTAAATGCTTTTTGGGAAGGGATCAGGTGTATTCAATTGTTTTTCTAATGACTTCGTAAGTTGGCCGGTTAAATAAGTTTAAGATTTTGGTTAGCATATAATTAATAAGTATATTTTATAAATGGTATTAAATAAGTTTTACTTAAATGCTATTAAGATAGAATATTATGTTAATATTTAGCTATATAAGTAAAAAATTTGAGTTAGCTAACTTACTAGCTAATTTCTTTTACTTAGTTTAAGTTTATAAATGGTAAGGTTTAGCTAGCTAGTCATAACTAATAAGTATAATTTAGAAATTAATCAACTTATAAATCATTTAAAACATGAGGACATCCAGCTCCATCTATTACACTTGATTTTCCAGAGCAAGGCAAGTACATTTCTATGGTTTTTGTGCATTTACATATCTTGTACTTTTCGCGTGACACGTCATGACATGATATCTTGTACCCTGTATTTCCTGTTCTTGTACTTACTTGTGTCGGAAGGGGAAATACACTAGCTATGTGACCAAACCCCAGTTATTATATTCATGTAGATAGCTTAGGCCTCGCATCGTGCACGCGGGCCCTAAGTCGTACAAATATTTCACGTACTCCTGTACATGATCATGTACTCACACTAGCCGGTCACATAGGCTAGTTATATTTTAAACATTATGCACATGTCTGGTACTTCAGGTTTACGGTTACATTCCTGTACTTTTATTTTCTGTTGTAAGCCCACTTTCCAAATTTTTAATTTTTTTAATTTTATTTGTTTATAATAAATTTTACGGCCATTGTGAGTCATACCAAACCTTGTAGGAGGGCTATGACCATATTAAGGTCATATGACCTCTAGATAGCTTATATATGTATTATTTAGCTATTTTATATTTTTCTATAATTTTTGGATATTTTTAGGTATTTAATATTTAAGGTTATTATTTTTAAGGACTTTCAGGATTTACTGTAAGGTCATACGGGGGTATTTCTGGACCAAATATTTTTATTTGGGCTGCAAATAACTAAAAATATTTTCTAGAATATTTTGGAATTTTTTTGGATCTTTTAGAATTTTTGGGAATTTTTATATAATTAAAACGTATAGAATTTATATTTTATAGGCTTTGGGAATTTACTGTGAGGGCACACGATGATATTTTATGTTAAAATATTTTATTTAGATTCTAGACACTTAGAAATATTTTCTAGAATTTTTCTGGATTTTTATGCAATTGATTTTGATTTATTTGGACTTAAAATGATTTTTAAATGATTTTCAGAATTAAATAAATAATTTCCCAATAATCCAACCGGAGGGGGGCCCACCTATCGGCACCCGCTACAGTAACCGCCTCTCTCTCTCCTATATATATGCATTGTATATTCACAAACCTTAATTAATTATAGCCTCCTCCTTTTGGAGTTTGATCTCGTTGATTCCCCGACTTCCCGAGGCGATTGCCGTCAACTCGGATCTCTTTTTTGCGTGCCGTTTTTTCATTGGAAGCATATTAAGGTATAGTTTCTGAATATCTAATTTATTTTTGTAATTTCCGAACCTAAATTTCTGGAAAATTCATAGAGTGTCGGTTGTCTGAAACTTGACACGTTTCGTTGTTTTCGAGATTTCGTGAGAACCAGAAATCGAAATCATGAACCGTTTGAAGTTTCAGAAAGCTAACACAGAGCTCTACGACATATATTTTTCAAAGAAATTATTTCGTTCATTTAGTTTTTTAGTTTTACTGTTGAACTCAAAATTAATCTGTTGATCACCATTTTGGTCACGATTAGCCATAACGGCGATATCTTTTGACCAAAGCATGATTTTGCAGCACGGTTGATTCCAGTGCACTCGTGGTGCTAAAATCTATCTAGGTGCACTTTCAAAATCTAAAGTTCACTGTGTTTGACTAAATAGTCAATAGCACGCCTCGATTTACGTGCCATGGTTTCCAAAATTGGAAACATAACTTTTAATGGCCAAACTTGCATGTTTAGATTATATTCAGATTATTATTAGGCTAAATTAAGTTTTTTAAGTAAATTATTCTAGAATTAATTGTTATTAGATTAGTAACCCAACTAGCCACTATTTCATGAATTTAGAACTAGAACATTAGAATTGATTTATGGTTTTCGTGCACGGTTCGTGGTGCAATATGTGTTAAAGGTTGACAGCTTCTAGATCGGCATTTTTTTCATCCTCTACTTGTGGCTACGATTTGTGCAAGGATTCAGGCAAGTACAGTATTGCATTTATGTTTTAGTTCATTATAACGTTTACTCTATAGTTTTCTCGTTTGATATCCCGTTGAGTCATTACTTGATATTCCATTGAGACACAATTGTGACACGGTAGTTATCGTATCCTTCTTAGTGTATCATTGACCGTTATTGATTGTTAGAGAGTCGGAAGGGGAAATACTCGGTAAATACGTGAACAAACCCAATTACCGTTACCGAATGATAGCTAAGTCATACACACCCACGTATGAGTTAGCTGTACCAATTACTGAATGATAGCCATCGTATGATGTGTCATATTAGCCCAGCCGTTCACGTATTAAAAGGTATTTTATACACACATAGTGGCTCCTATTTTTTTCTTTATCTAGTCCATTATCTTGTTAGTTCATATCGTGTTAGTTTACATCTTGCCAGTTTATATCTTGTTATATCCTATCTTGCTAGTTTACATTTTGCTAGTTCATATCTTGATCGTTCATACCTGGCTAGTACTAGTTCTTTATATACTCTTTATCATCATTGTTTCTCGCTTGTTCTAACTTATTTTGGACTAACAACATTAATTGCAATATGGTTGTACTTTGCTCCTTTCCTGACTGGATCGTTATTATAGGTGAGGATGACGTGTCTACTTTTACGCTAGACCATACGAGGGGGTGATAGAGACTCAAAGGCCAAACAATAGAAGACTAGTTAGATGTGTGGTAGTTTTCTATAATTGTAAAAGCTTACATTCTTCTTCCAATGTAAACTTCTATATTTTGTAAAGTTGATTTAGTTGTTGTGAATGAGCAGTTAGTATTTATGAGCACTTTATTTATTGTAGGCTAGACAGCGTACTACCGTCGATACCGCGGTGCAGGCTGGGCTTGGACACGCACTTGTATCCCGAAAAACGGGTGCGGATCGTGACAAATTTTTAGGGTGGCCCATGCAGGTCTGATTTTGCAAAAGATTACGAACTTGTGGTAGTACTTAAGTTAGCAGTACTACTGCAAGCCTTCAACTAGTGTGCTCATTCACAATTAGGATTGATTTAATTTTAGGAGAATAAATAGGACTAGGAGTCCCTTATGTTGGCATATTTTATTTTGATATATTAACAGCATCTTCGTAGTTTAGTTTTCTATGTCTTCAGATTCATATCTTCTCAGAAGCTCTACTACATAAAGACTATCCTTTCAAGTGCTACCATCCTTTGCATTGAAGACTGAAGCAGATACCGGTGCTCCTTGCATAGACGGCTTCCTACTGCTTAAAGTTTTCGAGTCTGTACAAGGTCTAGGTATATCTGTAAACACTTAAGGTTGGATGACAAACTAAAAACATAAGTCAAAAATCAATATCTTACAGAGCGGCATACCAGCGGTATACCGTTTTCGTTGTCCACAAAGTTTCTGTGATAAATTGTCGGCATACCGACCGGCATACCGGCGGTATACCGTTTTGTAGACCACAAAACGTTCTGTGATAAAACGTCGGCATACCGACGGTATGCTCTGGCATACCGGCGGTATACCGTTTTGTTTGCCTGAAAACGTTCTATGATAAAACGTCGGTATACCGATGGTATGCCGCTGCATACCGACGGTATACCGGGTTATAAATATTTGATTTTTTAATTGCTCTGAGTAGCATCAATAGCCGTATTTAATGCTCTCAACGGATATTAATATGACCGTTACTATTTGACCGGTATACCGACGGTATACCGCTGCATACCGACGGTATACCGGTCTGGCTGTATCCAGAGCATTAATTGCCACCAACTCTTGGTTTCTCTATGAAAGAAAGCTTTCTCTCTCATTAAGCTTTCACCAACTCTTGCCATAAATTTTCCAAACAACCAAGAGCTCCACCATTAATACTCTACCAAGCTTTTAATTGCCATCCTCTCCCAAAGTGCTAGAGTATTTAAGAGTTATAATTTTCGATCTTCACGTGTTAGAAGATCAACAAGTTCTCTTCTCATTTGTTTGAAGTTGGCGAGCCTTCGTAAGAAAACTCGTGTGTTGAAGTTGGCGAGTCTTCGGATCCAAACTCGTATTAAAGTTGGCGAGTTCTTCGGATCCAAACTCATGTGTACTATTTGATTAAATAGTGGATTTAAGCCGGAGAGAGTTCCAGGACTGTATTGCCTCAAACGAGGATACCAGGATACATCTTGTGTTTGATCTTCTTACTCTTTACTTTTATTTGTCATATATTGCTTCTTGTGCTCTAGTTATTTTTTATTTCCCTATTCACCCCCCTAGGGTTCTATAATTGGTATCAGAGCTTTGTTCTCTTGATTTGAATTTACATCCTTTGAGTGATCCATGGCCACCAATCCTAGTATCAACACCTTCTACAATGAAGGACACTCCACAAATAGGCCTCCCCTATTTGATGGAACCAACTATAACTACTGGAAGATTAGGATGAGTATTTATCTGAAGTCCATAGATTTTGATTTATGGGATTGTGTGATAAATGGTCTTCCCACTCCTTCCAGAGTTATTGAGGATATTGCTTCTGACACCCTTAGGGACACACTTACTGAAAACACCAAGAAGCTTGCAAGTCGAGTTGCCAAGGCAATAAATGCTCTTTATTATGCTCTCGACAGTAGTGAATTCAGTCGAATCTCTACTTGCAAGACTTCCAATGAGATTTAGAAGTTACTTGAAGTCACACACGAGGGAACTTCACAAGTGAAGGAATCCAAGATTAGTAGACTCACGCAAGAATATGAGTCCTTTATGATGAAGCATGATGAATCTATTACTTGCATGTTTACTCGTTTTGGTGATATTATTAATCCTCTCTCTTCTCTTGGTAAGGAATATCCTGCTCATGAAAAGATCAGAAAAATTTTTAGAGGATTGACAAAAGTTTGGAGTCCTAAAGCAACCACAATCATTGAGGGGAACGACCTGACAGTCATAAACCTTGAGACCCTCATGGGTAAGCTAATAACTTATGAACTCGATATGAAGGATCAAGAGGAATCCTCCTTACAAGAGAAGGAGAAGGAGAAGACCAAAGAGAAGGAGAATTCTCTTGCTCTCAAAGTTACAAAGTCCTACTCCAAGGATAGCTCCGACGACAATGAGTCGGACGACGATGAAGAAATAGCTCTCACAGCTAAGCACTTCCGGAAGTTCCTCAAATTTAACAAAGCCAACCGCTTCAGACGGGACAATAAGGAAGATCCGGCGTGTTATCAATGCAGAAGACCCGGACACATCAAGAGGGACTGTCCGATGATAAGAAAAGACTCAAGCAAGTACGAGAAGCCTAGCAAGGAAAGCTCATCCTCCAGGAAATTTGCCAACACAAGCATTTGGTGTGAGAGTGACGCAAGCGACTCCGACAACGACAAAGAGTGCAAACACAATGCCAACGTTTGTCTCATGGCAACCGATGAGGTACTTGATGATCTCTCCTTAAATACTCTTACTTATGATGACTTGGAGAAAGCTATCCTTGAATTGCATGAAGAGCACAAAGGTGTTAGGAATAAATATAAGAAATCTCTAAAAGAGGTTGATGCTCTTCAACTTGAAGTAGAAAGACTCTCAAGCATCATTATTGATGTAAAGGGAAAATCTCCTGCTTCTGACACGGATGAGATAGAGTCTTTGCGACTCAAGTTTCAAGAATCTCTTGTCACCATCAAGAAAAAGGATGATGAGATTCAATCCATGAGAAGTGCTTATGAATTTGCTATGCATAAGGTTCAAGATGCTAATAGGAGAGAATATGATACTTCTATTAAGTATAATGATCTTCTTGTACAGAGTAAGAAACTAGGTAATAAGAACACTACTCACAGGCATACTCCAAGACACCTCCACACTCATCACAATGCTAGACATACTTCTTATATGAACACTACACACAAATCCTTTTCTAACACAAGGAAAGGACCATTTGTTAAGCAAAACACTTCGCATCATGCTTTTTATTATCATCATCATAATACTAATGTTAGAACTCCTCGCACTAGAGATTCACATATGCATGATTCTCATATATCTTCTTCTAAATCCTCTATGATTTGCAACTACTGTGGCTTGCTTGGACATACGACCAATTATTGTCATACAAGGAAACTTGTTGATAAGAAAGTTTTTAAGTGGGTTCCTAAGACTAACACTCAAGGACCCATACGATCATGGGTACCAAAATGTTCATCTTCAACTTATGTTGTAGGTAAAGAGTCCTTCTCATGCTAGAAGCAAGTGGATTCTCGATAGCGGTTGTCCACGGCACATAACCAGGGATGCTTCATTATTTACAATGCTATCGATAAAGAAGGAAGGACACATCTCTTTTGGTAACAATCTTAAAGGTGACATTATAGGAAATGGTAATATAGGTTCCCCTCCTTATCTTTGTATTAAGAATATGTGTCTTGTTACTAATCTTAAACACAATCTTCTTAGTATTAGTCATCTTACCGATAATAGTTATAATATCAAGTTTGTTAAGCTCAAATGCTTCATTACCGATAGTTCAAATGGATCTATTGTTTATGAAGGCATTAGAGAAAACAATATCTATGTTTTATATCTTGTCGAAGACACTAACAATGACAGGTACTTAGTTGCTAAGAACGATAAGAGTTGGCTTTGGCACATGAGGCTCAGACATGCCAACATGGATACCATCTCTTGTCTTGCTACCAAGAAGCTCGTAAGAGGACTCCCAAGTATCCCGTTCAAAAAGGATATGGTGTGTGAAGAATGCGAGAAGGGTAAGTTAACAAAGTCATCCTTCAAATCAATCAACTCTGTGAGTACTTCTAGACCTCTTCAACTTATTCATATGGATCTTTTTGGTCCTAGTAGAGTTGCTAGCCTTGGAGGTAAGCTTTATGCTTTTGTTTTGGTTGATAATTTTTCGAGATTTACTTGGATTATTTTTTTTGCTTGCAAAAGTGATACTTTTCGTGAGTTTGTTGCTTTTTGTAAACGTGTTCAAAATTAAAAAGGTTTTTCTATTAACAAGATTAGAAGTGATCATGGAGGTGAATTTGACAATAGCGATTTCAAAAGTTTTTGTGAAAAGAATGGTTTTGGACATGATTTTGCTTGTCCACGTACTCCTCAACAAAATGGTGTTGTGGAGAGAAAGAATAGAACCCTTGGCGATATGGCCCGGGTTATGTTAAACCAATATAAGCTCCCCCAATATTTCTGGGCGGAAGCCGTTAATACGGCATGTCATGTTATAAATAGGGTCTTGATTAGACCTATTTCTAAAAAGACTCCTTATGAGCTTTGGTTTGACAAAATTCCCTCTATTGATTATTTTAAAGATTTTGGTTGTAATTGTTTTATTTTGAATACCAAGGATAACCTAGGCAAGTTTGAAAAAAAAGCCTATGAAGGAATATTCCTTGGATACTCTACTCATAGTAAAGGTTTTCGTGTTTTTAATAAAAGAAGTCTTGTTGTCGAAGAGTCAATCAATGTCTCTTTTAATGAACTTTAACTCTTCTACATTCTCTTCTTCCGATGATATTGATGACATCTCGTTTGGGTTGGAGAACTCCTCTATTGGAGATCATCCTTCTTCATCTAACAATGAAGTTGTGACTCTAACAAAAGAGTCTCCTCCTCTTGAGCCTCCTCAAAAGGATCTCCCAAAAGAATGGAGATTTGTCACCAATCATCCTAAGTAACTTATCATTGGGGATCATTCCTCTAGTGTTAGCACTAGATCCTCAACTCGTGATCTTTGTGCAAACGTGACATTTATATCTCAAATAGAGCCTAAAAATGTTAATGATGCTTTTCTTGATGAATTTTGGATAATAGCGATACAAGAAGAGCTAAATTAATTTGAGCGAAACAAGGTTTGGGAACTTGTCCCAAAACCTAGCAATCATCCCATTATTGGGACTAAATGGGTGTTTCGAAATAAACTTAATGAAGATGGGTTAGTGACTGGAAACAAAGCCCGATTGGTTGCTCAAGGTTATAACCAAGAGGAAGGCATTGACTACGACGAAACCAATGCTCCGGTTGCTCGTCTTAAATCCATTCGTATGCTATGTGCTTTTGCTTGTTTTAATGATTTTAAACTCTTTCAAATGGATGCTAAGAGTGCTTTTCTGAATGGTATTATTAAAGAGGAAGTTTATGTAAAACAACCTCCTGGCTTTGAAGATTTTAAATTTCCTAATCACGTGTTCAAACTCCACAAAGCCCTTTATGGCCTCAAACAAGCTCCTCGTGCTTGGTATGAGCGCCTTAGCTCCTTTCTTGTTTCACACAATTTTTCTAAGGGCAAGGTTGACACAACACTTTTTATCAAATCCCATAATAGCACTCTTTTATTGGTTCAAATTTATGTCGATGACATTATTTTTGTTCTACTAACAATACACTTTGTGTAGAATTTGGTAAAGTTATGCAAGAAGAACTTGAAATGAGTATGATGGGTGAGCAATCATTCTTTTTGGGATTATAAATCAAACAAGGACCCAAAGGGACCTTCATCAATCAAGCAAAATATACAAAGGATCTCCTCAAGCGTTTCAAACTTGACTCATCCAAATCAATGAGGACTCCTATGGCAACAACGACAAAGCTTGACAATGATGAAGATGGCACATCGGTTGACATCCGTAAGTATCGAGGTATGATTGATAGTTTACTTTATTAACTGCTAGCCGTCCAGATATCATGTTTAGTGTATGTCTTTGTGCACGTTATCAAGCAAATCCAAAGGAATCGCACTTATGTGCCGTAAAGCATATTTTTCGATATCTCAAAGGTACCGTGAACATGGGCCTTTGGTATCCGAAATCTTCATCCTTTGAGCTTTACGGCTTCTCGGATGCAGATTTTGCCGGATGCAAGATTGACCGAAAAAGCACTAGCGGCACATGCCAATTCCTTGGAAAATCCTTGGTATCGTGGTTTAGTAAGAAACAAAATTCTGTTGCTCTTTCAACCACTGAGGTCGAATATATTGCGGCCGGTTGCTGTTGTGCACAAATTTTTTAGATGTCATAAACACTTTTAGATTATGGCATTTATCATACTTGCACCCCTATTAAATGTGATAACACTAGCTCGATCAATCTCACGAAAAACCCGATTTGTCCCTCACGCACGAAGCACATTGAAATTAGACACCACTTTCTTCGTGACCATCAACAAAAGGGGGATATTCATCTTGAATTTATTGACACTACTTATCAGTTAGCCGATATTTTCACGAAACTGCTTCCGGAAGATCGCTTCATTTTTCTTTACCGAGAATTATACATTTTAAATTTTGACTCTAAGTTGTTCTCGGCCGGCACACCGACGGTATACTGCGGTATACCGACGGCATGCCGTTTTTGGTTCGAAATTAGGTTCTGTGCCAAACTTTGGTATACCATCGGCATACAACGGCATACCGGCGGTATACCAGTGTGCGACAGACAGCTTTTTCAATTCGAAATCCGGGCCCACCTTTCCTTCTTTCCCTTTTTATTCCTTCTTCCCCTCATTAATTCCCTTCCCATCCATCACTTCCACATTTATTATTTTCTTTTCTTCCCCATATCCTAACTTTCCCTCTCTTCATCTTCCCCATTACTCCTCTTTTCTTTCCATTATCATTTCCAACCCACAAACCTCTCCACTTCTCTCAATAACCGTTCCCCCTTCCCCTTCCCAACAACTCCTTAAAAACCCTCTTTTCTTCTTCATTCTCTATCCTTCTCTCATCCACACCTCAAACCCTAACTTCCTCCTCCAACTTTCTTCCTTTTCTTCATGGCCAATCCCAAGCGTCCCCGCTCCTCCTCCACTTTCTTCAATCCCTTCACTCAGGTGGCTCTCTCTCATTGATATGGTCAACGGGTCTTCACCTCCTCCTTGGCGGCCGAGACTTGGTTTCAACACTTCGTCCACCATAACGTCTTCAAGATCGTGCAATCAACTGAAATCTCTTCCGCGGCCATGTCTCTCTTTTCGATGAGGCTGGACTATCATGCCTTCTTCGACGTCAGGTGCCCGTCTACCCCGTCGTCGTCCGTCTCTTCTACTGCAACATGATCCCAGACGAAGAGCACGGCGCCATACAGACGATGGTAAACGATCGACATTTCTATCTCACGGCTCAGGACATCTCCAACATCCTCGGCATCCCGGACAGAGGCGAATCTCTGCCGGCCTTGGCTGCTCTTAACTCTTCGGCGGAGACCCCCTTCGATGAGTTCTGTCACATCATTTGCAAGGGCCCTAACCCTCCTGCTATCCCGGCCCATTCCGCACAGCTGGAGCCATTCTATTATGAGCTCCATCGGATCGTGTGCCACACACTTTATCCCAAAGGCGACAGCTATGATGCCATTACCGGCGACGCCCTGGTGTGCATGTACTACCTCTATGCGAGGAATTCTTGATCCTTCTCCAAGACTCTCCTTCATGCCTTCAAAGGCATCCTGCAAAGTGGGGAAGCAGAATCTTTATTACGGCTCCTTCATCACTCACATTCTGGAAGCCAAGCAAGTCGACCTCTCCCTTTGCTCCTCGGACGGCGTCCCATCCTACCTTGCTATTTCTCGCTCTATCAGTGCTGCCTCCACATCCCGCGCCTCTTCCTCCCAAGAGCCATCGGCTTCAGCTCCTGCTGTATCTGCCGCTACTCTTTCTGTCTCTGGCCGCTACATGCCGCTGACTCAGCAGCACTTCGACATGTGTATGGCTCAGGCGGAGGAGCAGATGTGCGCCCGTACTCATGGCCTTGGCACTCTGATTCAGTCCCGCTTCAATGACCAGGCCTATTTCATTCAGCGCACTCTTCAGGACTATGACGCTTTTCTGGATCCGAATCTTCAGGATCTAATGTACCAAGCCTTACATTTTTTTTGATCCCAATGCCTACGGTTTTATGTACCCGGACGGCATTGACCCTTTTGGCGCTTTTCACCAGGCTCGGGATGGTGGGGATGATTCGGATGACGAGTAGGGGTTGCTTCCTTTTGATGGTGGTGTCGAATAAATGAGTGTCTTAGTTTCTTGTGTTTGTTTTTACTTTATCTTTTGCGGTCCTTCGGGGACCTATGGTTGGTTGGTTCTAGTAGTTTGCAGTCCTACGGGGACTTGATATTTGTCTTCTTATGTTGCTAAACTCTCATAGAGGAGAGTCTTTTTAATATGTCTTATGTAGTATGGGTGTCCTGCATGTATCATTGTTTCAACTTTTATCAAAATACATGCTTTTATCTATGATACTGTGCTCCATATTTATGACTATTTTCTATTATCATCTTTTTTTCCATCTTTGACTAAGTGACAAAGGGGGAGAAAACGTATTAAGGAGGAGTTATCTACCTACGGGGGAGTTACTCCCTGAAGATGCTATCTCTCTATTTTGTTAATTATCAAAATGGGGGAGATTGTTGGCACATTTTATTTTGATATAATAACAGCATCTTTGTAGTTTAGTTTTCTATGTCTTCAAATTCATATATTCTCAAAAGCTCTACGACATAAAGACTATCCTTTCAAGTGCTACCATCCTTTGCATTGAAGATTGAAGCAGATACCGGCGCTCCTTGCATAGACGGCTTCCTACTGCTTAAAGTTTTCGAGTCTGTACAAGGTCTAGGTATATCTGTAAACACTTAAGGTTGGATGACAAACTAAAAGCATAAGTCAAAAATCAATATCTTACAGAGCGGCATACCGGCGGTATGCTCCGGCATACCGGCAGTATACCATTTTCGTTGTCCACAAAGTTTCTATGATAAATTGTCGGCATATCGACGGTATGCTCCGGCATACAGGCGGTATACCATTTTGTGGACCATAAAACGTTCTGTGACAAAACGTCGGCATACCGGCGGTATACCGTTTTGTTTGCCTGAAAACGTTCTATGATAAAACGTCGGTTTACCGATGGTATACCGCTGCATACCGACGGTATACCGGGTTATAAATATTTGATTTTTTAATTGCTCTGACTAGCATTAATGGCCGCATTTAATGCTCTCAACGGATATTAATATGACCGTTACTATTTGACCGGTATACCGACGGTATGCCGCTGCATACCGACGGTATGCTGGTCTGGTTGTATCCAGAGCATTAATTGCCACCAACTCTTGGTTTCTCTATAAAAGAAAGCTTTCTCTGTCATTAAGCTTTCACCAACTCTTGCCACAAATTTTCTAAACAACCAAGAGCTCCACCATTAATACTCTACCAAGATTTTAATTGTCATCCTCTCCCAAAGTGCTAGAGTATTTAAGAGTTGTAATTTTCGATCTTCACGTGTTAGAAGATCAACAAGTTCTCTTCTCATTTGTTTGAAGTTGGCGAGCCTTCGTAAGAAAACTCGTGTGTTAAAGTTGGCGAGTCTTCGGATCCAAACTCGTGTTGAAGTTGGCGAGTTCTTCGGATCCAAACTCGTGTGTACTATTTGATTAAATAGTGGATTTAAGCCGAAGAGAGCTCCGGGACTGGATTACCTCAAGCGAGGATCCCAGGATACATCTTGTGTTTGATCTTCTTACTCTTTACTTTTATTTGTCATATATTGCTTCTTGTGCTCTAGTTATTTTTTATTTCCCTATTCACCCCCCTCTAGGGTTCTACACCTTATTCAATTTGACCCTTGGATAGTTAAGATATTTAAATAGGCCATGTGATTTAGCTAATGATTTATTGAAGTCTCGATATAGATAAATCGAAGAATTTTTCTAAAAGAATATGTTATTTTGTTTTGACATGTTTGTAGGATCCAAGGTGGGTAGAATATACGTTTGGTAAGTTAGGCCTTCATAGAATTCAATTCCTAATTTTGATCATTTTTGTGCCATTTTATCTTCTGCCTTCTCTAAACCTCATTTTATTTTCAAAACTATTTTACGATCGTTTTATTTAATTCCTAATCTTGGTTCAATTATCTATATATTAATTCAAGTCATCATCGTTCATTTTGTGATCGTTTTGTTTTCAAAACTGATACTTTTACTCAAGGATAGATACTTATATTTTCTTATCATGATCGACTTAATTGAATTTATTGAAGTTCCTTTGAAATTCTTATGGATATAGTTAAAATAATTGTCGATGACATACAATGGTAAGGCAGATGTGCACTGTCCCTATTTATTTGAATTATGGAGACTGCGGGTTCACTGCAGTCAGCAGTACACTGGCATAGCCTGACCCCTAAGTTGAAATAATTTTAAGTATGCGTAGGTTGTCGAATATTACTAAAACTATATCATAGTTATATTATTGATCTTTTGATATATTATGTCAATATTGGGTAAAGTTGATAAAGTGTTCGATAACATATTATACTTGAGTCATGAAACCAAGGGTTCACGACAGCCAGATGTACACTGGCAAGGCATGGCTTCTCGGTAAAATGACTTCGGATATACTTATGATTCTCGAATATCATAGTGACTATATCTTTTATTGGCATACGACTATTATTATTTTTCTTTTTTTTCTTTCAAATTTATTTGATGTCTTATTTCTTGTTACCACCTTCTCTACAACTAGTAGATCTTTATTTCTTTCATATTTTTCTATTTTCGAATCATCATATTTTAAACCTATTTTTATTTCCTTCCACTATATTTCTAAAACGTATTTATATTTTGATTCTATATGCTTGATCAATTTCGATCATTTATCACATTATTTTCTTGATTATATTCTTTGTCGTGCTTATTTATATCGATTGGTCATGTCATATTTTGATGATATTCTTGGTTGTGCCTATTTGTATCTTTTGAAATTTTGAGGACGAAATTTTTCTAAGGTGGGTAGATTTGTAAGCCCACTTCCTAAATTTTTAATTTCTTTTAATTTTATTTGTTTATAATTAATTTTATGGCCATTGTGAGTCATGCCAAAGCTTGTAGAAGGGCTATGACCATATTAAGGTCATATGACCTCTAGATAGCTTATATATGTATTATTTATCTATTTTATATTTTGCTACAATTTTTGGATAATTTTAGGTATTTAATATTTAAGTTTTTATTATTTTTAAGGACTTTCAGGATTTACTGTAAGGTCATACGGAGGTATTTCTGGACCAAATATTTTTTTTTGGGCTCCAAATAACTAAAAATATTTTCTAGAATATTTTGGAATTTTTTGGATCTTTTAGAATTTTTGGGAATTTTTATATAATTAAAACATATAGAATTTATATTTTATAGGCTTTGGGAATTTACTATGAGAGCACACGATGATATTTGTGTTAGAATATTTTATTTAGATTCTAGACACTTAAAAATATTTTCTAAAATTTTCTAGAATTTTTCTGGATTTTTCTGCTATTTATTTTGATTTATTTGGACTTAAAATAATTTTTAAATGATTTTTTGAATTAAATAAATAATTACCCAATAATCCAACTGGGGAGGGCCCACCTGTCGGCGCCCGCTACAGTAACTGCCTCTCTCTCTCCTATATATATGCATTGTATATTCACAAACCCTAATTAATTATAGCCTCCTCCTTTTGGAGTTTGATCCTGGTGATTTCCCGACTTCCCGAGGCGATTGCCGTCAACTCGGACCTCATTTTTGCGTGCCTTTTTTTTATTGGAAGCGTATTGAGGTATAGTTTCTGAATATCTAATTTATTTTCGTAATTTCTGAACCTAAATTCTAGAAAATTCGTAGAGTGTCGGTTGTCCGAAACTTGACACGTTTCGGTGTTTTCGAGATTCCGGGAGAAGTAGAAATTGAAATCATGAACCGTTTGAAGTTTTGGAAAGCTAATACAGAGCTCTACGACATATATTTTTCCCAGAAATTATTCATTCATTTAGTATTTTAGTTTTACTGTTGAACTCAAAATTGATCGGTTGATCACCGTTTTGGTCATGATTAGCCATAACGGCGATATCTTCTGACCAAAGCGTGATTTTGCAGCACGGTTGATTCCAGCACACTCGTGGCGCTGAAATCTACCTAGGTGCACTTTCAAAATCTAGAGTTCACAGCGTTTGACTAAATAGTTAATAGCATGCCTCGATTTGCGTGTCATGGTTTCCAAAATTGGAAACATAACTTTTGATGGCTAAACTTGCATGTTTAGATTATATTCAGATTATTATTAGGTTAAATTAAGTTTTTAAGTGAGTTATTCTAGAATTAATTATTATTAGATTAGTAACCCAACTAGCCACTATTCCATGAATTTAGAACTAGAACATTAGAATTGATTTATGGTTTTCGTGCACGGTTCGTGGTGCAATATGTGTTATAGGTTGACAGCTACTAGATCGACATTTCCCTCATCCTCTACTTGTGGCTACGATTTGTATAAGGATTCAGGAAAGTACAGTATTGCATTTATATTTTAGTTCATTATAACGTTTACTCTATAGTTTTCTCGTTTGATATCCCATTGAGTCATTGCTTGATATTCCATTAAGACACAATTGTGACACGGTAGTTATCGTATCCTTCTTAGTGTATCATTGACCATTATTGATTGTTAGAGAGTCGGGAGGGGAAATACTCGGTAAATACGTGAACAAACCCAATTACCGTTACAGAATGATAGCTAAGTCATACACACCCAAGTATGAGTTAGCCGTACTTATTACTGAATGATAGCCATCGTATGATGTGCCGTATTAGCCCAGCCATTCACGTATTAAAAGGTATTTCATACACACATAGTGGTTCCTATTTTTTTTTATCTAGTCCATTATCTTGTAAGTTCATATCTTGCTAGTTTACATCTTGCCAGTTTATATCTTGTTAGATCCCATCTTGCTAGTTTACATTTTGCTAGTTCATATCTTGATCGTTCATACCTGGCAAGTACTAGTTCTTTATATACTCTTTGTCATCATTGTTTCTCATTTGTTCTAACTTATTTTGGACTAACAACATTAATTGCAATATGGTTGTATTCTGCTCCTTTTCTGACTGGATCGTTGTTATAGGTGAGGATGACGTGTCTACTTTTGTGCTATGGACCATACGAGGGGGAGATAGAGACTCAAAGGCCAAACAATAGAAGACTAGTTAGATGTGTGGTAGTTTTCTATAATTGTAAAAGCTTATATTCTTCTTCAAATGTAAAACTTCTATATTTTGTAAAGTTGATTTAGTTGTTGTGAATGAGCAGTTAGTATTTATGAGCACTTTATTTATTGCGGGCTAGACAGCGTACTACCGCCGATACCGTGGCGTAGACTGGGCTTGGACACGCACTCGTATCCTGAAAAGCGGGTGTGGATCGTGACACATGTACTTACATTCATGCACTTTCCTGTTCATTTTCTGTATTTCATATTTCATGTCCTCATGTACTCATTTCTATATCATGTTGTTCTTGTTCATTACATAGAACTATACTTTGCTCCGCGCCTGACTAGGATATGTTGCAGGTGAGATGGAGGCTCTGTGTGACACTTACTATGGCCGTGAGCCTGTAGATGCAGTAGAGCAAGCTGGAGTTACTCTGGACTTAAAGACTGAGGAAGCCTAGTATCTTACCCTTAGCAGTTTATTTTCCATTGTACTTGAGACTATCAGACTTTACTTTCCTATTAGCTGGATGAATGTAATAACTTTTTGACATGTACTTTGATTCTGGGATTCGTTATAGATGCTGTGATTTGTACTTATTCATGTTTATCTGGTTGGATTTTCCTAGCTTGGTACAACTTATTTCATCGTGTCTAACGATGAAGGTTGGGCGTGTCCGACTCGTGTCCGATTATTCGGGAGCGGGTCGTGACAGAAACACACACACATACACCCCTCACCATATCACTCCTTGTTTATACACACACACACACTCTCTAACTTGCAATCTATACACACACCATATCACTATCCACTACAATGTTGACACACACACTCACCCTATATATATGTGTATATAATGTATGTTATGAATGGATATATATGCTATAAAAAATACAGGATAATGAATGACATGAATGAATGATTAAATGAATGCATGAATGAAAATACATATGTATACAAGTAAGTATGCAATGTAAGGAGGTAAAGTATGAACTTAAACATGAATGTTTATATGCCTATAGGTGTGCCTATATATATAGTGTATGTAGATATATGTGTATATGTATTTGGGTATGTGTGATGTTGGTGTTGACCTTGTGATTGTGTGTGAGTGCTAGGCTAGACTTGGTTAGGCTTAGTAAGACTTGATTGGGCTAGGACTTGACCTAGTTGACCTAGTTTGACTACTGTAGTTGACTAGAGTTGACCAAGGGTTGACTTTAGTCTAGAAAAACTTGTTAGACTAGGTTTAGACCTAGAATAGCTTGGTTGGCCTAGTTTGACTTTGTAAGTTGACCAGAGTTGACCAAGAGTTGACTTTGGCCTAGATGACCTAGAAATCATATAGAATGTATTGTGATCTTCAATATTACCATTCTGGAAATGTTGTGACCTGTGTTTCTCTAAATAGGACTCATCTACTCTGTATGGACATCTACACTTACCAGATACTCAGGATATCAGGAAAGTACATTCTCTGATCATTTCATACTTGCTAGGATTTATATTCTTGCTCTAGATTACTTTACTTCATGTTGTCACGTTGTTAACACGTACTATATGGATCTTTACATTGAGATGTTATCCCCCTCGGGAGCATCAGATATATCATGTCATGTGCATTTCACTTTCATCAAGTACTATTGTGCTTTCATGTACACTCTTGTGATTCATGTACTCTCATGTTCACAGAGCCCTCGTGTATACCTTCATATGCACCCATTTATGGGCCCCCATGTGAAATATTATACAATAACATAACTTGTCTGGATCCTTGTATATTTATTCGGGTACGGGAGAGTAGAAGCAGTCATATGAACAATTCTATTGTAGTCATTGTATAAATTCTTTAGTGTAATCATGTGCAAATTCAAGCTGTTCAGATGTCTATCTTGTACTCTACATCACTAGTCACTGTTAGTTCTCTACTTATAGTAGCTATTTATATTAAAGTTCTCTCTCTTTTACTATATGTACTTTCTTTCAGCATTTCATGTATTTTACTCTATTGCATGCTTTATATTCCTGTCTTGATATGAACTATTGAGATTATGTGCTCATTCCTATCCTGACGGGACCTGTTGAAAATATTACAGAGGATGACGAGGACCTTTACCCTACCTATTATGGAGTTGCCATAGATGACACCTACGACTTGGACCTTCAGTAGGATCCATCAGCAGTAGAGGTTGTCACCCCTATAGTTTAGGCTAGTTAGCTTTGACTTCTATCTTATTTTGATGTCTTGTCTCATTTGGATACATTTATGTTATATTTGGGATCTTGTTGTTATTCTGGATTTCGTGGAGTTGTTATCTTATACACTTAGACTTCTTCTCATGTTTGTATTTTATTTTGATTTTTATTATATATCTATCTTATCGTACTTCTAGCTTAGTTGTGATTGAGCTGTACATTTCTGTATTGTCCTCAGTTTGGAGTGTATATATTGTGCAGGTACCTTATATTTGATAGATGTATGTGACCAAGGACATCGTTCTACCGCCGACACTGCGGCGTAGGTTGGACGTACCCACTTCTCGTGCCCCTACACTGGGTACTGGTCATGACATAGGGTTGTTCATCACCATCTGAATCTTCATCGCCAGTGTCTTCACTTGAAAACCTTTTCGCTTGTACTTTAAAGACGATAGATTTTTCCTTTGGGGTTGCCTCTTTAATGTCTTGTAGGTCAAGCTCATGGGTCATGAGTTTCCCCATCAGCGTCTCCAGTGATATTTTCTGAGATCGTTTCCTTCCATGATCGCGGTAGCAATCGGGTTCCAATTCTTGGTCAGTCCCCTCAGCACCTCCCTGTCACGATCCGCTACCCAAATTGTTGGAACGGGCCGAGTCATGTCTAGCCTACACTTAGGATAAAGCATAGTAAGCTGTTCTAAAGACAAACAACATATGATCAAGTGTGCTAACAGTTCTATATGTCACATTGAATCAGAATAATATATCCCAAATACAAAATCATCTAGTATATAAATATGTTCCAAATACATAGTTAATAAATAAAACTAGATACAGGTCTAGTATCAAAATACATAGTCAAAACATGACTACTCTCAAAAGTCCCGAGCAACTAAACAAACGAGACGAGTTTCCCCGCAGGAACATCCTCGTAAGGTAAAGTCTGATCCTCGACTGCAACTCCATAATAGGAATCACATAGCAACTCCTCCTCGGTAAGTATACCTACAACGTTATCCTGTCAGGACGGAAGCAAGTACTTGTACTACTAATATATAATACTGATCATGTAATGGAAAGAGATGAAATAACATAATCATGGCATATCTTGATTTATCCAGTTTTAGATACATTTTATCATGGCAATATATGTTTGTTTTAAAGTTTAAAACTGTAGCATGTACGTGATCGGTCAATAGGTAAATAGGATGTACAGTGGTACATATCAATTTTCTAAAGTGCACATACGTACACTTAATGGCATCGGTGTATATCCATACACAAACGTGGGATCAGACATACGACAAAGTTGCATATAGAATGTAACAGTGCACGGTAAATACATACGAAGAAGGGGGCATGATCACGTACTCTACTAAAAGTTTCGCTATAACTCGTTTTATAACGTGTAGGTGATATTAGAACAGTATAAAGCATGGTGGATACTGAGAGCAGTATAAAGTATCTGAAACATGGAGAGATATGACTTGCAGTTTAGGTATCGGTATTTTAACATGGTTTTTACACAATTCATTGTATGCAGTAAATAAAGTTTGTAGAGGTACTTGACTTGTGCAAAGCAAGGGTATGTATATGAAGCTATAGATATCCTGTGTCCCGTCACTGTAAAAATGATACATAAACTTAGTTTTTATACTAAGTTAAACATTAGGATACTAGTGGTGTGACATGACTTTCTGACTGGACACCTAGCCAAATGGTGTCTTTAGCATAGGAGACCAATGTGGGGTGATACAATACTTAAACCAACTTCCTAGGGCCTTTACACTATGATAGGGTAAGGTCCAATACTACAATATCCCAAGATCAAACAATACATCGCACGTCGTAATTATTCAATAAATAAATCAGACTGTACACTATGTTCCAACAACTTTTAAGAAAGGAAAAAAGTTCAAATATACATAAAATAAAGTACCATAATGATCCCTGTTAATTATAGAGATTTATAATAATTTTTTTGGAATTTAAAAACCCTCATAGATATTTATTAAAAATCAGTAAACATAAGTACCCTGAAAATAAGTTATGTTTTCCTATTTTTATAAAATGCCAACATTACTAATTAAATCCTGGAAAAATCATATTACATTTTCTAAATTAACATAGTATTTAAATACAATTTTTTCTATATTTTTACAGCAATTAAATTATATATATATATATATATATATATATTTTATATATATATATATATATATATATATATATATATATATATATATATATATATATATATATATATTTCAAATACAGCAAGTTATAATTTCGAGAAAATAAATAATTATTTATTTAATATTTTATCCACGTATACGAAATTGAAGCAGAGTCCAGATACGGGGCCCAAAGCCATGAATCAAGTCCGATATGACTCGTATAGGCCTTGAATGTATTTAGGCTCATTTGAGTCCACAGAACCCATACTAGGCCTGGACTCAGATGGCCATAATTCACAGTTTATAAAATACTGATTTTAAATATGTAAGTAATAAAATAATATATTTTAATACAGTAAAATATACATATCATGAATATTTATTGACAATAAAATAACATGTAAATATTGCATAACTATATTTGTATATTAATACACAAGTGTGTATAAATTCAAAAAGCATATATATATATATATATATATATATTTTATATATATATATATATATATATATATATATATATATATATATATATATATATATATATAAATATAAATATATATATATATAAAAAAAAATTATATATATATATATATATATATATATATATATATATATATATATATATATATATATATATATATATATATAACAATTATGTGTGTATATATATATATTTCTAGAAATTTATATATATAACAAATATATATATATAAATAATATATATATATATATCTATATATAAATACTTAATATATAAAAATATATATATACCTATAAATACAGTATAAATATAATATATATAACAGTATATATATAATATATATATAACAGTATATATAATATATATATAATACACACATATATATATATATATATATATATATATATATATATATATATATATATATATATATATATATATATATATATAAATAGCACAAAACCTATTGGGCCCAAACCCAAACCCATTTCAACAGTAAACCCATTTAAATAAAACCCGATACTGTGCGGGTTTAAACCCGTTACTGTTCAACCAAACCCGTTACCCATTTAAATATTAAACCCGTATCCGACAGTTAGGGACACGAGTATTTGAAATAGACACGAGTCCTGTGTTCGCGGTTTGCATGACACGCACGACACGAATTTGCCGTGTCCATGCTCACCACTGGACTCCTCAACACTGGACGAGTCCACACACGTGTACACGAGACACGACTCGACACCTATGAGAAATGACACGTACATGTCCGAGGGGCGGAGGCTGTCGGGGGCGTTGTACAGCGGAGGAGACGTCGGGGTGCGTCGGGAAAAATATAGGCGAGTTCGTCTCGCCGAGACGAACAAGATGGCGGTGGTCGGAGGCGTCGACGATGGCTGGGACGACGGGGATCCTAGATCTATGGTTTCGGCGAGGGTGGTCGGGAAGAACAGGATAGGGCGACGGCTGTGGTGGTCGGAAAGTAGAATAGGGTTAGGGTTTCGGGTCGGGGGGTCTATTTATAGGGTCGGCCTGGGTTCAATTAGGGTTTCGATTATGGTTTAGGGTTAGGGTTTAGATTAGTTGCCGGAGATGATGACGGAGGGAAGGCGGTGATCGGGTGGCAAATTTGCAAACCCCCTCCCCCCCAAATTTGTATTTACACTAAGCCCCACCGCCATAACAGTCTACAAATATAAATTTGCAAACTGATTATAAAACGATTTGATTATTTGCAAACTTCTTTAAAACAATTCAAATAATTACAAACAGCTATTAAAATAATTCAATAAATTACAAAATGATATTTTTGGCTTTAAAAATTATTTTTAAAATTATTTACAAATTCTAAAAAATTTCTAATAATTATAATAATTTATTTTAAGGATATAAATGCTATTTGTAACTAAAAATCCTTAATTAAAATAGATAAAATATTTAGGGGATTATAAATCTTCTCTCCTTGAAAAATTTTGTCGTCGAAATTCACAATGATAGAAGACTCTACAAACATTCTAACATAGCAAGCAATTTAAAACAATGACGAAAGCTACTAGTTAAGACTAACCTCTACGGTATCAAGCGGGAACGGATGGTTCCCTCGTAGCTGGTGGGTCGAACAAGTAAGGATATCTCTCCTTCATGTCCGACTCCCTCTCCCAAGTAGATTCCCCCGGAGAGTGACAGCTCCAAGCTACTCGGACCAAGGGTATGACTTTGTTCCTCATCCTCTTCTCCCTCCGGTCTAATATCTCCACTGGCTGTTCAGTAACTGCAAGACTCGGTCCGATCTCCAACTCTGAATGATCTAGCACATGGCTGGGGTCTGGAACGTATCTCCTTAGCTGAGACACATGAAAGACATCGTGAACCCCTGCTAGGTTGGATGGAAGTGCGACCCTGTAAGCTACCTCTCTGATACTGCCGAGTATCTCAAACGGTCTAATGTATCTGGGGCTCAACTTGCCGCCTCGTCCGAACTGGATCGTCCCTCTAGTACGTGATATCTTCACCAATACCATATCTCCTTCAGCGAACTCCATCGGTCTGCGACTAGCATCGGCCCAGTGTTTCTGCCTGTCCTGAGCAACTCTGAGTCTGTCTCTGATCATCCTGACCTTCTCTGATGCATCAGTGATCATCTCTGGCCCAATCATAACTCTATCCACAACATCATCCCAAAAGAGCGGAGTACGACATCGGCGTCCATACAGTGCCTCGAATGGAGACATACCGATGCTGGCTTGGTAGCTGTTGTTGTATAAAAACTCTACCAAGTGCAGATAGCTCTCCCATGATCCGCCAAAGTCCAGCACACAAGTCCTCAGCATGTCCTCTAGCGTCTGAATCGTCCTCTCGGACTGTCCATCGGTCTATGGGTGGTACGTTGTACTGAACTTGAGCCGACTGCCCAACTCCTCCTGCATGCTCCTCCAGTAATGGGACATGAATCTTCTGTCCCGGTCCGATACGATGCTCACTGGTACTTCGTGCAAGCGAACAATCTGCTGCATGTATAGCTCCACTAACTTCTTGGTGGAGAGCCCTACCTTGAAGGGTATGAAGTGAGCACACTTCGTCAACCTGTCAACGATGACCCATATGGCATCCTTCCCTCCTTGGGAATGAGGAAGCCCTGAGACAAAGTCCATCGTAATATGCTCCCACTTCCACTCGAAAATGGGTAATGGCTGCAATAGACTAGCTGGCCTCTGACGCTTCGCCTTGACCTGCTGGCAAACTAGGCATCTGGAAATAAAGCGTGATATATCTCTCTTCATCTCGTGCCACCAAAGATGTTCTCGTAAGTCATGGTACATCTTGTTAGCACCAGGGTGAATAGAATATCGTGATCGGTGCGCCTCCTACAAGACCGCCTCTATCAGCTCTCCCTTCGGCGTACATAACCGACCGCCGTGCCTCAAGGATCCATCCTCTGCTACGGTGAAGTCATCTAGCAATACAGCTAAAGCCTGGACTCTGAGTCTACGAAGGCTCTCATCTGTAGACTGAGTCTCCTTGATCTGCTCTATCAAACCTGACTGAATGTCTAGCGCCATCATCTGAATCACTGATCTTGGCTGAACTATCTCGATACCGAGCTTCTCTAAATCTTCCCACAAATGTCGATCTATCATCAGATACCATGCCATCGGATGCCAGCTCAGTCCATCCGCCACTATATTTGCCTTTCCGGGGTGATACTGTAAATCGATATCGAAGTCTTTCATTAACTCTAACTATCTTCTTTGCCTCATGTTCAGCTCCTTCTGCGTGAACACAAACTTCAAGCTCTCAGGGTTAGTAAAGATTTCCACTCGCTCTCCGTATAAGTATTGCCTCCACAACTTGAGTGCAAAGATCACCGCAGCTAAGTCTAGGTCGTGGGTAGGATAGTTCCGTTCATGAGTCCGTAATTGCCTAGATGCATAAGTAATCACTTTCCCATGCTGCTGTAGGACACATCCTAGCCCCTTTCCCGAAGCATCGCTGTAAATGGTGAAACCTACAGATCCTGAAGGTAATGTCAGAAATGGAGTGGTCGTCAGCCTCCTCTTCAGCTCCACAAATACCGCCTGGTAGTTCTCTGACCAGATGTATTCTGCGTCCTTCCACGTCAGTTTCGTCATGGGTTCAGCTATCCTAGCAAAGTCCTGGACGAACTTCCTATAATAGCCTGCTAATTCTAAGAAACTCCTGATCTCTGAAACTGATGTCGGAGCCTTCCATGTCTCGACGGCAGCAATCTTTCTGTGATCCACGGAGATCCCCTCTCCAGTGACCACATGACCGAGAAACTCCACTTGGTCTAAAAAGATCTCGTACTTCGACAATTTGGCATACAACCTCTCCTGCCTCAGAATCCCTAAAACTGTCTGCAAGTGATCTGCGTGCTCTTCCAACGTCTTTGAGTATATCAGGATGTCATCGATAAATACCACGACGAACTTATCCAGATACTGGTGAAATGTCTTATTCATCAAGTTCATAAAGACAGCTGGCACATTTGTGAGACCAAATGGCATAACAAACAACTCGTACTGCCCATACTTCATGTTGAACGTCGTCATCTGGATGTCTTCAGCCCTGACTTTCACCTGGTGGTAACCGATCTCAAATCTATCCAGGAAAATACCTTCCTTCCACTCAACTGGTCGAACAAATCATCTATTCGGGGCAGAGGATATTTGTTCTTAATGGTGATGGTATTTAACGTCAGGTAGTCAATGCATAACCGGACTGTACCATCCTACTTCGGCATAAAGAGCACTGGCGCTCCCTATGGAGAAGCACTAGATCGAATGAAACCCTTTTTCAATAGGTCATCAATCTGCTCCTTCATCTCTACGGCCTCCTTGGGGTTCACTCTATAGCAAGCCCAGGATACTGGTGATGAACCCAGTACTAAATCTATAGTGAACTCCACATCTCTGTCAGACAGAAGTCCTGGAAGATCCTCTGGGAATACATCCATAAACTCCCTGATGATAGGGTGTGGCGGTACCAACTCCCCAACTGTCGTACAACAGTTCGGCTCTAGGCTGATCTCCGGCCCTGTCCTCCTGACACTAAATGGTGTCGTGCATGGAGGACTGAACAGAATACTACCCTCATGACAGTCTATAGATGCGTGAGCATAGCTAAGCCAATCCATTCCCAAATGATATCATACCCGGGAAGTGGCATCACAAAGAATCGTCTCCCAAACTCTTTCCCAGCTATAGTAATAGAGCATCTATAGATAGCCCTAATGGGTACTGGTCTGCCTTCCATCATAACTCTACTCATCTGCTCGGTAGGTGTAGCTACTAAGTGGTGTTTATGCAAAAACTCTAGTGACAGGAAGATATGTGATGCACCGGAATCAAACAAGCATAGTGCTAGAAAAGTATGCAAATAAACATGACCTGTGATGACATCGGCCAAATAATCTGGCTTCGAAACCTGCTCCGGCTCCGCCTCAAGAGCTAGACTGTAAGCCTTTCCCTGGGGTCCCTTCTACTGCTGCAGATGTTGTCCGAACCTCTGCTGCTGAGTCGGAAGCGGCGGTCCTATAGATGGGGGTCCAGCACCTGGTACCCTCACTACTAGGCATTCCCAAAGCTGATGGGTGGTAGACCCACAAGCTAAACACTGTCCCAACCTCTTCCTGCAGACGATAGCGTCGTGGCCTGGCCTCCTACAGAATGAACACACAGCTCCCTTCTGCTGCCGTGGTCCCGGGGCTCTAACTGGTGGGGTTGGGTGATATGGTGTGGGAGGGCGATTTGTCTGCTGGTACGGTACCGGTGCTCTCGGCTGGAAAGCCTGGCGCTTGGACGGTCCCTCGTAGTGTATGAAAGCTGGCCTCTTGTCAGACAGAAGATGCTCATCTATGCTCCGGGCCAACTCTAGGCTCTGGTAGTAGTCGGTCGTCCCATTCGCCACTAGAAGAATGCCAATGTCTGGGAGTAGAGCATGGAAAAACCTACGCGTCATCTCCTCTGGGTCTGCAACCAGACTAGGAGCGAAGCGACTGAAATGACTAAACTTCGTCAATAGAACGGTTCTCCTGCTAGATGTTCTGGAATTGTAGCCCCATGGCTACTCTAGCGATGGTCGAGAAGAATTTCTTCTTGAACTGGATCTTAAACTGATCCCATGTGGCCCTCCCTCTCATGAATAGTAGCTCATTTCGGAACCTAACTTCTGTCAAGTCTGTCAGCAGAAATCCTGCTGTCTCGACCTGAAGGTCACCCGGCAACCTAGCTCCAAGGAGCTTCCTCTCTACCGAATCTAGCCAGTCATCTGCTACTATGATGCCTTCAGTCCCCATGAACTCCCTAGGGTTCAAGCCCATGAAGTCCTTGATATTAGCCGCTCTCTGTCGTGGCTCTACTGGTGGTGGTGCCGTGGTACGCTCCTCAGAACGCTCCATGCTCTGGCGGAATAAGGTTGTCTGCTCCTGATGGGTCGTTAGGAACCCCTGGATCAGAGTGAGCAGTTGGTTCCAGTCAAGAGTGACGAAAGCCTGAGCAGGTATACTAATAGGTGGTGGTGGAAGTATCGGGTTCTACTGAGACTGTGATTTGGAAGGTGGTGGAGGCATCTGGGTTGGTGGATTTATGGAGTTGGGGAGTATGGTTAGTGGAGGTATATCGGTCAATTGGTCAACCGACTGGATAGGAAGTGTGCATGTCACGACCCACACCCAGTGTAAGGGTACAAGTACGTAACAACGCCCAGCCTATGCCGCAGAATCGACGGTAGAACGCTATTCTAGGCCACTATCTAAACCAACTCACGCAATTATATAATGTACATGTCCTAAATTCCAACTCCGAACGGAGGATAAGTACAAAAATAATATAACTCAATCACTGTCTAAGCATGATAGGATAACACAGAATTCTATAACTAAAAGAAAACAATAAAGACTACTAAATGATAGTATCTCAAACAACTCAAAATAAGACAACTCCCAAATTATTATAATTCAAGTTCCAGTAGAGAAATCTAAAATAGTCTACTAAACTAGTCTCTCGATCACTCCTGAGAGTCGGCGCAAAAGGTAGCCAATCCCTCTCCAAATCCATAGTGAGTAGGGCAAACATCCTCAGGGCTAACATCTGTAATATTTTCAACAGGTCCAGTCAGGACAGGAACGAATACATCTCATCATGTAAATCCAAGTAAATGACGAAAACTATAAAACAATTGTAGACAATTTTATTGATGAAGCATGGGAATTCAAGACAGTTTAATATGTAACACTATAGTAAAAGAACAAGGAAAGTAAAAGCTGTGAAATAGAATATAATGTCAATGAAGACTGTAAATAAAAGCTAGTTGAACTAGAATAATGTGATATGAGTCCAGTGGTACAATATTTGTCAAGTGTGATTCCATTCAACGATCCAAGTAGGGTGATTCTTGTAATGGTTCTTGTGATAATTTTAGTAAAGATTCTAGACAATACTCATAGTGTGTTTTAAAATATTGAGATCGACATGTAAACGGCTAAGGGTAATCTGGCACATCACACACTGATTAGGTGTGGGACGGCTATCGTTCTTGTATAATTCATAGGAAGGTGGTTCGAGTATTTAGGAATGTTTATATGTCTACTCAAGTATTTTTCCGCCCGACAAATATGAGTGAATCCCTAACACGACACGTAAATCGAGAATAAATCTAGCCAGAACATGAAGGTGCTTGTAGGTGATTCTTATAGTAGTTCTTGTAATAGAGGCTAGACAAGTAAGGTATGTGTGTCGTATACATAAATTTCAGAAAATATCAATTCGTATTTGTAACCGAGAAACAAATAGAACTGACTACAACTGAAATATAGAATTTGACAAGTAAATGAAAGAACTATTAGAGAATGTACTCGCCTGACAATCCGAGCTGCTGATGAGGATGTGTAACTGAACTGGAGTGATGTAAACCTATTTAAGGTAAGCACAAGTCACAACATGGTCTAACATATTATAAGAAAGGGCTACAATGCAATTCTACATGCTTCTAAGTCCTTCTAGGTCAAAGTCAACCTTGGTCAACTCTAGTCAACTCTGGTCAAAGTGGTCAACTATGAGTCAACTAGTCCGTTTACTAATTTCTAGGTCATACTCAAGTTTTCAAGTCATTTGGAGTTTGTTTGAGTCGATTTGGATCAAGTTTGACCCAAAGTTGACTTTTGTCAACTTGTCGGCCAATTCGACCAAACCAAGCTCTAAATGACGAACCTAAATTGTCACAACACTCCTATGATCACAAACACAAACCTACCATCACATAAGATATATATAACACACAACCAATAATATATATATATATATATATATATATATATATATATATATATATATATATATATATATATATATATATATATATAACGCACATATATATATAACTTATGCAAGGATAGTTGTGATGGGAGTACGGACTGTTGTTAAACTCCAGAAATCTAGAATCAACAGTCCCCAACTGAAATTATACTCAAAACCATAATATATCCATATATATATAGCTTACATATATATATATATATATATATATATATATATATATATATATATATATATATATATATATATATATATAGCTTACATATATATACTATTATACATAGGCCTATATATATACAACTATGTATATACTCAAATGGAAAGGAGGAAGGGTTGGTTTTTGAAAAGGAAAAGCAATCCCAGACCTGGAATAAAGCATCTCAACCAAAAACTTACAACATAAAAATAAACATATAGATATATATTTGAAGTATATATACTTATATGTATATACCTATACATAGGTAGAAAATCCATATATAGCCATAATAGATAAACAAAAAGAAAATAAAACCAACGACTCATTTCCTACAGACCTAAATCCTCATGAACGAACCGGAAACTCAGAAATTGAAGTTCAAAAGTTAAGAAATCAAAATATACCTTTTCTATTCAATTTTTGAAAGCCAAAAAACCTATTTTTGACAAATCAACCCAAATCACAAAATACTCCACAATAAATCACGAAACTTGACACACGCGTTAGTCTCGACATACGTGACGTGCTCGGGCACTCATGGAATCGAAACTGTGTCGGTGTCGTGTCCGTGGAGTGCGTATCGGAAAACCGCTACTGCGTGTTGAAGAGAGCGTTCTCGCTCGATTGCGCGTCATACGCACAATGAGAAGCCACGAGCTCGTGCACACGGCTAGGTAGGGTCACGGGGTAGGTCTAGGACACGTCAACATGACACAAAGTTGCAGCAATGCAACGTAATGGCCCACGAACAGCGTGCGGCCTGTGCGCGTGTGCGCGCGTGCGTGCGTGCTCGTGCGGGCGGTTCGCCGCTCGTGGCTTGCGCGTGGGGCCACTTTGCGACTCGGGGTCGAGCCCTTGGGTATTCTAGGTATAGGGTTATGTGTTCGAACTCTTGGAACGGTCCCTCGTTGCGTTGTGTGCGCGTACGAAGAGCGTTTCAGTCCCGAATTTCAGCCGGGTGCACAGAATGGCTGAACAGTGCACGACGAATAACTCCACGCTCGCTCAACAAAACGCCGTTAAATTTTACGGGCGTGCTGGTAGAGGTTGCCCCTACGTGCTCAAGAAATTTCAGGCAAAAATATTATCTGTGCATCGAGATACAATACGCTAATGGCAGGGCATGCACAGCCTCGTGCACGGGATCGGTGCACGTGCTCCGATGCCCAAAACGCCGCTAAAATGTCATCAATTTTTGATTCGTCTTCACAAAAGTTTCTTAAAATAATATTATCTAAACATTCATGAAGACAGAATCGAAAAACAACAAGTTTCTTTTCTTAGCGACATTTCGTCGAATACGTGTCTTGACGGGCCGACACATGTCCGATACCGATACCAAACGAACTCAAAACGTAACCAAACATTATGGGCAATTCTAGAGCACCTATATGGATGCAAATATGAAAGAAAATTCAGAATAATTATGGTAGAAAAGGGTTTACCTATTGAGTGTCAAAAACTCAATAAACGGAGTCCCTCGGTCGTCATGTCGATCGATTCCCCTCAAGAAAATGCCTCCACCTCCTTGTTAGTAATACTCCAGCAAATCCTCCTCTTCTATATGAATGCAATGGAGTTCATTTGGGGAGAAACGGACTCCGGATGAAGAAACTAAAATTTTTGGAGGAGGAGAACTTTTAGGGTTTCACTTGTGGAGACTATGCTTCACAAATGAATGAGAGAGGGGAGGGTACTACTATGGCCGGCCAGTATAGGGGTTTTAGGTTTAGGGTTTCACTTGGGCTAACTCCCTCTCAAGTAAAATAAGGCCCAAGTCAAAAGGCTCAAAAAGGCTACATGCAAAAAGGCTTAAAATCATCCAAAAGTCTTCTAAATTGAACCCAAGCCCTAAATAAATTCTAATAGGTGAAAAATAAATTCTAAGACATGTTTAGGCTCCTATAGAAAGTCCACTAAGGTTAAACCAGTTGCTAGCACAACACAAGTCAAAATATCTAGAAAAATCACAAAATGGCCAAAATAGCTAAAATGACTAAAATACCCTTTCTATGAAAACGGGGATGCTACAAGTCTACCCTCCTTAAAATAATTTCGTCCTCGAAATTTAAGATGGTTGCACTTCTTCTAGTTTAAACCCCCGACAATCAAGGTCAAGAAAATTATATCTAAAACATGCAAAACATGGTCCTACTGGTCGTAATTCACAGTCTCGAACTGGGTTACTATACTATCTAGCACATCACAAGATTATCCTGACAGGTACTAATGAAATCACACAACAAGAAGGGGGAAGAAGGATAGGAAAGACAGACCTGCTAACCCATCACCTGCCGCATCAGTCTCCTCGACCCTCAGTGCAAAAACTCTACCCCTCTGGTGTTGGGTATGGTGCTGTGCTACAGGTGGCCTAGCTCCCTCTCTCCGACCCTGTGCTCCACCAAGTGGGGGTGCCGAGGGACAATCCTTTATCTGGTGAGCGTCGGATCCACAAAATAGACAAACTTTTAACCTTCTCCTACAAGACTCCCAAATGTGTCCCGACTTCTTGCAATAGGCACAACTCTGCATCCTCTGATCCTGACTTTGAGGCTGATGTTGTACTTGCTGAACTCGAGCTGGTGCCTGCATCTGCTGAGGCTGGTGCACTATCTTCTGCACACGGACACTTTTCACTTCTACTGGCCCCTCCTGAATCATCTCGACTCCTCTTGGACGTGAGCTCCAAGTCATCCTCTCCTGCCATAGCTCCTAACAGAATCTCCTCAAAAGTAGCATTTCTGTTGCTCTTGGTCAAGGACTTAACTTTCTTAACCAAGACCTTCATGAACCTCCTAGCCTTCGCTGCCTCACTAAGGCCCTCCACAAATCTGCCCAGGCGGCAGAACTCTCCAGCGTACACTTCTACTGTCAGGTTGCCCTAAACTAGGGAACTGCGTCTCCAAAGCGCCAAGTGTTGTATCGGAGAAAAACTTCTCCTTGAAAAGCTTCTTGAAAGCCTCCCAAGTCTGCCCCTCTGTACGAACCCTGGGGTCGGTCTGATACCATGTACGGGCAAGGTCCTGCATCTGGCAGCCCGCTACCTCTATCTGGAGTCGTGCTGGTATCTCTACAAGGCGAAAGATCTCCTCTATGTGCTCGATCCAGTCGTCCGCATAAAGGATACCCTCTGTACCCTTAAAGTATCGCGGATGCATCTTCTGGAATTCCTGAATGTCCGGTGTCTTCGGCTAGTATGGCTGAATCTGCCCTTCCAGCATCTGGGCAGTCACCTTCTCCATTGTTATCATGGCTAGCTGATGAGCATTGTCAATGCCCTGCCTCATATCCTCCGTCTGGCGTCGCTGAGTCTCCATCATCTGCTGCATGAAGGTGAAGAACTGTGCCAAATCAACTGTCCCCTGAGGCGGTAGTGGTAGCATCCCCTGAACTCCTGGGGTAGTCCTCCGAACCGGTGGAGGAGCACCCCCAAAACCTGTAGACGCTCCTACCTGATCTGGAACAAGAGGTGCTGCGGTCCCAGGGTCCTGCTGAGCCGGACGAAAAGTGGCAGACCTCTCAGTGATATTCCTTATGCCAAAGCATTGCGATCGTGTCTCCACCATCCTGAAGACAGATCAAACATAGGATCAATTGCTGAGAAGGAAACGATATAATCAAAGAAGGACAGTTATTTCAAAAGAAGGCAATTATCAGCAAGAATGTATAGATGGCACGAATTAGATCAAAAATTTTCCTAACTGTGATTGAGTACCTCTCCGCTAATGCCTATTTCTTAGTTCCTATCGCAGGCTCGTAGCAGTACAACTAAGTCACCGTACTACTACGATATCGCAATAATGCGAATCTCGACCTGCATGGGCCACCACTAAAAATGTGTCACGACCCGCACCCAGTGTAAGGATATAAGTGCGTAAGAACATCCAGCCCATGCCGTAGAATCGACGGTAGAATATTGTTCTAGGCCGCTATCTAAACCAACTCACGCAATTATATAATGTACTTGTCTAAAATCCCAACTCCGAACGGAGGATAAGTACAAAAATAATATAGCTCAATCACAGTCTAAGCAGGATAGGATAACATAGAATTCTATAACTAAAAGAAAACAATAAAGACTACTAAATGATAGTATCTCAAACAACTCAAAATATGACAACTCTCAAATTATTACAATTCAAGTTACAGTAGAAAAATCTAAAACAGTCTAATAAACTAGTCTTTCGATCACTCCTGAGAGTCGGGGCCAAAGGTAGCTAATCCTCACCAGATCCATAGTGAGTAGGGCAAACATCCTCAGGGCTAACATCCGTAATATTTTCAACAGGTCCAGTCAGGATAGGAACGAATACATCTCATCAAGTAAATCCAAGTAAATGATGAAAACTATAAAACAATTATCGACAATTTTATTGATGAAGCATGGGAATTCGAGACAGTTTAAGATGTAACACTATAGTAAAAGAATAAGAAAAGTAAAAGCTGTGAAACAGAATATCATGTCAATAAAGACTGTAAATAAAAGCTAGCTGAACTAGAATAATGTGATATGAGTCCAGTGGTACAATATATGTCAAGTATGATTCCATTCAATGATCCAAGTAGGGTGATTCTTGTAATGGTTCTTGTGATAATTCTAGTAAAGATTCTAGACATTACTCACAGTGTGTTTTAAAATACTGAGATCGACATGTAAATGGCTAAGAATAATCCGACACATCATACACTGATCAGGTGTGGGATGGCTATCATTCTTATATAATTCACAGGGAGGTGGTTCGAGTATTTAGGAATGTTTACATGTCTACTCAAGTATTTCCCCGCCCGACAAATATGAGTGAATCCATAACACGACACACAAATTAAGAATAAATCTAGCCAGAACATGAAGGTGCTTGTAGGTGATTCTTGTAGTAGTTCTTGTAATAGAGGCTAGACAAGTAAGGTATGTGTGTCGTGTACATGAATTCCAAAAAATATCAATTCGTGTTTGTAATGGAGAATCAAATAGCCTCTACAACTGAAATATAGAATTTGACAAGTAAATAAAGAACTATCAGAGAATGTACTCGCCTGACAATCCGAGCTACTGATGAGGATGTGTAACTGAACTGGAGTGATGTAAAGCTATTTAAGGTAACCACAAGTCACAACATGGTCTAACATATTATAAGAAAGGGCTACAATGCAATTCTACATGCTTCTAAGTCCTTCTAGGTCAAAGTCAACCTTGGTCAACTCTGATCAACTCTGGTCAAACATGGTCAACTATGAGTCAACTAGTCCGTTTACTAATTTCTAGGTCATACTCAAGTTTTCAAGTCATTTGGAGTTCGTTTGAGTCGATTTGGATCAAGTTTGACCCAAAGTTGACTTTTGTCAACTTGGTCAACTTGTCGGCCAATTCGACCAAACCAAGCTCTAAATGACGAACCTACATTGTCACAACACTTCTATGATCATAAACACAAACCTACCATTACATAAGGATATATATATCACACAACCAATAATATATATATATTTTTAAGGATATATATATCACACAACCAATAATTATATCACACAACCAATAATATATATATATATATATATATATATATATATATATATATATATATATATATATATATATATATATATATTGTGGTTTTGAGTATAATTTTAGTTGGGGACTGTTGATTCCAGATTTTTGTAGTTTAACAATAGTCCGTACTCCCCTCACTACTATCCTTGCATAAGTTATATATATATATATATATATATATATATATATATATATATATATATATATATATATATATATATATATATATATATATATATATATAAAGACGTATACATATGCACATATATATATATATATAATCTTGCATAAGTTATATATATATGTGCGTATGTATACGTCTTTATATATATATATATATATATATATATATATATATATATATAAGAAAATATATATATATAAGAAAAATTGTTACCTTTATTGAAAAAGAGGGTAATGAGTACATCCGACCTCATGGTAACAAAAACAAAGAAGAAAAATAGAATAAAAAAACACTACTCTAAAGCCCAAAGTGGAATGGTCGGAAGATGATGACAACCCGAAAGCGAGTTCTGAAACTGTCGCTTCACCTTCCGAACCAAGAAATCAGATCCAGCACTACGCCCCTCGTATCGATGCTTGTTCCTGTTCTTCCAAAGCACCTAGATGATCGCACCAGCCAATGATCTTCGATGGTGACTGCCCTGACCCCGCCACCACCTTTGAAGAAAGACTAGAAAATCACTGTGCATCCGTGCCTTGAAGAAATCCCGAAAAATAGACCAAACCGTCATAGCAAGCTCCCCTTGGAAAAAGATATGCTGAAGGGACTCCCCATGCCCAGCCTGACAGCAATGACACCTGGAAGCCAGATGGAAGCCAATCTTCTGAATATTGTCATCAGTAGGAAGCCGGTTGTGACAGACCCGCCACATCAGAATGCTCTACTTTGTCGTAATACACTTGCCCCAAATATTGGAAAATAGAGATGATGATGGGTGGGAGATCCGACAACACCTCCAAGCCGCAGCCAGCGAGAAAGATCCCTTCCGCTCACCCCAAACCAGAGAATCAGGAGCCGAAGTACAAGTCAGATTTGCCACTCGGAGCCGCCTCGCTGCCTCTACACCAAACTGCTCCAAAAACATAGGCCAATCCCAACCAGTGGTTGTCCAAAAAGATCGGATAAGCGGGCCACCATTGTCAGAGTTTCTCGCCCTAGAATCTCGGATCTTCCTTCCCCTATCCGAAAGAGTTCGAACTGTCACCGTACGTTGGGGAAGAACCACCCTCCTCCCTGCCAATCTGGCCAATCTCCGAAGCTCCCCAGTGCCACCACCCATCGAAACCCGCCCCGGTGGGAGCACCAGACGCTGTGAAGCCGTCGAATCATCACCCTCCCTCCACCTCGGTCCCCCATGATGGCCGAAAAATGATCCGCCCGGCCGTAGGCAGCAGACTCCCTCGCCTGTGTACGCCTCCGCGCCCGAGTCCGTCTCCCCGTTCCACGTCTGGTCCCAGTAGCCACTCCCTCAGCCGATGGAATAGCAACGCTACCCAATTGAGTACCCCCCAGAATCCATGCTTCGCACCTCGCTGAGCCCTCACCACGACCAAGTCTAAACGAGATATGAGGTTCCGCCAATTTCCTCCCTCGCAAAATCTGTCGCCAAATATGGGAGCACTTGGAAGTCATAAACGCATCACATGGATGACGCTTACGAAAATATTTCGATTTGATGAGCTCCACCCAAAGGCCCTTCCCATGCCGCAACTGCCACCAAAGCTTCATAGAAAAGGCATCCATAATATCATTCAGGCACTTGATCCTGAGGCCTCCTTCGGACTTAGTCCGAGTAACAAACCGCTATGCCAGCCAACTCCTCTTCGCCACCCCATCCTTGCTACCCCAGAAGAAAGCCGCAAACATCCTCTCAATCGCCCTGAGAACGGCCTGGGGAAGACAGCATGCTGCCAAAGTATACATCGATATAGAAGAAAAAACATTCTTAATAAGCACCAACTTACCCCTAGGAGAAAGAATCTTGTTCTGCCAACCCGTCAGCTTCGCACGGATTTTATCCAGCAAATAGCTAAACATCCCCGCATTCCGTCTCCCGCAAGTTAGCGGACAGCCCAAATAAGTAAACGACAGAGTACCGGTACTAAATCCAAAAAGAGTAGTAATAGTCCGAGCACGATCCTCAGCCAATGGTGTCGCAGAATAAAAGGCAGATTTAGAATAATTAATCTTCTGTCCAGAAACAGCCTCATATCTATGCAATACCTGCTGGAGAGCACGCAATCCAGCAATATACCCCGAAGTGAATATAAGAACATCATCCGCATAAGCCAAGTGTGAGATACGCAGTCCCCCAATCGGAGTGTAAAATAAAGATCTCCTATTTGAATCTTGAAGAAGCTTGAGGTTCCGAGAGAGTACCTCCGCAGCAATAATGAAGAGAGCCTGGGAGAGAGGGTCCCCCTGCCGGATCCCTCTAGATGCCGGGAAAAAGCAGTAGGAACGCCATTAAGAAGAACCGCATACCGGGTATCCGCCAGGAGACGATAAATAAGATCAAAGAATACCTCATTAAAACCAAATCTTCGAAGAACCCGCAGGAGGAAATGCCAATTGACTCTGTCATATGCCTTCTGCATGTCCAGCTTAATTGCAACATTGCCACCAAGATTGGATTCCCTCATAGAGCCCACCATGTCCTGAGCAATAATGATATTGTCCACTATCTCTCTCCCCTTAACAAAAGTACTTCGCTCTGGAGAAATAATTTTGGGAAGATATTTCCGCAACCTGCAAGCAATAATCTTGGAAATAATCTTATTACAAAAATTGCAAAAGCTAATAGGACGAAAATCAGAAAGATTTCTCGGGTGCTCGACTTTGGGGATAAGAAATAAGAAGGTGTCCAAAATGGAGACCGGAAGACGTGCCCCCAAGAAAAATGAACCAACGGCTTCCTTCACGTCAGCAGCAATAATATCCCAACAAAATGAGAAGAATCTCCCAGAAAATCCATCCGGTCCGACGCCACTGGCCGGGTCCATCCCCCGAACAATCTCCAATAGCTCCGCTCTGTCAGGGTAACGAACAAAATCAGAGTTGTCCTACATAGAAATGATGCTAGGGATGACATCGAGGAAGGCGTCCTCATCAGAAATAGGCTCTTGGGTGAACAGCTTCGAGAAGAATGAAAAAGCCTCCGTCTCTACCTCCGTAATAGATCCAGTTTCTGATCCATCAGCCCAAATTATTTTCTGAATACCCGCCTTTCTTTGCCTGCTCCTGGTGCACTCATGGAAAAAACGAGTATTCTTATCCCCTTCCAGGTCCCATCTCAATCTGGCTTTTTATTTCCAGAAAGACTCCTCAACCTAGACCTTTTGCTTCAATCTGGCAACAGCCTCCATCCAGGAAGCCCTCCCCCTCTCCGAAGGATGGAGCTCATAATCCTGCTCCGCCGCCAAAACAGCATCCTCGGCCTGACGGACCTCCTAAAAAATGTCTCCAAAAGTAGCCCTGCTCCATCCACCCAGAACCTGCCCCGTCGTCCTCAAACGCATGCCCAACCGCTCAAGCGCATCATAATGCCAGCATGAATTCCACGCCCGAGCAACAACCGAAAGTAAATCCGGATGAGAAGTCCAAAAGTCAAGAAAACGGAAGCCTCTACGCAGAGGGGACGAGGCTGGCTGGCAGGATATCAAAAGAGGAGAATGATCAGATTATGCCCGATTAAGATGCTCGCAATAGACCTGGACTCCATCCAGCCAACTACCCGTCACGAGTACCCTATCAAGGCGGGATCCCTGACGATCAACCCCCGACTGGCCGTTCACCCAAGTATAGATGATACCTCTGAAACCAACATCGGAGAGCCCAGCAGCCAACTGAAAGTCAAGGAAGTCCGTAATGGCCCTCGTGTCGGGAGGTCGACCTCCAAATTTCTCATCCGAAGAAGCAATAATATTGAAGTCCCCGCCCACCGCCCAGGGCAAGCCAATGTCCCTGGCTTGGACATCCAGAAGGTGCCTCCACAAACTCCTCCTCCCCTGTCGTGTCCCTGCACCATAAATAATCGACAACCGTACCGGAACAAAAAAACAGCTCAGAGAAAGCTGCACCATGATAGCCTGATCACAAGAATTAATACAATTGATCCCAAGACCCGACTTACAGAAAAACCAAATATTGCCCTTTTCATTGCAAAAGCTAGCATCAAAACCCAGCCTCAATTGATAAGAGAGAAGCTTAGAGGATATCACCTTGGGTTCAATAGTAGCAAGAACCTGGATAGAGTTGGTCTGACACAAGGACCTGAGACAGGATAAAGTAGCTCTGTTTGTCGTCCCTCGAACATTCCAAATAAGGAATTTAACTATGGACCCTCAGGGGGTCCCGCCTAACCCGGGTAGCATGTGATCGAAGAAGTCGATCCGACTGAGGTGCCATCGACTTCCTCCGCCTACCAGCCGCCTTCTTGAAAGGTACCATCTGCCAGTCTTCTTCACGCCCCTCGAAGAATGAGGAGGAAGGTCTAAACTCAGGCAATAATACCATATCATCTTCCGGAGGTGTGTCATAACCCCAGACGGATAAAGAACCTTGACCGGCCTCCTCCCACACCACCAAGCTGTAATCTTCAGTGTCAGAATCAGCCGCTATAACTCCCTGTCCCAGCCGACTATGGATAATGATAGGAAGATCCGATAAAACAATAGGACCAATACCCCACTCCGGGCCCATAAGCCCATCCAAGCTAGATCCCGGATCGCTGTGTCCCTCCTGCATGGACCGCCCGTCATCCGACCATAAAGCCAGCTGGCCCGAAGATGACTCCCCCACGTGCCTGGATGGCGGGACGGATCTTACGCGATTATCATCACTCCCACGGAATCCGGGCCGCGTGGTCCCCGTGCTATCATCACGCGCCTCCACACCTGCCGTGTCCCCTTCCCTTTCTCACGCCTTGAGCGTCTCCGCCGATGGCCCCTGCTAATCCCACGGCCACCCACCGGGTCGTCCTCCTCCCGTACTGCGCCTGGAGAGGTACCGTCGGGGATGGACGATCTATCAGCAACCCCCACGGAAGAAGGCTCCACCTAGGGTCGACCACAAGCACTCTTAATGTGACCATGATGGCCACAAGAGACACAATAGAGAGGGCGCCGCTCATATACAATCGGCTGCTAGCGAATACCATCAGGCAGTTGGAAGAAAACTTCGTGTTGGAGTGGTTTACTGACGTCCACTTCAACCAATACCCTGGCTACCCCCGGCCTAGAAAATGAAG
>JANAVB010009200.1:24043558-24069377 GCA_029216955.1 Iris pallida
AACTGTAGCATGTACGTGATCGGTCAATTGGTAAATAGGATGTACTGTGGTACATATCAATTTTCTAAAGTACACATGTACACGTAACGGCATCTATATCCATATATAAATACGGGATCAGACATACGACAAACTTGCATATAGAATATAATAGTGCACGGTAAATACATACGGAGAAGGGGGCATGATCACGTACTCTACTAACAGTTTCCCCATAACCCGTTTTATAACATGTGGGTGATACGAGAACAGTATAAAGCATAGTGGATACTGAGAGCAGTATAAAGTATGTGAAACATAGAGAGATATGACTTGCAGTTTAGGTATCAGTATTTTAACATGGTTTTTACACAATTCAATATATGCAATAAATAAAGTTTGTAGAGGTACTTGCCTTGTGCAAAGCAAGGGTATGTATATGAAGCTATAGATATCCTATGTCCCGTCACTATAAAAATGATACATAAACTTAGTTTTTATACTAAGTTAAACACTAGGACACTAGTGGTGTGACACGACTTTCTGACTGGACACCTAGCCAAATGGTGACTTTAGCATAGGAGACCAATGTGGGGTGACACAATACCTAAACCAACTTCCTAGGGCCTTTACACTATGATAGGGTAAGGTCCAATACTACAATATCCCAAAATCACACAATACATCGCATGTCGTAATTATTCAATAAATAAATCAGACTATACACTGTGTTCCAATAATTTTTAAGATAGGCAAAAGGCTCAAATATACATAAAGTAAAGTACCAAAATGATCCTTGTTAATTACAGAGATTTATACTAATTTTTCTAGAATTTAAAAACCCTCATAGATATTTATGAAAAATCAGTAAACATACGTACCGTGAAAATGAGTTCTATTTTTCTATTTTTATAAAATGCCAAATTACTAATTAAATCCAGGAAAAATTATATTAAATTTGCTAAATTAGCATAGTATTTAAATACATTTTTCTCATATTTTACAGTAATTAAATTATATATATATATATATATATATATATATATATATATATATATATATATATATATATATATATATATATATATATATATATATATATATATATATATATTCATATTCAAAAAAAAATTATATATATATATATATATAAATATATATATATATATAAAAAAAAAATATATATATATATATATATATATATATATATATATATATATATATATATATATATATATTCAAATACAGCAAGTTATAATTTCTAGAAAATAAATATTAATTATTTAATATTTTATCCACGTATACGAAATTGAACCGAGTCCAGATACGGGACCCAAAACCATGAATCAAGTCCAATATGACTCGTACAGTCCTTGAATGTATTTAGGCTCATTTGAGTCCACAGAACCCATAAAGGCCTGGACTCAGATTGCCATAATTCACAAGTTACAAAATACTGATTTTAAATACGTAAGTAATAAATAATATATTTTAATACAGTAAATATACATATCATGATATTTATTGACAATAAAATAACATGTAAATATAGCATAATACTATTTGATATTAATACACAAGTGTGTATAAATTCAAAAGCATATATATATATATAGATATATATATATATTATCTATATATATATATATATATATTAAGAAAAAATATATATATATATATATTAAGAAAACCCCCTCAAAAAAAATATATATAATATTAAGAAACCCCCCTCAATTTATTAAAGGCGGCTCAAAAATCGCAGACGAACTCCGTATACAAGGCACAAAATACCGAAGCCTATACAGATATGCCACAAAAGGAGGGAGGGGTAAAAAACAACCGCCAGGGGCTAGGGGTGAGCACCGACCAGAACCCTCTCAAACTGTGGGAGCACAGGATGCTCCGCTTACGGCATTAGCGGGAAACTTCCCGTAAGAGCTGGTCTGCTGAGTATAGGTGACCTTCGTATCTCGCCTTGTTGCGATTCTTCCAAATGACCCAAATAGCGGCCGATGCGACGATCTGGTGGCCATGGGAGGCAGATCCCCAGGAAGTCAGTAGATCGTAGAATCGTTCGCCGCTCTGCTCAATGCTGAATAGCTGGTTTAGGTTGTCCAAGTCCTGTCTGGCAGCGTCCTCTGGCGGAAGATGTGATTAATAGTCTCCGTTTGACGCTCAGAGCAGCAGGAGCAAGCTGATGCTAATCTAATCACGATGGTTTTAAGGATGTCGTCTGTCGGCAGTTTCTTTCGGATGACTCTCCACAAGAGGAAGGACCACTTCTTAGGGATGCAGGAATGCCAATAGTGTGCTATGGGGAGGTATGGCCACCGACGTCCTGGATAGCAATTCTCGTCGACCTCACCGAGAATGCCCCGTCGCCTCGAGGGACCATCTCAACGCATCCACCTCGCCACTGATGCGTAACCCTCCCTCGCGAATGCCATCTGCCGCATCGTTACCCGGACCACTCCCGGACCTGGTCCCATTCCAGTCGTCGGTAGTGGGGTTCTACAGGTCTCTAATCCTACAATCTCTCGAGGTCTCCGTAAGACTCGGGATCAGCTATATATATATTATATATATATATTATATATATATATATCTATATATATATATCTATATATATATAATTATTTTATTTTATTTTATTTTATTTATATATATATATTATATATATATATATCTATATATTATATTATTATATATATATATACAATTATGTGTGTGTATATATATATATCTAGATATTTATATATATATAACAAATATATAAATAATATATATATTCTATATAGAAATACTTAATATTAAAAAATTAAAATACCTATAAATCAGTATATATATATATATATAACAATATATATTTATATATATAAAATACATACCTATACATATATGCATTTTTTTACCTATACTATATACTATACATATATAAATACATATATATACATATTAAAATAGCCCAAATACATATATATATATATATTTATATATATATATTTTATATATATATATAATATATATATATATATATATATATATATATATATATATATATATATATTTTATCTATATATATATACATATATATATATACATACATATATATATATATATACATATATATATAATATATATATATATATATATATATATATGTAAAAAAAACTATATATATATATATGTAAAAAAAAAAATATATAATATATTAAAAAAAAAATATACATATATATATATAATCTATATATATATATATATAATAATATATATATCTATATATATATATATATATATATAATAATATATATATATCTATAATCTATATATATATATATATAAATAGCCCAAAACCCATTGGGCCCAAACCCATTCAACAGTAAACCCATTTAAATAAAACCCGATAATGTGCGGGTTTAAACCCGTTACTGTTCAACCAAACCCGTTACCCATTTAAATATTAACCCGTGTCCGACAGTTAGGGACACGAGTATTTGAAATAGACACGAGTCCTGTGTTCGTGGTTTGCACGACACGCACGACATGAATTTGTCGTATCCATGCTCACCACTGGACTCCTCGACACTGGGCGAGTCCAAACATGTACACGACACGACTCGACACCTAGGTGAAATGACATGTACGTTCCGATGGGCGAAGGCTGTCGGGGGCTTGCATGGCGGAGGAGACATCGGGTGCATCGAAAAAAATATAGGCGAGTTCATCTCGCCGAGACGAACAGGATGGCGTGGTCGGAGGCGTCGACGATGGCTGGGGCGACGGGATCCTAGATCTAGGATTCCGACGAGGGTGGTCGGGAAGAACAGGCTAGGCGACGGCTGTGGTGGTCGAAAGTATAATAGGGTTAGGGTTTCGGGTCGGGGGTCTATTTATAGGTCAGGATGGGTTCAATTTGGGTTTCGATTAGGGGTTAGGGTTAGGGTTTAGATTAGTCGCCGGAGATGATGACGGAGGGAAGGCGGTGATCGGGTGGCGAATTTGCAAACCCCCTCCCCAAATTTGTATTTACACTAAGCCCCACCGCCATAACAGTTTGCAAATATAAATTTGCAAACTGATTGTAAATAATTTGATTATTTGCAAACTGCTTTAAAACAATTCAAATAATTACAAAAAACTATTAAAACAATTCAATAAATTGTAAAAATAATATTTTTTGGCTTTAAAAATCATTTTAAAAATTATTTAAAAATCCTAGAAAATTCCTAATAATATAATAATTTATTTTAAGGATATAAATGTTATTTGTAACTAAAATCCTTAATTAAAATAGTTAAAATATTTAGGGGCTATACTCCCTGGTCATGTTATGGTTACTGTAATACATACCAAAAAAAAAAATAGAGGATTAGTTATATCTAGAAAACATGTGAACATCTGTGTAATTGATTCATTTGGCTTTATCTTAAAAGCCTTATACTCTTGTGTCAGTCTGGTGATCTTGGATCCCTTCACTTGTGAAATTCCTTTATGAGTTACATCAAGAAGTTTTCAGATCTCATATGAAGTGACACAAGTAGATACATTATTGAATTCAGTCTTGTCTATGGCACAGAATAAAGCATTGATGGTTTGTGCATCTAGACTAGCATGTTTCTTATTTTCGTCCGTGTATCTATCGTATGGCTAATCTACTAGATTACCATCAACCATAATTATGGTCAGTTTTTTGTAACTGTCCATAACTATCAAGCAAAGATCAAACTCAAGTGACTTAAGAAAAACTCATGCATATTTTTCAATATGTGTAGTTTGTACCATCAAATAGAGGAGGTCTACTTATAAATTGCCCTTCACCTATGAACATTGATTTCACGACTACCATATATACTTTTTAGAGTACTATATGTAAGTAAATTCTGCTATAATAATAATTGTAGGAACGTTGAGCACATCTAGAAGGAGGGTGAATAGAGTGTGTGTGTGTGTGTGCAGCAGAAAGATAATCACCAAATTAAAAATATATGTATAAGCAATGTCACAGATGATAATTGCCAGGTAGATGATAACAAACTATATAAAAAAAACTAATGCGTAAAGAGCATCAGAAAAACAAACTCATGACATAGCAATGAATATTAGTTTCCCTCTGAGAGGATTAATCTAGTCTCAAGTATTCTTGCTCGATGTTAAACCACAATGGCACAAGTTTGAATCTGAAGCACTTCCAGTTACTTACAACCATAAAGTTTTTATCCCAATGACTCGCAACTTCAATAAGGCAAAACTTGAAAACTATAACATTTTCGGAAAGCCATCTTTACAAACTCGAACTAAGGTCTAGATCAAGTTGGGAATGGCACTTGGCTTAGCTAGGAGTTGTCAAAGGCTAGATATGAAAATTTAAAGCTCTTTGAATGCTTCTGAATAAATAGAAAATGTTGGCCCTCTGGTCATGATCATACCTATTTTTGATAATCAACGTCAACTTTGGTCGATACGTAAAATATACACAGCTACAGGTATCAAGTCAGAATGTCTGGACCTACTACTACAAACATCTCATCGTCATCAAGAATCAAAAATGATGGAATCAAGATCAAGACTTTTTACATCTTTTTTATGTATTTTTATCTTTATTTAAGTCCATAAAATATGTAAGATTGATCGGATCGATACTGTCTTAGCTAATTTTTGCCCACAAAATATCACGTTCCTATCCACCAAAATTCCTATCCAAAGTCCACAAATGAAATAGCCCATAATTTATATATTGTGTAAATATATCCAAATGGCCCAAATCTGTTCTTCATGACAAAACTCGGCCCGAGTTCAGTCAAGCTATTTTTGGTCTTCCTCGAAATCTTTATCCAACGTTCAAATGTGAGATTTCTACATCGGAACTATGTCCGAGTTCAGTCCATAAAAACACTATAAATAGAGAAGAACTTTATATTTCAAATATCTCATTCACTTTCTCTTCTCTCTATTCCTTAAGTATTATCTAAGAGCTATACATTTCATATTTAGCCTATACAACTCTTAGCCAAGCCAGTTTCAATCCAATCTAGAGTTGGTTTAAAGCGTTGTATCGTAGGCTTTCTTAGAAAACATTCCTGTTTTTAAACACCTTCTGGAGTCGGTCGTGCACTCATCGCCAAACCCGGTGTTGTTGAAGTTGGTCATGCACTTGCCCCCCAAGCACGATGTTGTATGAGTTGCAAGTACTCAGTTAAAGCTTGTGCATTAGTGGATTAACATCGAGCAAGAGTACTTGAGACTGGATTAGTCCTCCACGAGGGATACCAATATATATCGCTACGTCACTTAGTTTGATTCTTCTTAACTCTTTATTTTTTACTGCAGTTCATATACTGAATTCATCTATTCTTACCTGTATTTTATTAGCCATATTAAATAGTTTTTTAAATTATGATATTTATTTCACTACACGCATACACTCAATTCACCCCTTCTAGAGGTGCTCAACGGTCCTACAATTGGTTTCAGAGTAGGTTATACTTATACATAACCACCTAGAGAGTATATATGGCAGCCGTTAAATCTATGGTCAATAGTGAAGGGCAATCCACAAATAAACATCTACTATTTGATGGAACAAACTATACATATTGGAAAATACGAATGAGTTTCTTTCTTAAGTCACTAGACTTCGATCTTTGGTCGATAGTTATAGACGAGAAACCGCCTAGAATTGTGATTGATGGTATTCTAGTAGACAAGCCCCATGATAAGTATACTGAGCATGAAAAGACAGTCTAGTCTAGATGCACGAGCTATCAATGCACTATTCTATGCAAATGACAAAATTAAGTTCAATCGCGTATCTACTTGTGCCACATTTAATATAATTTGGAGACTTCTTAAGGTAACTCATGAAGGAACTTTCCAAGTTAAGAAATCCAAGATCAGTAGTTTGACAGAAGAGTACGAGGCATTTAAGATGAAACCAGTGAATCAATTATACAGATGTTAATTCATTTTCTAGATATTACTAATCCTCTACAATCTCTTGAAAATGATTACAACAACCAGAAGAAGATCAGGAAGGTAGTGCAAGCTCTAACCAAAAACTAAAAATCGAAGGCCACTTCGATCATATAAGGAAATGATCTCACCACGATGACATTGGAGACACTTATAGGAAGGCTCATGACCCATGAGCTGGATTTGGAAGACGATGAAGAGGCAACTCCCAAAGAAAATATATCGCCTTCAAAGCCCAAGCCATAAGAGTCTCATGTAATAATACTAATGATAAAGACTCTGATGGTAATGAGCATGCCCTACTGTTAACTTCAAAAAACTCTTAAACTTTGAGCAATCAAGTCGAAGGAAGTTGGATATCCATGAAAGCAACGAAGAAGATACTATATGCTTTAGATGCAAGAAGTTAGGACACATAAAAAATAATTATCCACTAGCAAAGAAAAGTAGTCCATATGACTGATCAAGATCGAGCAAAAAAACAACAATTGGTCAAAAGTACACAAGCATCAGTATATGGCACGAAAGTGATGCCAGTGAATTAGAAAAGGAGGACAAACCTAACAACATTGTAAATACCTTCCTGATGGCATATGAGAAGGTATCAGAAAACCCTCATTACGATGATTTGACATTTGACTACTTAGAAAATACCTTCATCGAACTACTTCATGAGCATATAAATATGTTGGACAAGTATAAGCAGTCTCACAAGAAGATTAAGGCATACACAATCGAAGTAGCAGGACTGTCTAATCTTCTTGAAGATATCAAAGAGACGTCTAGTACAGATAACATGGAAGAGATAGCTAAGATTAGACTGGACTATCATGAGGCTATCCTTACTATAGAAAAGAAAGAAATAAACTATGTCAAAGTACAAGAACTGCATAACATGGAGAAGAAGAGACACTTGGTCACTACACAGAGACTCGTGGATATGACTGCCAAATTCGAAGAGTCTTGTGTGCTCTAAAAAGTTAGAGATCAAATTAGGCAAATATGTCACCCCTGTTACACAACCAAAGGTTAGTCCTAATACTATGTATGTACCATAAAGGACTAAACCAAAGAAAGCACATAAGCAACACATTTCTCATAACTATACTTTCACATATAGGTTTTCAAGAAAGACACAAAAGAAGCATGTCAACACTGAAACAAAGAACACTACTTCAAAAATTGCATGCACATACTGTGATAAACACAGATACATATCACACTATTGTAGAGCTAGAAAATTAGTTGATATAAATATGCTTACTTGGATTCCTAAAGCAAATCAAGCTGGACCCTTGAAAAAATTGGTACCAAAGGTTACATCTACTCGTTTAGTAGGTGGACCTTCAACCCTCTCATGCTAAAAGCAAATGGATCCATGATAGCAGATATTTGCAGCACATGACAGGTGATGCATTCTTGTTCGCTATGTTATCGATGAAGAGAGAAAGATATATTTTCTTTGGTAATAATCTTAGAGGTAACATTATAGGTAATGGTACTGTTGGTATATCTCACAACCCAGAAATAAAAGACATTTTTCTAGTCATAGAATTGAAACATAACCTGTTGAGCACTAGTCATTAAGCAGATAATGGTTATGGTATCAACTTTGTGAAAGATAAATACTATATATAAGAAATGTCAATTGGTAATCCCGTATATGAAGGGATTAGGAAAGACAATATATATTTTTCTTTTTAGAAAGTACTAACAGTACAGTAAAGTGCCTAGTAGCCAATCAAAATAAAAGCTAGCTACGGCACATGAGGCTAGGACATGCTAACATGGATACTATCGCAAGAAGGCTATCAACTAAGAAACTGGTAAAAGGACTCCCAGAAATTTTCTTCAAGAGAGACATGGTACGTTTAGATTGCAAAAAGAATAATGCAACTAGGTCATCATTTAAATTCATCAATGTTGTAAGCACTTCTAGACCCTTGTAGTTAATTCATACGGATTTATTTGGTCATAGAAGAGTCACTAGTCTTGGCGGTAAGCTATACACTTTTTTATTATGTATGATTTCTTTTGATTTACATGGGTTTACTTTCTATCAAATAAAAGAGATGTCATGTTTGAATTTTAAGTCTTTTTTAAAAGACTCAAAACGAAAAAGGCATCATGACTCGAATCCGAAGTGATCATGGTGGTGAATTCAAAAATACTGATTTCAAAAAGTTTTTGTGATGATAATGGATTTATCCTAGAACTCCTCAACAAAATGGTGTTGTAGAATGGAAGAATAGAACTCTAAGCGATATGGCTAGAGTCATGCTTAACCAGTACAATCTTCTAAAATATTTTTTGACAAAAGCTGTAGGTACAGTATGTCATATTTTGATTAGGGTATTAACTCGACCTATATTAAAGAAAATCCCCCATGAATTATGGTTTAGAAAGATTGCTAATATTTCTTATTTTAAAGTTTTTGGATATTGCTGCTTTATCCTGAACACTAAGGATAAATTAGGTAAATTCGACTCGAAGGCAGACGAAGGAATATTCTTCGATTATGCTGCCAAAAGTATAGGATATAGGATTTTTAATAAAAGATCTATGGTTGTTGAAGAATCTATTAATGTTTTCTTTGATGAGCTCAACAGTTAGACATCTAGCGATAGTGATGATGAAGACATACGAAACCAATCCATGGCACCAGAAGATATTGCTACCGACAAGAACTATCTGGAGAGTCTACCTAAGAAGATGAAATTCATGCCGACCATCCAGAGACCCTTGTTATAGGTGATATAATATCCAAGGGAGTAGCTACGCATTCTTCTAATAGAGATATAGCAGCTAATGTAGCTTTTATTTCTCAAGTAGAACCTAAATCAGTAGCATATGCTTTTCTTGATAAATTTTGGATTAATGCCATACAAGAGAAACTTAATCAATTTGAGAAAAACCAAGTTTGGGAACTTGTTATTAAACTTATTGGTCACTCGATAATTCCTACCAAATGGATGTTACGAAATAATTTAAATGAGGATGGACATATTCTACGCAATAATGCACGTCTAGTAGCACAAGGTTATAATTAAGAATAATGAATTGATTATGAGACTTATGCTCCTGTTGCTCGACTAGAATCTATTCACATATTTTGTGCATTCGCATATTTTTATAATTTTAAACTTTTTCAAATGGATGTTAAGAGTGCATTTTTAAATTATAAAAAAGAGGTTTTTGTGAAGCAACCCCTGGTTTTGAGTATTTTCAAAAACTTGATCACATTTTTAAGTTAAGAAAGGCACTTTATGAACTCAAACAAGCACCTCATGCTTGGTACGAACGCCTAAGTACTCTCCTACTTGAAAATGGTTTTTCAAAATGAAGGATTGATACAACATTGTTTATCAAAACTTTAGATGATAGTATTTTACTTGTACAAATATATGTTGATGACATAATATTTGGTTCTACTAACATAAAATTCTGTCAAAATTTTGCTTAGTATATGTAGAGTGAGTTTGAGATGAGTATGATGGGAGATCCCAATTACTTCCTAGGACTTCAGATCAAACAACACTCGCATGGAACCTTCATCAATCAAGCCAAGTACACGAAGGACTTACTAAAGAAGTTTGACTGTGACAATACAAAGCCTATCAGTAGGCGAATGGCTACATCAACTCGACTTGACCATGATAAAATTGGCAAACCAGTCGACCAGCATAAGTATCGAGATATGATTGGTAGTTTACTATATTTAACTACTAATTATCCTGATATATGTTTAATATTTGCATTTGTAAACAATATCAAGCTAACTCTAAAGAATCACACCTATGCACTGTTAAGTGTATATTTCGATACCTTAAAAAATATCTATTGTCGGCTTATGGTATCCCAAAACTACATCATTTGATCTAATCGATTAATCAAATGCTAATTTTACTGGATGCAAAGTAGACCGTAAAAGTATTAGTGGTATATGTCATCTCTTACGTAAGGCTTTAGTCTCTTAGTTTAGCAAAAAATAAAATTTTGTAGCATTATCAACAACTGAGGCAGAGTATATCGCCGCAGGACGTTGTTTTACTCAAATTTTATGGATGAAGCAAACTTTAGAAGACTATAATCTATACTACAATAAGATTCCCATATTCTATGATAATATAAGTACAATTAATTTGACTAAGAATCCTGTGTATCACTCACACACTAAGCACATAGAAATACGTCACCACATATTATGTGATCACCAACAACACGGAGATATTTGTCTAGAATTTATTGACACAGATCATCAACTGACAAATATATCACAAAACTACTAGCCAAAGTTTGTTTTAACTTTCTACGTTGCGAGCTAGGCATTCTTGAATTTTTGGAGTCATAATGTGTTATCATTAATAAAATACTTAAAACTTAAAATTCAACAATTTTTTAATCGAAATTATTTTGGGTATAAGCCAAAAAGGCCCTTCTATCACACAGATATATAAATAACTTGAAGCGATACGGTATGCTTTCCCCTATGAACCACCGCTAGCTGGGATCTGGCCCCTATAACTAACCTAAGGTAATGAAAATTAATTAGTTAATTAATTCTAAGTTTCTTAGTGATTTTTGTCATTCATTACTCATAAATGAACCAAAATTCAAGATGACCGAACTCAGATCGAGTTCGAATCGAATTCGGTTGGGTTATATTTTGCAACCCAAGAATAGCAGCCTACTCGTATTCTTTCTTCCCCAAATCAGCCAAAACCAGCACCCTAAAATCCTTACTTCAAAACCCTAATCCTAGAAAGCTTTATTTTAGGCTTTTCAACCCAAATTTCCTGGTTCTAAGGTGTTCTGAAGGCTTCCTCTTTTGTTTTTGTTCATCGTGAGGTATAATTCTCTCTATTTCTTTCTTAATTTTGTTATGGCATCTAGATCGTTTAAGAGAAAAAAAAGTAGAGATGCAGCTTCTTCATCAATTTTTGAGTACGAACATGTAAATCTCTTTAGTCCCTCTCATCCTGATGACGATAAGGAATATGATTTTACATTATTTGTTTCTCTAGAAAGATCTATTAACTGGTTTGATCATTTTTGTTATTGTGAGATATGTCCGAGAAAAATAATTAATTTTATTGTTTTATCAGAATATTTCAATATTTTTGAAAATTATGATCTTCGTAAATTTTTAGAAGTCACAAATCCAATATATGAAAATACAGTTTGCATGTTTTATTGTAACTTGTAAGAATCAGAAGATTGTATTCATTCTTCGGTTAGCGGGATGGAATTTAAATTTAATTCTGATGATTTGACTGAGTACTTTCAAACACAAAATAACGGTGACACTCTTGTCGACATAACTGAAGTTCAATTTTCTGACGATATGACCCATGAATCTTTTAAAATCGTATTGTCTCATCCAGATTCGGTTCCTCAAAAATGGCTATATGCACGCAACTTGAACCAACACTTCTACGAGTTATATCACATTATTATTTCCTCTATCTTACAAAAGACGGGATCTACTGACGAGATCACGTATTTAGAATTATCTGCGGTGTACCAAATTCATTTTCGAATTTCTTTTTCCTTTTCCAAACAATATTGGCACCCATGATCAACTATCGAAGGGCAGGCCGTAACCTCCCTTACCCCATGCATCTGATGGCAATTCTTCAAAAATATTCTATTCCTTTGGATTCTTGTCCTATCTCTGGGATGCATTCAGAGCTTCTTGGTCTAGAAGTTTCCAATATCCTCCTAGTTATGCTCCAGCTCAGCCTGCTCCAACTCCAGCCCCAACAAATGCTACAGTCTGATATTCCAGTCCATGCAACCCCGTTTCATACTATCGACGAGCTAAATCATCGATTTAATACTTTTTTCACTGTTCACGGATAACAGCGTCAAGCCAACCTGACTCCTTATAGTGATACTAAGTTTTGCCACATCGCTCAAGTTCAGATCTTAAGAAATGCCATGGCAGACATTCATTGGACTGTGACTCATCATCCTACTATACCAACGCCTATCATCCGTCACCATCTTTGATAGACCATAACTTAATAAGGATCAGACCTTTGCCTTCTTCGACCCGATGACTACATACTTTGATCTGATCCAACCGTCAGCTGATGCTGCTGGTGATGCAGATAGTTGATATGATATTTTTGGACTTAGTCCTATGTGAATATTTTTGATGATAATGATCTTTAGTAGCACTTTTATTTTTTATTGCATTTTGGATTTTTGCATCATTTGTGACTTTATGATAAGTGTTAGACTATCATAAAAGTTTTTTTCTATTGTGCAAGTTTTTATTTTCCATATACTATTGTTGATGTTCTAGTTTCTATGATTTACTACTTGAGTTGTGATTACATATATTATTTGGTATTACTTGCTAGGGAGGATTATGTGACAAATAGGGAGATGAGTATACCAAAATCAAAAGTTTCAAGCTTTCAGACAAGTTGATTTCAGACAAGTCAGGTATATTTTCAAAGTTACAAGATAATATTTTGGTATAGACTCAAAGTTTGTTAATTATCAAAATGAAGAAGATTGTTGGTTCACTAGTCATGATCATACCATCTTTGATAATCAACGTAAACTTTGGTCGATACGTAAAATATACACAGCTACGGGTATCAAGTCAAAATATTTGCACCTACAGCTACAAACATCTCGTCGTCATCAAAAACCAAAAGTGATGGAATCAAGATCAAGACTTTTTATGTCTTTCTTATATATTTTTATCTTTTTTTAAGTCTAGGAAAGTATGTAAGATTAATCAGAACTGTACTAGCTTATCTTTTTTTTAGTCCACAAAATACAGCCTTCCTATCCACCAAAATTTTTATCCAAAGTCCACAGACAAAATAGCCAAAAATCTATACATTGTGTAAATATATCCAAATGGCCCAAATCTGTTCTATTTGAACCCTAACAGAACTCGGCCAAAACTTGTCCCGAGTTCGGTCAAGTTATTTTTGGTCTTCTTTGATATCCGTATCCAACGTTAGAATGCGAGGTTTCTGCATCCGAACTATGTCCGAACTCTGCCCGAGTTCGGTCCATAAAATACTATAAATAGAGAAGAACCTTCACATTTCAAATATCTTATTCACTTTCTCTTCTCTCTATCCCTTAAGTGTTTTCTATGAGCTATATACTTTCATATTTAGCCTATACTACTCTTAGCCAAGCCAGTATCAGTTTCAGCTCAATCTAGAGTCTGGTTTAAAGAGTTATATTAGAGGCTATCTCAGAAAATGTTGCCATATTCAACCGCCTTCAGGAGTCGGTCGTGCACTCGTCGCCAAGCACGATGTTGTTGAAGTTGGTCGTACACTTGCCCCCAAGCACGGTGTTGTAAGAGTTGCAAGCACTCAGTTAAAGCTTGTGCCACAGTGGATTAACATCGAGAGAGAGTACTTGACTGGATTAGTCCTCCACGAAGGATACCAGTATATATTGTTGTGTCACTGAGTTTGATTCTTCTTCACTCTTTATTTTTTACTACAATTCATGTATCGATATTCATATATTCTTACCTGTATTTGATTAATCATATTAAACAGTTTTTTAAATTATGATATTTATTCTGCTACACGTACATACTCTATTCACCCCCTCTAAAGGTGCTCAACGGTCCTACAGAGAATAGAAGAACGAATGAGTGATTTTGAATGAGAACTTCTCATCTGTTTATAGCATTTTTATGGGCATAACTCAGCATAAGTTCGGGTGCATATTTTTCGTAATTCAAAAGTTGGTTGCAGATCTGCAGGAAGACCATATAACTTCAGAAACTGCCTGACCGAACTCGGTCAAAGTTTAGGCCGAAAGCTAGCTGAACTCGTATAGTAGGTTTCTTGACCAGTTTTTGTATTCTTAATGAAGATGGCTTTTAGATTTAATGGGTATTGAGCTTTTTGGCAGTAGAATGTGGAGTTGAATATGTTTGTGGATATGTAGGCTATTTTGAAAATAGAGTTTAGTAGCATAGCCAGTTGCCAATCCGATTGACCTCACATTTTTTCTAGACTCAATAATGTGTAAAATACAAAATAAAGTATGAAAAGATGTCTTGATCAGCATCTGTAGTCTTTGTTTGACAAAGACGATGAATGGTAGCAGTATAGAAGTAGACGTTCTATTTTTATAAATGTAGCTGCGTATTATTTGCGTATCGACCAAAGTTTATGTGATTATCAAAATTAGGTATGGCTATGACCAATATGCCAATAGTTCATACTTAGAATTTTATTAAACTAACACATAAAAGTGTTTATAGAACAGTTGATCATCAAAATGTATTAAATGATTTATCAATAATCTTCATTATCTTCTAAATTATTAGAAAATGTTGATGCTAATATTGAAGCTTCTCCAATTGCTTCAATAAAAACAAATGAATCGTAAGCGTCAACTTCGTAACTTAATCTTTTTGGAGATTCAAAAACAATATGCCAATTTTCCCTTGATTCACCCTTGCAATACAAGACTTGAGATGTTTGAGAAGCATAAATGAATAACTCATCTGCTTCACTTGTTTTGTCATGAACCTCCAAAACTTAACAAAACCAAGTTTATTTCTGGATCTACCACACATCCATTTACATTGTCTTCTACACGCACATAATCACAATAGGAAATTATTTGTTTGAAATCAAAGTAATCCAGTTCAAGTATTTGTTTGACAATGCGATAATAATAAGTCACTTTCATCCTTGAAATTGGAAGAACTAGATTTTGATCTGCAACTGGTTTTAGCCTTCATGGAAACCCCATTCTTTTGTGTGGTTGAGTTCTATTCTGAATCAACTGTATAAAAAACATATCTCTTTACTGCATTGTCACTTCTGTTTTCCGTTATACGTATTTTTGAATATGTATACGAATTTTTGACATTTATCAGGTGGATCGTAGTTAGACTTGTCTTGCTTAGCCTAGTCTTGGTTTAATCTTGACTTGGTTTATTTGATTAGTTTGGTTCAATTTGACTTGGTTTGGCTTGGCTTGGTTTGGTTTGGTTTGAGATGGAAAGGGTTGATATATAACCCAACTCCTTCTCTCTCTCTCTCTCCTCATTTATTTCTACATTTACTTCTTTATCTTCTTCATTTACTCCTCTTACCTACCAAGTCTTAGGCAAGTGCAACTTGCTTCATGATGGATCTTCCATCTTATTGTTCTATCTTCTTCTCTACATGATTCTAAGCATCTTTAGGACTTAGAGTTTTCGGTATGGACGGATAAATTTTTGTAGATCTAAGTTTGTAGGTTTTTTGGTTTTCTTGGGTTTTGATCTACCAAACTTCATTATTTTCAAGTTTTGATTATTCTATGTTGTAGAGAATTCAATTTTACTCAAAATGGACCTTTGAAGGGTTAGATTTTGACTTGTTTTGAGGAAGTTATGGCCAAAATAAGATTTGGACATTTCTTAGTTCATCTGTCCTGAATCTGGCAGGGACGATGAATAGTGCCGCATAGTGCAGCCTGCCGTATAGTACAGCCTGTCGCATAGTATAGCCTGCCGTATAGTGCAGCCTGTTGTATAGTGCAGACTGCCGCATAGTACAGCCTGCCACATAGTGCCGTATGGTGATGCAGTCTGCCGTATAGTGCAGCCTGACGCAGGAGTCCGCATAGTACCGCAGGAGGTTGTATAATGCTGTAGGAGGCCGCATAGTACCGCAGGAGGCCGTATAGTGCCGCAGAAGGCTGCATAGTGCCGCAGAATGCCACATAGTGCCTATTTTGGCTGTTTTATGTCCTATTTGGCTGAATTGCGGCCAGAATTTCTCCCAACTCCCAACGAAAAAGTTATAGATCTTTTCCTTGCCTTCAAGAATATGTTACTAGCTATTTTTATATAAGTTTCTCTTATTCATGATAATGTAAGGATATGACACGATAGTGGCCCGTTGAGGTGCACTCTTAACAAGTAACAAGTAACTTGACATGATGATTCTTGATAGTGACCCGTCGTGGTGCACTCTTGACAAGTAACATGACATGATAGTGGCCCATCGTAGCACACTCTTGATAAGTAAACCTAACATGATAATCTTGATATGCTATTGTGATGGATATCTTGACTTGCTAAGTAACTCTTGTCTTAACACCGTGGGTGTTTGTGCTTATATAAGCTACATGTCTTATCTTGCATCATGTCTAGGATATGAATTTCTGATTTCTACTGTCAGGGATTCATATTGAATCTGACTAGGATAATGACTAGATTGATCAAGTAGTTCATGAAGAGATTTTTCAGCTACATGCAGTCCCTTATCTGGACGCTTTAATTGGACTTGTAGCCTGCCGTCGAGCAGGACACATTTCCAGCATACTGTCATGTGTTGCACCTCCAAGTCACCTAATCCAACTCTCTCAACTTGCTACTGGATGACCTAAATTAACTCTGCAGGGCTTGTGGCTGTTGGAACATCTCATTGCATCTTGTTAGTAACTAAGCTTGTGATAACCCTAGTTAGCTAATAAAGTATCAAGCCGTACTCATTGCTTGGCCGTGATTGATGGATGGAGTCTCGTCTAGTCTTGTCTAGATAGTGCCAATATATGGTTACTTCAATACATTTACTGTTATGCTTTACCTTATCGATAATCGGTCAGGGACTAAGTTCTGTTCAGAAGAAGGGTTACAACCCCGGTCCTTGTCTGGTTTACGGGTTGTAACTTGGTTACCGAAATAGTCCTCAGTTACCTTATCGGTTATCATCCTAATTTTTTTAACTCATGTCTTTTAATATCCTTTATGTCTCATGTGCTAATATGCTGGTTTTAGTTCTTAAGTGAAGCCTCCTTTGTGGCACTTGCTCTTTCTGGGGTCTGACCCAGCTGGTTTTGTATGGCCAAATTTTGGAGTAGCACCTGAGGATCTTCCAGCCAGATGGTGAATACTAGGCACAACCCAGGCAACGAGTGGATTTTATTTTGCTCTCCCACTCTATTGTAAAATATGCTTTTGAGGCGCTTATCCGCCGATCAAGTGTTAGCTCGTGTTAAATTTATATTTCTGTCTGCCTAAGGGCTGTAACATGATTGATAAATCCTAGGGTTGATCATGTATGACTTAAACTCATGCTAGTATTCGTATTTTATATGACTAGCTTCATGATCATCTGAATATGTAATGTATGGGACGCCTTATATGGTATGTTTGATGATCTACCATCTTGTTACATTTACTTGCTTGCTTAAGATTGAGACACTAGGCTCGTTCTTGACCATAAGTGACTGTTGGCTTGTAGTAAAACCCTCATGCATCTAGACAGCCGTGACCGTACATCGAGGTAGGTTATACTTCAATGTACGTAGCTGGCTGTGTCTGTCCCCGCTCTCCAGTATTCTGATTTTGGGACGTGATACGGTTTAAGTGGTGGCCCATGCAGGTCTTATAAATCAAGATGTGTGAGGGTTTCACTAAATAGATGTCTCAATCAGCACTCGCCTTTGATCTCTACTCGTGTCTTCTAATTTTTCTTAAATCTTGACCTGGTCACATGTTTATATCCTCGATCTATTATGGTCCTTCCTTATTGTTTTCCATGTCGTTTATTCAGCGGCATTGTTCCTGGTCCTACCGATCAGCAAGACGGAGCACCTCCAGTGGACCAGCAGCAACCAGGAGACCAAGCCCAATACTCTGGTGCGGCCTTTCGAGTCATGCATTTCGGAGATCCAGAGCCTCTAGTTCAACCAGTCTAGCCTGCAGAGCCTGATAATGGAACCCTGGTGGGTCTCATCAGGGAATTGCTTGCATCTCAAGATCGTCGGGGCGTTGCCATGCACTAGACAGTACAAGATGCTATGAGCAGAATTGGTTACCAAGGGAACAATGCGGCCAACAGCTTCAAGCGTCTGAACCCTCCTTTCTTTGACGGTATTGAAGATGCTATTGCTGCTGATACATAGCTTCAGGACACAGAGGTTATCCTGGAAGCAACTAGGATTCATGAGGAAGAGAAGATGGTCGTTATCCGCCTGTAGTTATTGGACTTAGTCCACAGTTGGTAGGCGATGCTAGTAGTTGGATTACCGATGCCTGTCTCATGGGCGGTATTCAGCAACAAGTTCCAGACTAAGTACTTCGACATAGTAGCTCGATCGGTATGATCTGCAGATGAGATTCACCAATCTTAAGCAGATGGGAAGGACGATCGATGGATATGCGGTCGAGTTTTCTAGACGTAGTAGGTTTGCTCCTACCTTGGTGGCAACCGAGTTGGATCAAGCCCAGCAATTCTAGCAGGGGCTCCACCTAGAGATTATCATATCAGTGGAGCAGTTTGAGCACCAGACGTTTGATGCCATCTTGCGAGCAACGAAGAGGCATGGGTATACTTCGCAGAGGATTGTAGATATAAGCAGAGGACGGAACAGGTCTCATGGACAGATGTCCCAGTCTTCAGCACCAGCCCCAGCAGCTAGGGTTTTGACTATTGGAGCTCCTAGGCGGGCGACCACAGTTTCGTTGGTTCAGCATTCGATGCTGGCGTATCCTCAGCAATATAAGCAAAAGCAATCTTCTGCAATGGGCTGCACTCATTGTGGGAAGCCAGGACAAGTAGTATCAGAGTGTCGCAGAGCACAGGGATTGTGCTTGGCTTGTGGGGCACCGGATCACAAGATAGGGTCCTGTCCGAATAGAGCTAGTTTATCGTCATCAAACCTAACCAGTCCATCGGTTAGGGGTCCAGCACTAGTGCAGCAGCAGTACCAGCCTTCGAGGCCATTGCCGTCTCATGCTCAACAGTTTGCCCAAGCTCAGAATCAGAATGGGCAGAGAGGTCACCAACAGAGGGAACCAACATCAATGGGCAAGGTCGGGTTATGGCTTTGACCGTGGAGGAAGAGTTAGCTTCAGGTGAGGTGGTAGCAGGTACCATTCTCGTCAACTCTTTTCCAGCATCAGTATTATTTGATTCAGGTGCATCGTATTCATTTATGTCTACACGATTCACAACACGGATAGGACTGGAGCCCGAGTCATTATTAGTAAGGCTCAATATACTTACTGGTAACGGTCTTGTGGGAGTAGATAGAGTGTTTTCCTCGTGTCGAACAGTAGTTAGCGGTAGAGAGTTTCCCGCTAGGTTGATAGAATTTCGATGGCGGATTATGATGTGGTCCTAGGAATGGATTGGTTGAAGGAGCAATACGCAAGAATAGACTGCCATATTGGCAAGATTATTTTTGGTATTCCCGACGAACCAAAGTTTTCATTTTCCAGGGGCGAAGTAGAACCTTCTCCCCCAGTATTGCGGATGGCAGTAGTAGTGGCAGTTCAGTTTCCCATAGTAGTAAAAGAGTTTCCTGATGTACTTTCCGAAGAACTTCCAGGCATGCCTCCAGAGAGAGAGATAGAGTTCACCATTGATTTACTTCTAGGGACGGCACCAGTGTCAGGGGGAGTCTATATGATGGCGCCTTCAGAGTTAGAGATCTTGTATAAAATGATTGAAGAACTCAGAACCAAGGGATTCATTCGTGCTAGTGGATCACCTTGGGGAGCCCCGATACTTCTTACAAAAAAAAGGATGGTACGTCGAGATTATGTGTTGATTATCGTACCTTGAACTCTGTAACAGTCAAGAACAGATATTCTCTACCAAGGATAGTTGATTTGTTTGATCAACTCAGAGGAGCGGCAGTATTCTCGAAGATTGACTTGCGGTTAGGATACCATCAGATCAGAGTCGGAGAGAAAAATGTCCCAAAGACAGCATTCAGATCTAGATATGGACATTGGGAGTTTCTTGTTATGCCATTTGGAGCGACCAATGCGCCAGCCGTATTCATGGACCTTATGAATCGTATCTTCATGCCTTGTTTAGATCAGTTTGTGCTAGTGTTTATAGAGGACATCTTAGTCTATAGCAAAAGTGAGGCAGAGCATGAGCAACATCTTCATGTAGTTCTTCAGATTCTCAGGGAACACCAGTTGTATGCGAAGTTCAGTAAGTACGAGTTTTGGCTGGATCGTATCTCGTACTTAGGTCATATCATCACCAGAGGTAGAGTAGAAGTGGACCCCCAGAAGATAGTGGCTATAGAGTCATGGCCAGTTCCCAGTACCGTCACAAAAGTTCGAAGTTTCCTATGATTGGCTGGCTATTACCGGCGGTTTGTATCAGACTTCGCTCGGATTTTAGCACCATTGACGCAGTTGACCCATAAGGATGTGCAGTTTCTTGTACAGTAGAGTGTCAGAGTTCATTTGAAAAAGTTGAAGCAGAGATTGATGACGGCCTCCATTCTCACGCTTCCAGATGGGACTAGAGGATTTTCAGTCTATTGTGATGCTTCCGACAGTGGATTGGGATGCGTCTTAATACAGCATGGTAAGGTAGTTGCTTATTTGTCACGTCAGCTTCGTGACCATGAGAGGAATTATCCTACCCATGATTTGGAATTAGCAGCAGTATTTTTTGCATTGAAGCTTTGGAGGTATTATTTATATGGAGATCGGGTGGAGATTTTCACCGACCACAAGAGTCTTAAGTATGTATTTATCCAGAAGGATCTTAACATGTGTCAGAGAAGATGGCTAGAGCTACTTGTGAATTACGACATCAACTTGCAGTATCATCCTGGGAAGGCCAACGTTGTTGCAGATGCATTGAGCAGAAGAGCTGGAGTTTATTTCCTAACAGCGCAACCAGAATTGTTAGCCGATCTTCAGAAGATGGGTATTGAGGTTGTTCTTTCCACCAATGTGACGTTGATGGCCAGTATGCAAGTTTAGTCCAGTATAGTTGAGAGGATTAAGTTAGCTCAGTCAACGAAATCTAAGCTTCAGCGGCTCAAAGCAGATTGTGAAGCAGGACGAAGAGCAGAGTTAAGTATTCACGAAGATGGTACTCTCTGACATGGAAGACATTTTTGTGTACCCAGTGGTGATATCAGACAGGAGATCATGGCAGAGGCTTACAGTTCTCAGTATTCAATTCATTCCGGTGGTACGAAGATGTACCGAGACATCCATCAGCATTTCTGGTGGAATAGCATGACGAGGGAGAGAGCCCGGTTTGTCTCTCGTTGTTTAGTATGCCAACAAGTTAAGGTTGAACATCAGAGGACCAGCTGGACTTCTTCAACCTTTACCGATCCCAGAATGGAAATAGGAGCACATTACCATGGATTTTGTAACTGGGTTACCTAAATCCCCAGCTGGAAGAGATGCTATCTGGATTATAGTTGACAGACTCACCAAGGTAGCTTATTTTATCCCTTTCAGAATTGGCCGATCAACGGATTAGCTTGCAGAGATATACCTTAGGCAGGTTGTCAGATTGCATGGAGTTCCAGTTAGTATCATATCAGACAGAGATTCAAGAATCATATCGTACTTTTGGCGGAGTCTTCAAGAGAGTTTGGGGACTCGTCTCAAGTTCAGTTCAGCATATCATCCACAGACAGATGGTCAGTCAGAATGTACGATCCAGACTCTTGAAGATATGTTGCGGTCATGCGCACTAGACTTCGGTGGTTCGTGGGAAGATCACCTGCATCTCGTGGAGTTCTCCTATAACAATATTTTCCAGTCCAGTATCCAGATGGCACCCTTTGAAGCACTGTATGACAGGAAGTGCAGATTACCTTTAGCTTGGGATGATGTCGGCGAGAGACAGATGCTTGATTCAGAGATGATTATGCAGACAATCAAGGTGGTCAGACAAGTCAGAGATCATCTTCGAGTTGCCCAAGATCGCCAGCGCCATTGGGCCGATTCTCATCAACGTCCCCTTGAGTTTTCAGTCGGCGACCACGTGTTTCTTAGGATCTCGCTTACCCGTATGTTATTCGATTCAGCGTGCGGGAAAAAGCTTAGTCCTAGGTACATAGGGCCGTTCAATATCTTGAGCGAGTAGGTGATGTGTCCTATCGTCTCGCTCTTCCACCGTCGTTACGTGAGGTGCATGATGTCTTCCATGTATCCAATTACGATGGTATATCCCGGATCCGAGCCATGTCCTTGATCATTCGGAATTAGTTGTTGGTACCAACCTTTCGTATGAGGAAAGACCCGTATCCATATTTGACCGAAGAGAAAAGGTACTCAAGAATAAGACTATTAGTTTAGTCCGTGTTGCTTGGGGTCACCACTCTTTGGGTGAGTCAAAGTGGGAGCGTGAGGATGATATCCGCTCGCGATATCCACACATGTTTGGCTCATAAGGTATTATGTCTTCCTTATGCCTTATGCTTATAATTCCTTGCTTGTATGAATGATTGCTTGATTGACTGCTAGTCGTAGCTTGCTTATGATTAATATAGCTTACCCCGACATCTCTAGCCTCTTGATTAAATTTCGAGACAAATTCTTTTAAGGTGGTAGAGTTGTCACTCTCGTTTCCCGTTATACGTATTTTTGTATGCGTATACGGATTTATGACATTTATCAGGTGGACCGTAGTTAGACTTATCTTGCTTAGCCTAGTCTTGGTTTAATCTTGACTTGGTTTATTTGATTGGTTTGGTTCAATTTGACTTGGTTTTGCTTGGCTTGTTTGGTTTGAGATGGAGAGGGTTGATATATAACCACAACTCCTTCTCTCTCTCTCTCTCTCTCATTCATTTCTACATTTACTTCTTCATCATCTTTATTTACTCCTCCCCCTACAAAGTCTTAGGCAAATACAACTTGCTTCATGGTGGATCTTCCATCTTATTGTTTTATCTTCTTCTCTACATGATTCTAAGCATCTTTAGGACTTGGTTTTCGGTTTGGACGGATAGATTTTTGTAGATCAAAGTTTGTAGTTTTTTCGGTTTTCTTGGGTTTTGATCTAACAAACTTTATTATTTTCAAGTTTTATTGTTCTATGTTGTAGAGAATTCGATTTTAGTTAAATGGACCTTTGAAAAGTTAGATTTTGACTTATTTTGAGAAAGTTATGGCCAAATAAGATTTGGACATTTCTTAGTTCATTGTCTTGAATCTAACAGGGATGATGAATAGTGCCACATAGTGCAGCCTGCCGCATAGAACAGCCTGTCGCATAGTGCCGCATGGTGATGCAGCCTGCCGTATAGTGCCTGCAGTAGGAGGCTGCATAGTGCCGTAGGAGCTGCATAGTGCTGCAGGAGGCCGCATAGTGTCGTAGGAGGCCGCATAGTGCCACAGGAGGCTGCATAGTGCCGTAGAATGCCGTCATAGTACCTATTTTGGCTATTTTTGGCTGTTTTATGTCCTATTTGACTGAATTGTGGCCAGAATTTCTTCCAACTCCCAATATAAAAGTTGTAGATCTTTTCCTTGAATTCAAGAATATGTTACTAGCTATTTTTATGCAAGGTTCTCTCATTCATGATAATGTAAGGATATGATATGATAATGGCCCGTTAAGGTACACTCTTAACGAGTAACAAGTAACTTGACATGATGATTCTTGATAGTGACCCGTCGTGGTGCACTCTTGACAAGTAACATGACATGATAGTGGCTAGTCGGCATACTCTTGATAAGTAAACCTAACATGATAATCTCAATATGCTGTTGTGGCCGCTATCTTGACTTGCTAAATAACTCTTGTCTTGACACCGTGGGTGTTTGTGCTTGTATAAGCTACATGTCTTATCTTGCATCATGTCTAGGATATGAATTTCTGATTTCTACGGTCAGGGATTCATACTGAATCTGACTAGAATAATGACTAGGTTGATCAAGTAGTTCATGAAGAGATTTTCCAGCTACAGGCAGTCCCTTATCTGGACGCTTTAATTGGACTTGTAGCCTGCCGTCGAGTAGGGCACATTTCATCAGCACACTGTCATTTGTTGCACACCCCCAAGTCACCTAATCCAACTCTCCAACTTGCTACTGGATAACCTGGATTAAGTCTGCAGGGCTTGTGGCTGTTGGAACATCTCATTGCATCTTGTTAGTAACTAGCTTGTGATAACCCTAGTTAGCTAATAAAGTATCAAGCCGTACTCATTGCTTGGCCATGATTGAGGGATGGAGTCTCGTCTAGTCTTGTCTAGACAGTGCCAGTACATGGTTACTTTAATACATTTACTGTTATGCTTTACCTTATCGATAATCGGTCAGGGACTAAGTTCTGTTCAGAGAAGGGTTACAACCCCGATCCTTGTCTGGTTTATGGGTTGTAACTTGGTTACCGGAATAGTCCTCAGTTACCTTATCGTTTATCATCCTGATTTCTTTAACTCATGTCTTTAATATCCTTTAGTCTCATGTGCTAATATGCTGGTTTTAGTTCCTAAGTGAAGCCTCCCTTGTGTCACTTGCTCTTTCTGGGGTCTGACCTAGCTGGTTTTGTATGGCCAGATTTTGGAGTAGCACTCCAGGATCTTCCAGCCAGATGGTGAACTGTCATGACCCGCATCCGCTTTTTCCGGATACGAGACGTGTCCAAGCCAGCCTACGTCGCAAAGTCGACGGTAGAACGTTGTCAAGCCCGCAAGAAAATAAATGCTCAAAATAAACTTTATTTGCTCATTCGCTCATTCGCATTTCTAAATTTATTACAACATTAACAATATTTATTGTAGCTCCCTTTCCCGAAAAATTTTGGAATATTTTTATTTTATTTATTTGATTAAATGGTGAGTTATGATTTTATAAATAATTATTTAGTTAATTATTACGGTAGGTGACTATAGCCATAGTTGAGTTTTGGAGTACCAGACGACTAGAAATCATGGCACGGATAGTGCGGTGGCGTGTCTTGACTAGTGTATTAGCCATGTAGAAAGCCTCCCAAAAACCCCCCTCACTCTAATTCGTATATAATGTTAATACTAGTTAATGTTAATATAATGTTAATATTTAATTTTAATGTTAATTTAAATTTTTTTTATATTAATGTTAATTTATTGTTAAATTAATGTTAATATTAATGTTAATATT
>JANAVB010009200.1:24069390-24104390 GCA_029216955.1 Iris pallida
ATAATTCTATATATTATATATATATTATATATATATATATATATATATATATATACAGCAAGTTATAATTTCTAGAAAATAATAATTAATTATTTAATATTTTATCCACGTATACGAAATTGAACCGGAGTCCAGAGACGGGACCCAAAACCATGAATCAAGTCCGATCTGATCGTACAGTCCTTGATGTATTTAGGCTCATTTGAGTCCACAGAACCTACTAGGCCTGGACTCAGATGGCCATAATTCACAATTACAAATATGATTTTAAATACGTAAGTAATAAAATAATATTTTAATACAGTAAAATATACATATCATGAATATTATTGACAATAAAATAACATGTAAATCTAGCATAACTATGTTTGTATATTAATACACAAGTGTGTATAAATTCAAAAAGCATATATATATATATATATATATATATATATATAATATATTAGAAAAACCCCCTCAATTTATTAAAGGCGGCTAAAAAACCGCAGACGAACGTATACAAGGCACAAAATACCGAAGCCTATACAGATATGCACAAAGGAGGGAGGGGTAAAATGAAACAACCGCCAGGGGCTAGGGGGTGAGCACCTACCAGAACCCTCTCAAACTGTGGGAGCACAGGGGCTCCGCTTACGGCATTAGCGGGAAACTTCCCGTAAGAGCTGGTCTGCTGAGTATAGGGACCTTCGTATCTCGCCTTGTTGCGATTCTTCCAAATGACCCAAGTAGCGGCCGATGCGACGATCTGGTGGCCATGGGAGGCAGATCCCCAGGAAGTCAGTAGATCGTGGAAGCGTTCACGCTCTGCTCAATACTGAATAACTGGTTTAGGTTGTCCAAGTCCTGTCTGGCAGCGTCCCCTGGCGGAAGATGTGATTAATAGTCTCTGTTTGACGCTCAGAGCAGCAGGAGCAAGCTGATGCTAAGCTAATCACGATGGTTTTAAGGATGTCGTCGGTCGGCAGTTTCTTTCGGATGACTCTCCACAAGAGGAAGGACCACTTCTAGGTGTAACACCCTGTTTTCTGAAATTGGGGATTTTTGAAAATTTATTTTATTTATTATTATTAGTGGTATTTTAGTCATGGTATGATTTTCTGGTGATTTTAGTTAGGTTAAACCAATTCCTAAGTCATGACTTGTGACTTTGTGATTTTACTAATAAACTCTAGTGTAAACCCTAGCTATTCCTTAACCTAGAGACTAACCATGATCATGTGAGCTTAGCCATAGGCTTAGAACATCAAATTAGGGCTTTTTGGCCTAAAGGGTATTTTGGTAATTTTCTAGGATTTATTTGGAATTATTTGAAATTATGTGTTTTTATTATTAATTAATTATTGATTAGTGTTATGTTAGTCCCTAAGCTAGTTTAGCCTAATCTAGGGGTTAGTCACTAACCTAGAAGACTAAGTGTAGATATTTACTTTATGTGTAAATATCTAGGTTGATAAATATCTAGATATTTAACTTTCTAGGATATTTTAGAAACCTAGAATATCTAACCCTAGTCAAAGCCTTAGAGACTAAGTTTTGCAAGGTGGAAGGGGACCCTATAGCCTACCCCTACCCCCCCATGGCAGCCAAGAACACCCCCCTATATATGTACACCCCTTCACAAAAAGGTCCCATTTTCATTACACTAAAACCTTGATTTTTCCCTCAACTTCACACCTCCATAACTTGACCATTTCTCCACCAAATTGAGCCCCGTTTCTTGCGTTGGAACCCCCTACTAGTGAGGATACCAAGGGAGGCTAGCTAGCAAGGTTGGAGATCATTTTGGCCATTCAAGTGAAGAGGACAAACCCCCCCCTAACTTGGTTTTCTGAGTTTTCACACAAATAGGTAAATGTCCATAACCCTTGCTAAAATTGTGTTTTCTCTTCATATTTGCATGCATCTAGGGATTAGGGAACTGTAGGTCAAGTTTGGTGAAAAATAGGATTCGTTTGGTGTCCGTATCGGACACGTATCTGTGTGTTTAAAACAGTGTTCGATGAAATGCTTGTGAGAATTAAAAAGTGTTATTTTCAAAAACTAATTGAATGGAAAAATAGTTTTTTTAGTGTAGATCACAAATCACTAGGACTGAGCACGATTTAGGTTGTGTCCGTGTCCAAAACAGGACACGAACCCACTGTTAAACACTGCACTGAACACTGAAAACCCGAGTGTTCGACACTTTATATTGTGTCCACACGTGTCGTGGACACAACACAGACACATGGACACACACCTAGACCCTAGGCCTACCCCCTGACACGAGCACGTGGCCCCACGTGCCACGTGTGGAGCACACGAACCCTCGACACGCGCGCACGAGGCTGTTGCTCCCCTGCTACTCGACACTTAGCACGGACACTGTAGGACACGAGGACACGGGAAATTTGACACAGAGGTGGGGGCAACCTCTGTCATGCCCCCCCTCGAGTTTGAGACACGTTGGGTCGTGTCGAGAGAGCACGGACACGTGCACTGGTCGTGCACTGACAGTGCACGCACACACAGACACTTGACTTTGAGCGTGTCGTGTTCACTGTACACGACACGTGGACACTTCGTAGTGTCATGGACACGAAGCCTATCCATAGGCGAACACATTGGACACAACCACGTGGTGTCACGTGTCCCGTGTCGCGAATACGAGACACGCGAAATCACTGACACGCGGTCTAAAACACGTATTTTGGGGCTTCTGATACGCGTGTCGTGTCCACTCTACACGACACGTGGACGGTATCAGGGCCATGGACACGAAGCCCAACCCTAGGCGCACCTTCGGGCACGAGCACGAGGCCTGTGTCGCCTTGTGTCGTGTCCTAGATTTAGTTTTGCACTGATACGTGTATCAGTGCCATTTACCCGAGTGACTTTAGACCCTCGTGGACACGCCGTGTCGTGTCGTGACACCGTGTCAGGCCATTAGGATCCTAGACTAACCTAGGGGCTTCAATTACCAACCAAGATTAGGTTGTCTTAGCTCGGTTTAGTTGGAGTTTGGTTTAACCTAAGATCTAGGTTCACAGTCCAGTTTTCCAGTTTTGGAATTGTTTCCAGTTTTTGTATTTTGAATTTCAAACCTATTTTTGATATGTTTTACATATGTATTGGTATATTATCAGTATATATATATAGTATATATGTATGTGTGAGTGTTGGTGAATTTTGGGGGTATTTGGTAGTGTACATAGGGAGTTGTGTAGGTATATACATATATATGTATATGTGGACTGTGTGTGTGTGAGTTTGGGGCTGGGATTCCTGTCTCAGGAATCTGAGACACCCCCCCTACTGTTCTGTCCATCCCTTTCTCTCTTCACTCTCTCCCTGTCTCTCTCTTTCCCTCTCTCTATATCTATGTATATTGTATATGTATTAGGTAATATACATATACATTTTGTATGTATATATATATGTTATGTTATATAATTATGTATTGGAATATATGTGAGAGTATATATATAAGTTATATATAATGGGATATATATATTATATATATGTGGTACTATGTAGTTGGGTGTATATATATATATATTGATAGGCTATGTATAAATATTGTATATATATGTATAGATATATGAGGTATCCTAGATACATGAGCCTATGGCCTATAGCTAGTGAGCCTAGAATTGACCATTAGGTCTAGTAGAACTAGTTTGACCACAAGTTTGACCATGGTTGACCAAAGTCAACTATAGGTCAAACCCTAACCAAATTGACCTAGAAATAGTTTGGATGGACTCTAAATGACTTGGTGACCTAAGTTTGACTAAACCCTAGACTATTGACTAGTTGGTTTAGACTTTACCTATATAAGGGTATTATTTATGACTTGGTTATATAGATAGCCCTATGTAGAGTGAAGATATGTATGGGGTTAAGTAGGATACTTAGAGTTGAGTCTTGATTGAGTTAGACTATGGTTTAGCTTGATTATAAGATTAAGTTTGGTGTTGTACTATATATTTATATGTGATTTGGTTACACCTTAGCTTTGTAGAATGGTATCTTAGGTATCCTAAGACAGGTTAGCCTATAGTTAGTTAAGTAACCTTATAGAGTTTGACTTAAATAGTTGACCCCTGGCTTAATTACCTGACTGACTAGTCTTTGTTTGACCAATACCTTAGTTGGTCTAAGTTTGACTTAGACTTGACCCAGATTGATCATGTTGACTAGTAATTGACTAGTTTGATTAGAGTGTTGACCAGGAGTTGACTTTAACCTAGATTTGACTAACCTTGACTTGTTTGACCTTGTTTGACTCTATTTGACTTAGTTTAACTTCTTGTGACCTAGTATGATTGATTTGACTTAGTTTGACTGTAGAGTTGACCAAGTTTGACTTTGACCTAGATTGGCTTAGAGTTCATATAGATTGCATTGCAGATTTCATTTACCTTCATTTTGGACATGTCATAACTGTATTACTCTATTTTAGGACATTGTGACCCTGGTACAGACATCTGATATTACACTACTCTTTCCAGAGTGTCAGGCGAGTACATTCTCTGATAGTTCTTTCATTACTTGTCATTTACTGTATTTCAGTTCTAGCTATATATGATTCTCTGTACAAACACGATTAGTATTACTGGATCCATTACATGCGACACTCATTTATTATGTCTGGCCTCTATCTGGAACCACTACTGGAACCACCTACTGGAATCACTACTGGAATCATTTCTGGAATCATTTCTGGAATCATTGGCTGGACTCATACTGGTTGTAGTGTTGGATTATGGATTCATTTGTGGGCGGGGAAATACTTGAGTAGACATGTGAACATACCTAAAATCTGGAACCACCTCCCTTGGAACTATTCTGGAATGCTAGCCATCCCACACTTGGCCGAGTGTGCGATGTGCCTGATTACCCCTAGCCGTTTACATGTTGATCTCAGTATTTTAAAACACACTGTTAGAGTATAGTCTGGACTTACCCTGGAATCATGGATCACTTCTGGACTCATTTTACTGGACTCATCTTTACTGGAATCATCTAGTATTGGATTATTGACTGGACTCACACTGGGATTACATTTTATACTGTCTGGACTTATACCATGTTATTCTAGTTCAGCTAGTTTACTACAGTCTTCTTTGCCATGTTTTCTTCTCTTGTTAGTTACTTTACTTTCCTTGTACCCTCACTGTTTCTCTACATCATTATCTATAAAACTGCCATGCTCATCTGTATAACTGTCTAAAAACTGCTTTATAGTCTTTGTCATTTACTTGGGATTTCTAGATGAGATGTGCTCGTTCCTGTCCTGATTGGACCTGTTGAAAATATTACAGATGATACTCCTGACGACACATGCCCTTACCATGGACCTGGCGAGGGATTAGCTACCTTTGGTTCCGACTCTCAGGAGTGATTCAGGAGCTTAGCTAGTAGACTTACTTAGCTTTCATGTTTTGAGCTTGTTTGTATTAAACTTGAGATATGAGTGTATTAGAGTTTGTTTGAGATTGTTGTTATTATTTTAGTAGTTTAAATTTCTGTTGTTGTTAGTTGGTATCTAGATTTCTGTGTTATCTTATCGTGCTTAGATTGTGATTGAGTATATCATATCTTTTACTTGTCTTCCTCTCGGAGTTGAGATCTTGGCAAGTACATTATATACACTGCATGAGATTAGTTAGCAACCTAGGACAGCGTTCTACCGCCGACACTGCGGCGTAGGCTGGACGTACCCACTTCTCGTGCCCCTATACAGGGTGCGGGTCGTGACACGTTTTAGTGGTGGCCCATGCAGGTCGAGAGTCGCATTTGTGCGATTTCGTAGTAGCACGACGACTTAGTTGTACTGCTACGAGCCTGCGAAAGAATATAGGAATTAAGGTATTAGGATGAGAGTATACTCAATCACTGTTAGGATTTCATGAGAGATTCCGGGACGACCCTTGAGAATCTTATTTTGAACTTCGATATTGAAAACCCTTTTCCTCTTGTTTTAATTCACCCTCACTCCTTGATGTTTAAGGGGTCTTGGACTATTTAACCTTATTCATCATTACCTCCCTTATATTTTGACCTTCTTTACTGCTAATTTAGCCTTAGTTTTGCAAGCTTATATTTTATCGAGCTTGATCACGACATATTTTATTGGGGGCTAGTACCCACTAACATATTGTCTAATCAGGGCCGGTGCATGATGGTCTGATCAACCTATTGCACTTTGGTTCGCTTTCATATTATTCTACATGGATGGAGCCACTTGCAGGTTCTGTTCTTTCAAATCCATTTCCATCTTGTTGTGTGATTCCATTAGTACCTGTCAGGATATGCTTGTGATATGCTAGATAGCATAGTTACCCTTTTTGAGACTGTAGAATCATGACCAGTAGGTCTATGATTTCATGTTATCTTTTGACTTGATTGACTGGGGGTGTGACCTAGGAGGAGTACGACCATCTTAATTTCGAGGACGAAATTCTTCTAAGGTGGGTAGACTTGTAACACCCAGTTTTCTGAAATTGGGATATTTTTAAAAATTTATTATTTTTATTATTTATTAGTGGTATTTTAGTCATGGTATGATTTTCTGGTGATTTTAGTTAGGTTAAACCAATTCCTAAGTCATGACTTGTGACTTTGTGATTTTACTAATAAACTCTAGTGTAAACCCTAGCTATTCCTTAACCTAGAGACTAACCATGATCATGTGAGCTTAGCCATAGGCTTAGAACATCAAATTAGGGCTTTTTGGCCTAAAGGGTATTTTGGTAATTTTCTAGGATTTATTTGGAATTATTTGAAATTATGTGTTTTATTATTAATTATATGATTAGTGTTATGTTAGTCCCTAAGCTAGTTTAGCCTAATCTAGGGGTTAGTCACTAACCTAGAAGACTAAGTGTAGATATTTACTTTATGTGTAAATATCTAGGTTGATAAATATCTAGATATTTAACTTTCTAGGATATTTTAGAAACCTAGAATATCTAACCCTAGTCAAAGCCTTAGAGACTAAGTTTTGCAAGGTGGAAGGGGACCCTATAGCCTACCCCTACCCCCCCATGGCAGCCAAGAACACCCCCCCTATATATGTACACCCCTTCACAAAAAGGTCCCATTTTCATTACACTAAAACCTTGATTTTTCCCTCAACTTCACACCTCCATAACTTGACCATTTCTCCACCAAATTGAGCCCCGTTTCTTGCGTTAGAACCCCCTACTAGTGAGGATACCAAGGGAGGCTAGCTAGCAAGGTTGGAGATCATTTTGGCCATTCAAGTGAAGAGGACAAACCCCCCCTAACTTGGTTTTCTGAGTTTTCACACAAATAGGTAAATGTCCATAACCCTTGCTAAAATTGTGTTTTCTCTTCATATTTGCATGCATCTAGGGATTAGGGAACTGTAGGTCAAGTTTGGTGAAAAATAGGATTCGTTTGGTGTCCGTATCGGACACGTATCTGTGTGTTTAAAACAGTGTTCGATGAAATGCTTGTGAGAATTAAAAAGTGTTATTTTCAAAAACTAATTGAATGGAAAAATAGTTTTTTTAGTGTAGATCACAAATCACTAGGACTGAGCACGATTTAGGTTGTGTCCGTGTCCAAAACAGGACACGAACCCACTGTTAAACACTGCACTGAACACTGAAAACCCGAGTGTTCGACACTTTATATTGTGTCCACACGTGTCGTGGACACAACACAGACACATGGACACACACCTAGACCCTAGGCCTACCCCCTGACACGAGCACGTGGCCCCACGTGCCACGTGTGGAGCACACGAACCCTCGACACGCGCGCACGAGGCTGTGCAGCCTCCCCTGCTACTCGACACTTAGCACGGACACTGTAGGACACGAGGACACGGGAAATTTGACACAGAGGTGGGGGCAACCTCTGTCATGCCCCCCTCGAGTTTGAGACACGTTGGTGTCGTGTCGAGAGAGCACGGACACGTGCACTGGTCGTGCACTGACAGTGCACGCACACACAGACACTTGACTTTGAGCGTGTCGTGTTCACTGTACACGACACGTGGACAGTGTCATGGACACGAAGCCTATCCATAGGCGAACACATTGGACACAACCACGTGGTGTCACGTGTCCCGTGTCGCGAATACGAGACACGCGAAATCACTGACACGCGGTCTAAAACACGTATTTTGGGGCTTCTGATACGCGTGTCGTGTCCACTCTACACGACACGTGGACGCGTATCAGGGCCATGGACACGAAGCCCAACCCTAGGCGCACCTTCGGGCACGAGCACGAGGCCTGTGTCGCCGTGTCGTGTCCTAGATTTAGTTTTGCACTGATACGTGTATCAGTGTTCCATTTACCCGAGTGACTTTAGACCCTCGTGGACACGCCGTGTCGTGTCGTGACACCGTGTCAGGCCATTAGGATCCTAGACTAACCTAGGGGCTTCAATTACCAACCAAGATTAGGTTGTCTTAGCTCGGTTTAGTTGGAGTTTGGTTTAACCTAAGATCTAGGTTCACAGTCCAGTTTTCCAGTTTTGGAATTGTTTCCAGTTTTTGTATTTTGAATTTCAAACCTATTTTTGATATGTTTTACATATGTATTGGTATATTATCAGTATATATATATAGTATATATGTATGTGAGTGTTGGTGAATTTTGGGGGTATTTGGTAGTGTACATAGGGAGTTGTGTAGGTATATACATATATGTATATGTGGACTGTGTGTGTGTGAGTTTGGGGCTGGGATTCCTGTCTCAGGAATCTGAGACACCCCCCCCTACTGTTCTGTCCATCCCTTTCTCTCTTCACTCTCTCTCCCTGTCTCTCTCTCTTTCCCTCTCTCTATATCTATGTATATTGTATATATGTATTAGGTAATATACATATACATTTTGTATGTTATATATATGTTATGTTATATAATTATGTATTGGAATATATGTGAGAGTATAATATAAGTTATATATAATGGGATATATATTATATATATGTGGTACTATGTAGTTGGGTGTATATATATATATTGATAGGCTATGTATAAATATTGTATATATATATGTATAGATATATGAGGTATCCTAGATACATGAGCCTATGGCCTATAGCTAGTGAGCCTAGAATTGACCATTAGGTCTAGTAGAACTAGTTTGACCACAAGTTTGACCATGGTTGACCAAAGTCAACTATAGGTCAAACCCTAACCAAATTGACCTAGAAATAGTTTGGATGGACTCTAAATGACTTGGTGACCTAAGTTTGACTAAACCCTAGACTATTGACTAGTGGTTTAGACTTTGACCTATATAAGGGTATTATTTATGACTTGGTTATATAGATAGCCCTATGTAGAGTGAAGATATGTATGGGGTTAAGTAGGATACTTAGAGTTGAGTCTTGATTGAGTTAGACTATGGTTTAGCTTGATTATAAGATTAAGTTTGGTGTTGTACTATATATTTATATGTGATTTGGTTACACCTTAGCTTTGTAGAATGGTATCTTAGATATCCTAAGACAGGTTAGCCTATAGTTAGTTAAGTAACCTTATAGAGTTTGACTTAAATAGTTGACCCCTGGCTTAATTACCTGACTGACTAGTCTTTGTTTGACCAATACCTTAGTTGGTCTAAGTTTGACTTAGACTGACCCAGATTGATCATGTTGACTAGTAATTGACTAGTTTGATTAGAGTGTTGACCAGGAGTTGACTTTAACCTAGATTTGACTAACCTTGACTTGTTTGACCTTGTTTGACTCTATTTGACTTAGTTTAACTTCTTGTGACCTAGTATGATTGATTTGACTTAGTTTGACTGTAGAGTTGACCAAGTTTGACTTTGACCTAGATTGGCTTAGAGTTCATATAGATTGCATTGCAGATTTCATTTACCTTCATTTTGGACATGTCATAACTGTATTACTCTATTTTAGGACATTGTGACCCTGGTACAGACATCTGATATTACACTACTCTTTCCAGAGTGTCAGGCGAGTACATTCTCTGATAGTTCTTTCATTACTTGTCATTTACTGTATTTCAGTTCTAGATAGCTATATATGATTCTCTGTACAAACACGATTAGTATTACTGGATCCATTACATGCAACACTCATTTATTTATGTCTGGCCTCTATATCTGGAATCACTACTGGCATCACCTACTGGAATCATTTCTGGAATCATTTCTGGAATCATTGGCTGGACTCATACTGGTTGTAGTGTTGGATTATGGATTCATTTGTGGGCGGGGAAATACTTGAGTAGACATGTGAACATACCTAAAATCTGGAACCACCTCCCTTGGAACTATTCTGGAATGCTAGCCATCCCACACTTGGCCGAGTGTGCGATGTGCCTGATTACCCCTAGCCGTTTACATGTGATCTCAGTATTTTAAAACACACAGTTAGAGTATAGTCTGGACTTACCCTGGAATCATGGATCACTTCTGGACTCATTTTACTGGACTCATCTTGTACTGGAATCATCTAGTATTGGATTATATGGACTAGACTCACACTGGGATTACCTTTTATACTGTCTGGACTTATACCATGTTATTCTAGTTCAGCTAGTTTACTACAGTCTTCTTTGCCATGATTTCTTCTCTTGTTAGTTACTTTACTTTCCTTGTACCCTCACTGTTTCTCTACATCTTTACCTGTATAAAACTGCCATGCTCATCTTTTTAACTGTCTAAAAACTGCTTTATAGTCTTTGTCATTTACTTGGGATTTCTAGATGAGATGTGCTCGTTCCTGTCCTGATTGGACCTGTTGAAAATATTACAGATGATACTCCTGACGACACATGCCCGACTTACCATGGACCTGGCGAGGGATTAGCTACCTTTGGTTCCGACTCTCAGGAGTGATTCAGGAGTTTAGCTAGTAGACTTACTTAGCTTTCATGTTTTGAGCTTGTTTGTATTAAACTTGAGATATCGAGTTGTATTAGAGTTTGTTTGAGATATTGTTGTTATTATTTTAGTAGTTTAATTTCTGTTGTTGTTAGTTGGTATCTAGATTTCTGTGTTATCTTATCGTGCTTAGACTGTGATTGAGTATATCATATCTTTTACTTGTCCTCCCTTCGGAGTTGAGATCTTGGCAAGTACATTATATACACTGCATGAGATTAGTTAGCAACCTAGGACAGCGTTCTACCGCCGACACTGCGGCGTAGGCTGGACGTACCCACTTCTCGTGCCCCTACACAGGGTGCGGGTCGTGACATTAGGGATGCAGGAATGCCAATAGTGTGCTATGGGGAGGTATGGCCAACCGGCGTCCTGGATAGCAATTCTCGTCGACCTCACCGAGAATGCTCCCGTCGCCTCGAGGGACCATCTCAACGCATCCACCTCGCCACTGATGCGTAACCCTCCCTCGCGAATGCCATCTGCCGCATCGTTACCGGACCACTCCCGGACCTGGTCCCAGTTCCAGTCGTCGGTAGTGGGGTTCTACAGGTCTCTAATCCTACAATCTCTCGGGGTCTCCGTAAGACTCGGGATCAAGCTATATATATATATATATATATATATATATATATATATATATATATATATATATATATATATATATTATATATATATAACAATTATGTGTGTGTATATATATATATATATCTAGATATTTATATATATATATAACAAATATATATAAATAATATATATATCTATATAGAAATACTTAATATTAAAAAAATATAAATACCTATAAATACAGTATATATATATATAATATATATATAACAATATATATATAAAATACACATACCTATACATATATGCATTTTTTTACCTATACATATATACATATATACATATATAAATACATATATATACATTTTTTTTTACATATATAAATACATATATATACATATATAAATAGCCCAAATACATATATATATATATATATATATATATATATATATATATATATATATATATATATATATATAATATATATATATATAATATATGTATATATATATATATATATATATATATAAATAGCCCAAACCCATTGGGCCCAAACCCATTTCAACAGTAAACCCATTTAAATAAAACCCGATAATGTGCGGGTTTAAACCCGTTACTGTTCAACCAAACCCGTTACCCATTTAAATATTAAACCCGTGTCCGACAGTTAGGGACACGAGTATTTAAAATAGATACGAGTCCTGTGTCCGTGGTTTGCACGACACGCACGACATGAATTTGCCGTGTCCATGCTCACCACTGGACTCCACGACACTGGGCGAGTCCACACACGTGTACACGAGACATGACTCGACACCTAGGTTAAATGACATGTACGTGTCCGATGGGCGAAGGCTGTCGGGGGCGTTGTACAGCGGAGGAGACATCGGGGTGCATCGAAAAAATATAGGCGAGTTCATCTCGCCGAGACGAACAGGATGGCGGTGGTCGAAGGCGTCGATGATGGCTGGGGCGACGGGGATCCTAGATCTAGGATTCCGACGAGGGTGGTCGGGAAGAACAGGCTAGGACGACGGCTGTGGTGGTCGGAAAGTATAATAGGGTTAGGGTTTCGGGTCGGGGGGTCTATTTATAGGGTCAGGATGGGTTCAATTTGGGTTTCGATTAGGGGTTAGGGTTAGGGTTTAGATTAGTCGCCGGAGATGATGACGGAGGGAAGGCGGTGATCGGGTGGCAAATTTGTAAACCCCCTTCCCAAATTTGTATTTACACTAAGCCCCACCGCCATAACAGTTTGCAAATATAAATTTACAAACTGATTGTAAAATAATTGATTATTTGCGAACTGCTTTAAAACAATTCAAATAATTACAAACAACTATTAAAACAATTCAATAAATTGTAAAAATGATATTTTTGGCTTTAAAAATCATTTTAAAAATTATTTAAAAATCCTAGAAAATTCCTAATAATATAATAATTTATTTTAAGGATATAAATGCTATTTGTAACTAAAATCCTTAATTAAAATAGTTAAAATATTTAGGGGCTATACTCCATGGTCATTTTATGGTTACTGTAATATATACCAAGAAAAAAATAGAGGATTAGTTATATCTAGAAAACATGTGAACATCTGTGTAATTGATTCATTTGGCTTTATCTTAAAAGCCTTATACTCTTGTGTCAGTCTGGTGATCTTGGATCCCTTCACTTGTAAAATTCCTTTATGAGTTACATCAAGAAGTTTTCAGATCTCATATGAAGTGACACAAGTAGATACATTATTGAATTCAGTCTTGTCTATGGCACAGAATAAAGCATTGATGCTTTGTGCATCTAGACTAGCATGTTTCTTATTTTCGTCCGTGTATCTATCGTATGGCTAATCTACTAGATTACCATCAACCATAATTATGGTCGGTTTTTTGTAACTGTCCATAACTATCGAGCAAAGATCAAACTCAAGTGACTTAAGAAAAACTCATGTATATTTTTCAATATGTGTAGTTTGTACCATCAAATAGAGGAGGTCTACTTATAAATTGCCCTTCACCTAAGAACATTGATTTCACGACTGCCATATATACTTTTTAGAGTATTATATGTAAGTAAATTCTGCTATAATAATAATTGTAGGAACGTTGAGCACATCTAGAAGGAGGGTGAATAGAGTGTGTGTGTGTGTGTGCAGCAGAAAGATAATCACCAAATTAAAATATATGTATAAGCAATGTCACAGATGATAAGTGCCAGGCAGATGATAACAAACTATATAAAAAAAACTAATGCGTAAAGAGCATCAAAAAAACAAACTCATGACATAGCAATGAATATTAGTTTCCCTCTGAGAGGATTAATCTAGTCTCAAGTATTCTTGCTCGATGTTAAACCACAATGGCACAAGTTTTGAATCTGAAACACTTCCAGTTACTTACAACCATAAAGTTTTTATCCCAATGACTCGCAACTTCAATAAGACAAAACTTGAAAACTATAACATTTTCGGAAAGCCATCTTTACAAACTCGAACTAAGGTCTAGATCAAGTTGGAATGGCACTTGGCTTAGCTAGGAGTTGTCAAAGGCTAGATATGAAAATTTAAAGCTCTTTGAATGCTTCTGAATAAATAGAAAATGTTGGCCCTCTGGTCATGATCATACCTATTTTTGATAATCAACGTCAACTTTGGTCGATACGTAAAATATACACAGCTACAGGTATCAAGTCAGAATGTCTGCACCTACTACTACAAACATCTCATCGTCATCAAGAATCAAAAATGATGGAATCAAGATCAAGACTTTTTACATCTTTTTTATGTATTTTTATCTTTATTTAAGTCCATAAAATATGTAAGATTGATCGGATCGATACTGTCTTAGCTAATTTTTGCCCATAAAATATCACGTTCCTATCCACCAAAATTCCTATCCAAAGTCCACAAATGAAATAGCCCATAATTTATATATTGTGTAAATATATCCAAATGGCCCAAATCTGTTCTTCATGACAAAACTCGGCCCGAGTTCAGTCAAGCTGTTTTTGGTCTTCCTCGAAATCTTTATCCAACGTTCAAATGTGAGATTTCTACATCGGAACTATGTCCGAGTTCAGTCCATAAAAACACTATAAATAGAGAAGAACTTTATATTTCAAATATCTCATTCACTTTCTCTTCTCTCTATTCCTTAAGTATTATCTAAGAGCTATACATTTTCATATTTAGCCTATACAACTCTTAGCCAAGCCAGTTTCAATCCAATCTAGAGTTGGTTTAAAGAGTTGTATCGTAGGCTTTCTTAGAAAACATTCCTGTTTTAAACACCTTCTGGAGTCGGTCGTGCACTCATCGCCAAACCCGGTGTTGTTGAAGTTGGTCATGCACTTGCCCCCAAGCACGATGTTGTATGAGTTGCAAGTACTCAGTTAAAGCTTGTGCATTAGTGGATTAACATCGAGCAAGAGTACTTGAGACTGGATTAGTCCTCCACGAGGGATACCAATATATATCGCTACGTCACTTAGTTTGATTCTTCTTAACTCTTTATTTTTTACTGCAGTTCATATACTGAATTCATCTATTCTTACCTGTATTTTATTAGCCATATTAAATAGTTTTTTAAATTATGATATTTATTTCACTACATGCATACACTCAATTCACCCCTTCTAGAGGTGCTCAACGGTCCTACAATTGGTTTCAGAGTAGGTTATACTTATACATAACCACCTAGAGAGTATATATGGCAGCCGTTAAATCTATGGTCAATAGTGAAGGGCAATCCACAAATAAACATCTACTATTTGATGGAACAAACTATACATATTGGAAAATACGAATGAGTTTCTTTCTTAAGTCACTAGACTTCGATCTTTGGTCGATAGTTATAGACGAGAAACCGCCTAGAATTGTGATTGATGGTATTCTAGTAGACAAGCCCCATGATAAGTATACTGAGCATGAAAAGACAGTCTAGTCTAGATGCACGAGCTATCAATGTACTATTCTATGCAATTGACAAAATTAAGTTCAATCGCGTATCTACTTGTGCCACATTTAATATAATTTGGAGACTTCTTAAGGTAACTCATGAAGGAACTTTCCAAGTTAAGAAATCCAAGATCAGTAGTTTGAAAGAAGAGTACGAGGCATTTAAGATGAAACCAGTGAATCAATTACACAGATGTTAATTCATTTTCTAGATATTACTAATCCTCTACAATCTCTTGAAAATGATTACAGCAACCAGAAGAAGATCAGGAAGGTAGTGCAAGCTCTAACCAAGAACTAAAAATCGAAGGCCACTTCGATCATAGAAGAAAATGATCTCACCACGATGACATTGGAGACACTTATAGGAAGGCTCATGACCCATGAGCTGGATTTGGAAGACGATGAAGAGGCAACTCCCAAAGAAAAATATATCGCCTTCAAAGCCCAAGCCATAAGAGTCTCATGTAATAATACTAATGATAAAGATTCTGATGGTAACGAACATGCCCTACTGGTAACTTCAAAAAACTCTTAAACTTTGAGCAATCAAGTCGAAGGAAGGTGGATATCCATGAAAGCAACGAAGAAGATACTATATGCTTTAGATGCAAGAAGTTAGGACACATAAAAAATAATTGTCCACTAGCAAAGAAAAGTAGTCCATATGACTGATCAAGATCGAGCAAAAAAACAACAATTGGTCAAAAATACACAAGCACCAGTATATGGCACGAAAGTGACGCCAGTGAATTAGAAAAGGAGGACAGACCTAACAACATTGTAAATACCTTCCTGATGGCATATGAGAAGGTATCAGAAAACCCTCATTACGATGATTTGATATTTGACTACTTAGAAAATACCTTCATCGAACTACTTCAAGAGCATATAAATATGTTGGACAAGTATAAGCAGTCTCACAAGAAGATTAAGGCATACACAATCGAAGTAGCAGGACTGTCTAATCTTCTTGAAGATATCAAAGAGACGTCTAGTACCGATAACATGGAAGAGATAGCTAAGATTAGACTGGACTATCATGAGGCTATCCTTACTATAGAAAAGAAAGAAATAAACTATGTCAAAGTACAAGAACTGCATAACATGGAGAAGAAGAGACACTTGGTCACTACACAGAGACTCGTGGATATGACTGCCAAATTCGAAGAGTCTTGTGTGCTCTAAAAAGTTAGAGATCAAATTAGCCAAATATGTCACCCCTATTACACAACCAAAGGTTAGTCCTAATACTATGTATGTACCATAAAGGACTAAACCAAAGAAAGCACATAAGCAACACATTTCTCATAACTATACTTTCACATATAGGTTTTCAAGAAAGACACAAAAGAAGCATGTCAACACTGAAACAAAGAACACTACTTCAAAAATTGTATGCACATTGTCACGACCCGATCCCAATTTCTTGGGTCGACTCGGATCATGTCCAGCCTGCACCGTTGTTGAGACGGCGGCAGTAAGCTGTAATCCATATGCAGGTACAATCAACAACAATTGATACTAATAATTGCCACAACATTTATTTAAACGATAAAATAAAACTTGTTCATTACAAAGCTTGTCCACAATTTTAACATAACATTAAAAAGATAAACTAAAACTCCAACTAAGCGGAAGTGTCATCATCATCATCAGGAACCTCCTCTGGGAGCACAGCAGGGTACAGCTCCGGGTCATAGTAAGTATTAATCAGAAGCTCGGATTCATCAATAGAACCTATTGGGGGTGGGGTATCCAGTCAGGAAAGGAGCAAGTACAATTATGAAAATAACAATTTGCATAATGATTAGAAACTTGCAATATTAAATAATTTCGAAACAACAATTTTCAATTATGAAGTAAACAATGTGATTGAGTATGCAGTATCTATGATCGGTTTAGGATGATTCAATTGTATCCTATTGATACGGTCCGGCCTAACCCCGTGTAAAAAGGGGTAAGCTCGCACATTCATTAACTATTGGGCTTTGATCATAGATAACTACGCTACTCCCCATTATCCCGATGCAATGATTCAATATGTAACTCTAGGAGAGAGTACGTGTAACAATTGTGTATTTAACATGCAAAATTCTAATATTAATTAAACTGTAATTAACCACAACCGTACTTGCCTTGGATTATGACTGGAAAAAAGGATTGTTGATGGAGACTAGTACCGTCCTTGAAATCCTACAATTGAGAATCCTGACTCAGCATCAGAAAATTGAACCATTCTAAGTGTGCTAGTTACAATCTCTAGAATTGGTCCTAGTCCAGTTTTATGTTGTTACTAAATTACACGCTTATCGAGATAGTTTCTATAAATCAATTTGCGAAGGAACTAAATCATGTTAACATTTATTTGAGAAAATTCGTTTCTTTTCGACTGTTTCGTAAAACTTGTATTTTTTTTTTTAGTATATATATAAAATTTAGGTTTTTCTTTTAATGAGAAAGTTGTGAATTTGTTGAATTACAAACTTGTACTTTTCCTAGTTATTTATTGTGAGAAAATTATTTTAATTTCTATAATAAAATAAATATTTATTTATTGTTTTACGTATTTTATGTCAACCAATAAACCAGAAAACAAATAAATAAAAATACTAAGCTATTACAAACTTTACACACCAACAGGAATGAATGGACTTATGCCTTTACAGACCATTTACATAAATTTAAATAAGAGAAAACATTTGGTTAGTCTTTATAAATTATCCTACAACTAATAAATTAAATTAAATTGATTTCGAGTCTCAGACTCTGGTCCAAACTTCATTTTTAACTGCTCTGCCTCAACGTCCGGTCGAACCGGTGCGTTTGCATTGCGTTGGGGCCCAGTGACCGTTAAGGTCGTCGCCCAAAAATATTTAATCCGAAAAATCATTTTAAAAATCATTTAATAAATTTCCCAAAAATTTCGGCAGCACTCCCTCTATTTTCGGTCAACCCAAAAACTGGGAGTGCTTCCGTTAACCTGCAAATTAATACCAAACCCGATATTTATATAACCATCCATATAGAATATTTTCCTGAAAATTCCAGAATTCCGAATTCAAGTCGGAAATCCGATTTCACAACAGAACCCAAATGAATGCAATAAACCATTCTGAAATATTCACCCAAACTAAGAAGACATCCAAGAATCAAACAGAAACCATTCTCAAACCACAGAACTAGAATTGAACTCAACAAAACCGAATTCTTGGGTATAAATTAAGAATTAAAATTGTAATCTCCAGAACACTTCCGAGATATTATCGGAAATCCGAGAAATTTTTCCCAAGCACAGAACTCTTCCGGAAAGTTTCTCGGAAACCCCAAGAATTCTCAGAACATTGTTCTGTCAGGAATATCCAGCAAAAATAGTTTCGACAATTTTCGGAAAAATAGCAACGTAACTTTTACGTTGCCGAAATCCAAAATCCCGAAGGATTCGGGGACCAGAAATTCATCATCGACAAATATAGAATATTGGGTCAGAGTGTACCGAAACCGAAATTGAAGCTCGGAACGGGAACGGGTCAGCACTGAAAACGGACGGGGCAGTCACCGGCGGTCAGCGGGTCGCCGGAGGGTCGGGCGCCGGCCAGGGAGCGGCGACAGGGCGCGGGCGACGGTGACGCGGGGACGCGCGGGTCGGCGGGAGGCCCGGGATCGGGTGTCGGGCCACGGAAAGCGGCGCCGGGGAGGTGCGCCGAGTAGGGGGCGGCCCGGGAACTCCGAAAAAGGGGTGGATCGGCTCAAGTTCGCCGGAAAAGTAGATCTAGGAATTTCTTAGAAACTGGGGAAATGGTGGTGTAGGGAAGAATGGTTGAGATTAAGGGTTTATATAGGAAAATAAAGTTGGAAGTTACCAACTTTAGGGAGGGGAGGAGTCCCCCAGCCTTTATGGCCGACCGGCGTGGAGGGAGGCAGTGAGTCGAGCGTTGGGGAGAGGAAGAAGAAGAGTTCTTCCATTAAGAAAAATCAACAGAGAACCCAACTCTCCAACATAAAGGAAAGTTATTCCTTTAGCTAAGACACAAACCATTATGAATGAATGGTTCAGCAAACATAGGTTTCAACTAATGTATTATTAGTTGTGATCTAAAGGTTAACTATGGCTCTAAAATAAATGAGCCAATAAAATTATTAATTTTAAGACTTTGGGCCAAACATAAATTCATTTTTTTTAAATATAATATATATTTTATAATTCAATAATTTTGTTTAAAAAATTATTTTTGAGTACAAATCAGGTTCGGGTCTGGTTAACACTCAAAAAATCCAAGTTTAGATTTTTCAGAAATTAATTTACACTAAATTGATTGTTTAACTATTAATTAATAACTTTTAAAAATAATTCTACACTTTTATTAATTATCAATATTAACAAATTATCTAACATTATTCTAAAAATTTAATTTAGCAAAATAATAAAAAAATTAGAGAAAAATGCAATTTAAAATTATGGGTTTCACACACATACTGTGATAAACACAGATACATATCACACTATTGTAGAGCTAGAAAATTAGTTGATATAAATATGCTTACTTGGATTCCTAAAGCAAATCAAGCTGGACCCTTGAAAAAATTGGTACCAAAGGTTGCATCTACTCGTTTAGTAGGTGGACCTTCAACCCTCTCATGCTAAAAGCAAATGGATCCATGATAGCGGATGTTTGTAGCACATGACAGGTGATGCATCCTTGTTCGCTATGCTATCGATGAAGAGAGAAAGATATATTTTCTTTGGTAATAATCTTAGAGGTAACATTATAGGTAATGGTACTGTTGGTATATCTCACAACCCAGAAATAAAAGACATTTTTCTAGTCATAGAATTGAAACATAACCTGTTGAGCACTAGCCATTAAGCAGATAATGGTTATGGTATCAACTTTGTGAAAGATAAATACTATATATAAAAAATGTCAATTGGTAATCCCGTATATGAAAGGATTAGGAAAGACAATATATATTTTTCTTTTTAGAAAGTACTAACAGTACAGTAAAGTGCCTAGTAGCCAATCAAAATAAAAGCTAGCTACGGCACATGAGGCTAGGACATGCTAACATGGATACTATCGCAAGAAGGCTATCAACTAAGAAACTGGTAAAAGGACTCCCAGAAATTTTCTTCAAGAGAGACATGGTACGTTTAGATTGCAAAAAGAATAATGCAACTAGGTCATTATTTAAATTCATCAATGTTGTAAGCACTTCTAGACCCTTGTAGTTAATTCATACGGATTTATTTGGTCATAGAAGAGTCACTAGTCTTGGCGGTAAGCTATACACTTTTTTTATTATGTATGATTTCTTTTGATTTACATGGGTTTACTTTCTATCAAATAAAAGAGATGTCATGTTTGAATTTTAAGTCTTTTTTAAAAAGACTCAAAACGAAAAAGGCATCATGACTCGAATCCGAAGTGATCATGGTGGTGAATTCAAAAATACTGATTTCAAAAAGTTTTTGTGATGATAATGGATTTATCCTAGAACTCCTCAATAAAATGGTGTTGTAGAATGGAAGAATAGAACTCTAAGCGATATAGCTAGAGTCATGCTTAACCAGTACAATCTTCTAAAATATTTTTTGACAGAAGCTGTAGGTACAGTATGTCATGTTTTGAATAGGGTATTAACTCGACCTATATTAAAGAAAATCCCCTATGAATTATGGTTTGGAAAGATTGCTAATATTTCTTATTTTAAAGTTTTTGGATATTGCTGCTTTATCCTGAACACTAAGGATAAATTGGGTAAATTCGACTCGAAGGCAGAAGAAGGAATATTCTTCGATTATGCTGCCAAAAGTATAGGATATAGGATTTTTAATAAAAGATCTATGGTTGTTGAAGAATATATTAATATTTTCTTTGATGATCTCAACAGTTAGACATCTAGCGATAGTGATGATGAAGACATACGAAACCAATCCATGGCACCAGAAGATATTGCTACCGACAAGAACTATCTGGAGAGTCTACCTAAGAAGATGAAATTCATGCCGACCATCTAGAGACCCTTGTTATAGGTGATATAATATCCAAGGGAGTAGCTACGCATTCTTCTAATAGAGATATAGCAGCTAATGTAGCTTTTATTTCTCAAGTAGAACCTAAATCAGTAGCATATGCTTTTTTTGATGAATTTTGGATTAATGCCATACAAGAGAAACTTAATCAATTTGAGAAAAACCAAGTTTGGGAACTTGTTATTAAACTTATTGGTCACTCGATAATTCCTACCAAATGGATGTTCCGAAATAATTTAAATGAGGATGGACATATTCTACGCAATAATGCACGTCTAGTAGCACAAGGTTATAATTAAGAATAATGAATTGATTATGAGACTTATGCTCCTGTTGCTCGACTAGAATCTATTCACATATTTTGTGCATTCGCATATTTTTATAATTTTAAACTTTTTCAAATGGATGTTAAGAGTGCATTTTTAAAAAGGTTTATAAAAAAGAGGTTTTTGTGAAGCAACCCCTGGTTTTGAGTATTTTCAAAAACTTGATCACGTTTTCAAGTTAAGAAAGGCACTTTATGAACTCAAACAAGCACCTCATGCTTGGTACGAACGCCTAAGTACTCTCCTACTTGAAAATGGTTTTTCAAAATGAAGGATTGATACAACATTGTTTATCAAAACTTCAGATGATAGTATTTTACTTGTACAAATATATGTTGATGACATAATATTTGGTTCTACTAACATAAAATTCTGTCAAAATTTTGCTTAGTATATGTAGAGTGAGTTTGAGATGAGTATGGTGGGAGATCCCAATTACTTCCTAGGACTTCAGATCAAACAACACTCGCATGGAACCTTCATCAATCAAGCCAAGTACACGAAGGACTTACTAAAGAAGTTTGACTTTGACAATACAAAGCCTATCAGTAGGCGAATGGCTACATCAACTCGACTTGACCTTGATAAAATTGGCAAACCAGTCGACCAGCATAAGTATCGAGATATGATTGGTAGTTTACTATATTTAACTACTAATTGTCCTGATATATGTTTAATATTTGCATTTGTAAACAATATCAAGCTAACTCTAAAGAATCACACCTATGCACTGTTAAGTGTATATTTCGATACCTTAAAAATATCTATTGTCGGCTTATGGTATCCCAAAACTACATCATTTGATCTAATCGATTAATCAAATGCTAATTTTACTGGATGCAAAGTAGACCGTAAAAGTATTAGTGGTATATGTCATCTCTTACGTAAGGCTTTAGTCTCTTAGTTTAGCAAAAAATAAAATTTTGTAGCATTATCAACAACTGAGGCAGAGTATATCGCCGCAGGACGTTGTTTTACTCAAATTTTATGGATGAAGCAAACTTTAGAAGACTATAATCTATACTACAATAAGATTCCCATATTCTATAATAATATAAGTACAATTAATCTGACTAAGAATCCTGTGTATCACTCACATACTAAGCACATAGAAATACGTCACCACATATTATGTGATCACCAACAACACGGAGATATTTGTCTAGAATTTATTGACACAGATCATCAACTGACAAATATATCACAAAACTACTAGCCAAAGTTTGTTTTAACTTTCTGCGTTGCGAGCTAGGCATTCTTGAATTTTTGGAGTCATAATGTGTTATCATTAATAAAATACTTAAAACTTAAAATTCAACAATTTTTTAATCAAAATTATTTTGGGTATAAGCCAAAAAGGCCCTTCTATCACACAGATATATAAATAACTTGAAGCGATACGGTATGCTTTCCCCTATGAACTACCGCTAGCTGGGATCTGGCCCCTATAACTAACCTAAGGTAATAAAAATTAATTAGTTAATTAATTCCAAGTTTCTTAGTGATTTTTGTCATTCATTACTCATAAATGAACCAAAATTCAAGATGACCGAACTCAGACCGAGTTCGAATCGAATTCGGTTGGGTTATATTTTGCAACCTAAGAATAGCAGCCTACTCGTATTCTTTCTTCCCCAAATCAGCCAAAAACCAGCACCCTAAAATCCTTACTTCAAAACCCTAATCCTAGAAAGCTTTATTTTAGGCTTTTTAACCCAAATTTCTTGGTTCTAAGGTGTTCTGAAGGCTTTCTCTTTTGTTTTTGTTCATCGTGAGGTATAATTCTCTCTATTTCTTTCTCAATTTTGTTATGGCATCTAGATCGTTTAAGAGAAAGAAAAGTAGAGATGCGGCTTCTTCATCAATTTCTGAGTACGAACATGTAAATCTCTTTAGTCCCTCTCGTCCTGATGACGATAAGGAATATGATTTTACATTATTTGTTTCTCTAGAAAGATCTATTAACTGGTTTGATCATTTTTGTTATTGTGAGATATGTTCGAGAAAAATAATTAATTTTATTGTTTTATCAGAATATTTCAATATTTTTGAAAATCATGATCTTCGTAAATTTTTAGAAGTCACAAATCCAATATATGAAAATACGGTTTGCATGTTTATTGTAACTTGTAAGAATCAGAAGATTGTATTCATTCTTCGGTTAGCGGGATGGAATTTAAATTTAATTCTGATGATTTGACTGAGTACTTTCAAACACAAAATAACGGTGACACTCTTGTCGACATAACTGAAGTTTAATTTTCTGACGATATGACCCTTGAATCTTTTAAAATCCTATTGTCTTATCCAGATTTGGTTCCTCAAAAATAGCTATATGCACGCAACTTGAACCAACACTTCTACGAGTTATATCACATTATTATTTCCTCTATCTTACAAAAGACGGGATCTACTGACGAGATCACGTATTTAGAATTATCTGCGGTGTACCAAATTCATTTTCGAATTTCTTTTTCCTTTTCCAAAACAATATTGGCACCCATGATCAACTATCGAAGGGCAGGCCGTAACCTCCCTTACCCCATGCATCTGATGGCAATTCTTCAAAAATATTCTATTCCTTTGGATTCTTGTCCTATCTCTGGGACGCATTCAGAGCTTCTTGATCTAGAAGTTTCCAATATCCTCCTAGTGATGCTCCAGCTCAGCCTGCTCCAACTCCAGCCCCAACAAATACTACAGTCTGATATTCCAGTCCATGCAACCCCGTTTTATACTATCGACGAGCTAAATCATCGATTTAATACTTTTTTTACTGTTCACGGATAACAGCGTCAAGCCAACCTGACTCCTTATAGTGATACTAAGTTTTGCCACATCTCTCAAGTTCAGATCTTGAAAAATGCCATGGCAGACATTCATTGGACTGTGACTCATCATCCTACTATACCAACGCCTATCATCCGTCACCATCTTTGATAGACCATAACTTAATAAGGATCAGACCTTTGCCTTCTTCGACCCGATGACTGCATACTTTGATCTGATCCAACCGTCAGCTGATGCTGCTGGTGATGCAGATAGTTGATATGATATTTTTGGACTTAGTCCTATGTGGATATTTTTGATGATAATGATCTTTAGTAGCACTTTTATTTTTTATTGCATTTTGGATTTTTGCATCATTTGTTACTTTATGATAAGTGTTAGACTATCATAAAAGTTTTTTTCTATTGTGCAAGTTTTTATTTTCCATATACTATTGTTGATGTTCTAGTTTCTATGATTTACTACTTGAGTTGTGATTACATATATTATTTGGTATTACTTGCTAGGGAGGATTATGTGACAAATAGGGAGATGAGTATACCAAAATCAAAAGTTTCAAGCTTTCAGACAAGTTGATTTCAGACAAGTCAGGTATATTTTCAAAGTTACAAGATAATATTTTGGTATAGACTCAAAGTTTGTTAATTATCAAAATGAAGAAGATTGTTGGTCCACTAGTCATGATCATACCATCTTTGATAATCAACGTAAACTTTGGTCGATACGTAAAATATACACAGCTACGGGTATCAAGTCAAAATATTTGCACCTACTGCTACAAACATCTCGTCGTCATCAAAAACCAAAAGTGATGGAATCAAGATCAAGACTTTTTATGTCTTTCTTATGTATTTTTATCTTTTTTTAAGTCTAGGAAAGTATGTAAGATTAATCAGAACTATACTAGCTTATCTTTTTTTTAGTCCACAAAATACAGCCTTCCTATCCACCAAAATTTCTATCCAAAGTCCACAAACAAAATAGCCAAAAATCTATACATTGTGTAAATATATCCAAATAGCCCAAATCTGTTCTATTTGAACCCTAACAGAACTCGGCCAAAACTTGTCCCGAGTTTGGTTAAGTTATTTTTGGTCTTCTTTGATATCCGTATCCAACGTTAGAATACGAGGTTTCTGCATCCGAACTATGTCCGAACTCTGCCCGAGTTCGGTCCATAAAAATACTATAAATAGAGAAGAACCTTCACATTTCAAATATCTCATTCACTTTCTCTTTTCTCTATCCCTTAAGTGTTTTCTATGAGCTATATACTTTCATATTTAGCCTATACTACTCTTAGCCAAGCCAGTATAAGTTTCAGCTCAATCTAGAGTCTGGTTTAAAGAGTTATATTAGAGGCTATCTCAGAAAATGTTGCCATATTCAACCGCCTTCAGGAGTCGATCGTGCACTCGTCGCCAAGCACGATGTTGTTGAAGTTGGTCGTACACTTGCCCCCAAGCACGGTGTTGTAAGAGTTGCAAGCACTCAGTTAAAGCTTGTGCCACAGTGGATTAACATCGAAAGAGAGTACTTGACTGGATTAGTCCTCCACGAAGGATACGAGTATATATTGTTGTGTCACTGAGTTTGATTCTTCTTCACTCTTTATTTTTTACTATAATTCATGTATCGATATTCATATATTCTTACCTGTATTTGATTAATCATATTAAACAGTTTTTTAAATTATGATATTTATTCTGCTACACGTACATACTCTATTCACCCCCTCTAAAGGTGCTCAACGGTCCTACAGAGAATAGAAGAACGAATGAGTGATTTTGAATGAGAACTTCTCATCTGTTTATAGCATTTTTATGGGCATAACTCAGCATGAGTTCGGGTGCATATTTTTCGTAATTCAAAAGTTGGTTGCAGATCTGCAGGAAGACCATATAACTTCAGAAACTGCCTGACTGAACTCGGTCAGAGTTTAGGCCGAAAGCTAGCTGAACTCGTATAGTAGGTTTCTTGACCAGTTTTTGTATTCTTAATGAAGATGGCTTTTGGATTTAATGGGTATTGAGCTTTTTGGCAGTAGAATGTGGAGTTGAATATGTTTGTGGATATGTAGGCTATTTTGAAAATAGAGTTTAGTAGCATAGCCAGTTGCCAATCCGATTGACCTCACATTTTTTCTAGACTCAATAATGTGTAAAATACAAAATAAAGTATGAAAAGATGTCTTGATCAGCATCTGTAATCTTTGTTTGACAAAGACGATGAATGGTAGCAGTGTAGAAGTAGACGTTCTATTTTTATAAATGTAGCTGCGTATTATTTGTGTATCGACCAAAGTTTACGTGATTATCAAAATTAGGTGTGGCTATGACCAATATGCCAATAGTTCATACTTAGAATTTTATTAAACTAACACATAAAAGTGTTTATAGAACAGTTGATCATCAAAATGTACTAATCATCAAAATGTATTAAATGATTTATCAATAATCTTCATTATCTTCTAAATTATTAGAAAATGTTGATGCTAATATTGAAGCTTCTCAAATTGCTTCAATAAAAACAAATGAATCGTAAGCGTCAACTTCGTAACTTAATCTTTTTGGAGATTCAAAAACAATATGCCAATTTTCCCTTGATTCACCCTTGCAATACAAGACTTGAGATGTTTGAGAAGCATAAATGAATAACTCATCTGCTTCACTTGTTTTGTCATGAACCTCCAAAACTTAACAAAACCAAGTTTGTTTCTGGATCTACCACACATCCATTTACATTATCTTCTACACGCACATAATCACAATAGGAAATTATTTGTTTGAAATCATAGTAATCCAGTTCAAGTATTTGTTTGACAATGCGATAATAATAAGTCACTTTCATCCTTGAAATTGGAAGAACTAGATTTTGATCTGCAACTGGTTTTAGCCTTCATGGAAACCCCATTCTTTTGTGTGGCTGAGTTCAATTCTGAATCAACTGTATAAAAAAACATATCTCTTTACTGCATTGTCACTTCTGTTTTCCGTTATACGTATTTTTGTATACGTATACAAATTTCTGACATTTATCAGGTGGATCGTAGTTAGACTTGTCTTGCTTAGCCTAGTCTTGGTTTAATCTTGACTTGGTTTATTTGATTAGTTTGGTTCAATTTGACTTGGTTTGGCTTGGCTTGGTTTGGTTTGAGATGGAAAGGGTTGATATATAACCCAACTCCTTCTCTCTCTCTCTCCTCATTTATTTCTACATTTACTTCTTTATCTTCTTCATTTACTCCTCTTACCTACCAAGTCTTAGGCAAGTACAACTTGCTTCATGATGGATCTTCCATCTTATTGTTCTATCTTCTTCTCTACATGATTCTAAGCATCTTTAGGACTTAGAGTTTTCGGTATGGACGGATGGATTTTTGTAGATCTAAGTTTGTAGCTTTTTCGGTTTTTTTTGGGTTTTGATCTACCAAACTTCATTATTTTCAAGTTTTGATTATTCTATGTTGTAGAGAATTCAATTTTACTCAAAATGGACCTTTGAAGGGTTAGATTTCGACTTGTTTTGAGGAAGTTATGGCCAAAATAAGATTTGGACATTTCTTAGTTCATCTGTCCTGAATCTGGCAGGGATGATGAATAGTGCCGCATAGTGCAGCCTGCCGCATAGTACAGCCTGTCGCATAGTATAGCCTGTTGTATAGTGCAGACTGCCGCATAGTACAGCCTGCCGCATAGTGCCGCATGGTGATGCAGCCTGCCGCATAGTGCAGCCTGACGCAGGAGTCCGTATAGAACAGCAGGAGGTTGTATAGTGCTGCAGGAGGCCGCATAGTACCGCAGGAGGCCGCATAGTGCCACAGAAGGCTGCATAGTGCCGCAGAATGCCACATAGTGCCTATTTTGGCTGTTTTATGTCCTATTTGGCTGAATTGTGGCCAGAATTTCTCCCAACTCCCAACGAAAAAGTTATAGATCTTTTCCTTGCCTTCAAGAATATGTTACTAGCTATTTTTATACAAGTTTCTCTCATTCATGATAATGTAAGGATATGACACGATAGTGGCCCGTTAAGGTGCACGCTTAACAAGTAACAAGTAACTTGACATGATGATTCTTGATAGTGACCCGTCGTGGTGCACTCTTGACAAGTAACATGACATGATAGTGGCCCATCGTAGCACACTCTTGATAAGTAAACCTAACATGATAATCTTGATATGCTGTTGTGACGGATATCTTGACTTGCTAAGTAACTCTTGTCTTAACACCGTGGGTGTTTGTGCTTGTATAAGCTACATGTCTTATCTTGCATCATGTCTAGGATATGAATTTCTGATTTCTACTGTCAGGGATTCATATTGAATCTGACTAGGATAATGACTAGATTGATCAAGTAGTTCATGAAGAGATTTTTCAGCTACATGCAGTCCCTTATCTGGACGCTTTAATTGGACTTGTAGCCTGCCGTCGAGTAGGGCACATTTTCAGCATACTGTCATGTATTGCACCCCCAAGTCACATAATCCAACTCTCTCAAATTGCTACTGGATGACCTGGATTAACTCTGCAGGGCTTGTGGCTGTTGGAACATCTCATTGCATCTTGTTAGTAACTAAGCTTGTGATAACCCTAGTTAGCTAATAAAGTATCAAGCCGTACTCATTGCTTGGCCGTGATTGATGGATGGAGTCTCGTCTAGTCTTGTCTAGATAGTGCCAATATATGGTTACTTCAATACATTTACTGTTATGCTTTACCTTATCGATAATCGGTCAGGGACTAAGTTCTGTTTAGGAGAAGGGTTACAACCCCGGTCCTTGTCTGGTTTACGGGTTGTAACTTGGTTACCGAAATAGTCCTCAGTTACCTTATCGGTTATCATCCTGATTTTTTTAACTCATGTCTTTTAATATCCTTTATGTCTCATGTGCTAATATGCTGGTTTTAGTTCTTAAGTGAAGCCTCCCTTGTGGCACTTGCTCTTTCTGGGGTCTGACCCAGCTGGTTTTGTATGGCCAAATTTTGGAGTAGCACCTGAGGATCTTCCAGCCTTTCAGCCAGATGGTGAATACTAGGCACAACCCAGGCAACGAGTGGGTTTTATTTTGCTCTCCCACTCTATTGTAAAATATTCTTTTGAGACGCTTAGCCGCCGATCAAGTGTTAGCTCGTGTTAAATTTATATTTCTGTCTGCCTAAGGGCTGTAACATGATTGATAAATCCTAGGGTTGATCATGTATGACTTAAACTCATGCTAGTCTTCGCATTTTATATGACTAGCTTCATGATCATCTGAATATGTAATGTATGGGACGCCTTATATGGTATGTTTGATGATCTACCATCTTGTTACATTTACTTGCTTGCTTAAGATTGAGACACTAGGCTCGTTCTTGACCATAAGTGACTGTTGGCTTGTAGTAAAACCCTCATGCATCTAGACAGCCGTGACCGTACATCGAGGTGGGTTATACTTCAATGTACGTAGCTGGCTATGTCTGTCCCCGCTCTCCAGTATTCTGGTTTTGGGACGTGACACGGTTTAAGTGGTGGCCTATGCAGGTCTTATAAATCAAGATGTGTGAGGGTTTCACTAAATAGATGTCTCAATCAGCACTCGCCTTTGATCTCTACTCGTATCTTCTAATTTTTCTTAAATCTTGACCTGGTCACATGTTTATATCCTCGATCTATCATGGTCCTTCCTTATTGTTTTCCATATCGTTTATTCAGCGACATTATTCCTGGTCCTACTGATCAGCAAGACGGAGCACCTCCAGTGGACCAGCAGCAACCAGGAGACCAAGCCCAATACTCTGGTGCGGCCTTCCGAGTCATGCATTTCGGAGATCCAGAGCCTCTAGTTCAACCAGTCTAGCCTGCAGAGCCTGATAATGGAACCCTGGTGGGTCTCATCAAGGAATTGCTTGCATCTCAAGATCGTCGGGACGTTGCCATGTACTAGACAGTACAAGATGCTATGAGAAGAATTGGTTACCAAGGGAACAATGCGGCCAACAGCTTCAAGCGTCTGAACCCTCCTTTCTTTGACGGTATTGAAGATGCTATCGCTGCTGATACATAGCTTCAGGACACAGAGGTTATCCTGGAAGCAACTAGGATTCATGAGGAAGAGAAGATGGTCGTTATCCGCCTGTAGTTATTGGACTTAGTCCACAGTTGGTAGGCGATGCTAGTAGTTGGATTACCGACGCCTGTCTTATGGGTGGTATTCAGCAACAAGTTCCAGACTAAGTACTTCGACATAGTAGCTCGATCGGTATGATCTGCAGATGAGATTCACCAATCTTAAGCAGATGGGAAGGACGGTCGATGGATATGCGGTCGAGTTTTCTAGACTTAGTAGGTTTGCTCCTACCTTGGTGGCAACCGAGTTGGATCGAGCCCAGCAATTCTAGCAGGGGCTCCACCTAGAGATTATCATATCAGTGGAGCAGTTTGAGCACCAGACGTTTGATGCCATCTTGCGAGTAACGAAGAGGCATGGGTATACTTCGCAGTGGATTGTAGATATAAGCAGAGGATGGAACAGGTCTCATGGGCAGATGTCCCAGTCTTCAGCACCAGCCCCGGCAGGTAGGGTTTTGACTATTGGAGCTCCTAGGCGGGCGACCACAGTTTCGTCGGTTCAGCATTCGACGCTGGCGTATCCTCAGCAATATAAGCAAAAGAAATCTTCTGCAATGGGCTGCACTCATTGTGGGAAGCCAGGACAAGTAGTATCAGAGTGTCGCAGAGCACAGGGATTGTGCTTGGCTTGTGGGACACCGGATCACAAGATAGGGTCCTGTCCGAATAGAGCTAGTTCATCGTCATCAAACATAACCAGTCCATCGGTTAGGGGTCCAGCACTAGTGCAGCAGCAGTACCAGCCTCCGAGGCCATTGCCGTCTCAGGCTCAACAGTTTGCCCAAGCTCAGAATCAGAACAGGCAGAGAGGTCACCAACAGAGGGGACCAACACCAAATGGGCAAGGTCGGGTTATGGCTTTGACCGTGGAGGAAGAGTTAGCTTCAGGTGAGGTAGTAGCAGGTACCATTCTCGTCAACTCTTTTTCAACATCAGTATTATTTGATTCAGGTGCATCGTATTCATTTATGTCTACACGATTCACAACACGGATAGGACTGGAGCCCGAGTCATTATTAGTAAGGCTCAATATACTTACTGGTAACGGTCTTGTGGGAGTAGATAGAGTGTTTTTCTCGTATCGAATAGTAGTTAGCGGTAGAGAGTTTTCCGCTAGGTTGATAGAATTTTCGATGGCCGATTATGATGTGGTCCTAGGAATGGATTGGTTGAAGGATCAATATGCAAGAATAGACTGCCATATTGGCAAGATTATTTTTGGTATTCCCGACGAACCAAAGTTTTCATTTTCCAGGGGCAAAGTAGAACCTTCTCCCCCAGTATTGCGGATGGCAGTAGTAGTGGCAGTTCAGTTTCCCAGAGTAGTAAAAGAGTTTCCTGATGTACTTCCCTAAGAACTTCCAGGCATGCCTCCAGAGAGAGAGATAGAGTTCACTATTGATTTACTTCCAAGGACGGCACCGGTGTCAAGGGGAGTCTACATGATGGCGCCTTCAGAGTTAGAGATCTTGTATAAAATGATTGAAGAACTCAGAACCAAGGGATTCATTCGTGCTAGTGGATCACCTTGGGGAGCCCCGATACTTCTTACAAAAAAAAGGATGGTACGTCGAGATTATGTGTTGATTATCGTACCTTGAACTCTGTAACAGTCAAGAACAGATATTCTCTACCAAGGATAGATGATTTGTTTGATCAACTCAGAGGAGCGGCAGTATTCTCGAAGATTGACTTGCGGTCAGGATATCATCAGATCAGAGTCAGAGAGAAAAATGTCCCGAAGACAGCATTCAGATCTAGATATGGACATTGGGAGTTTCTTGTTATGCCATTTGGAGCGACCAATGCACCAGCCGTATTCATGGACCTTATGAATCGTATCTTCATGCCTTGTTTAGATCAGTTTGTGCTAGTGTTTATAGAGGACATCTTAGTCTATAGCAAGAGTGAGGCAGAGCATGAGCAGCATCTTCATGTAGTTCTTCAGATTCTCAGGGAACACCAGTTGTATGCGAAGTTCAGTAAGTACGAGTTTTGGCTGGATCGTATCTCGTACTTAGGTCATATCATCACCAGAGGTAGAGTAGAAGTGGACCCCCAGAAGATAGTGGCTATTTTGTCATGGCCAGTTCCCAGTACCGTCACAGAAGTTCGAAGTTTCCTATGATTGGCTGGCTATTACCGACGGTTTGTATCAGACTTTGCTCGAATTTTAGCACCATTGACGCAGTTGACCCGTAAGGATGTGCAGTTTCTTGTACAGTAGAGTGTCAGAGTTCATTTGAGAAGTTGAAGCAGAGATTGATGACGGCCTCCATTCTCACGCTTCCAGATAGGACTGGAGGATTTTCAGTCTATTGTGACGCTTCTGACAGAGGATTGGGATGCGTCTTAATACAGCATGGTAAGGTAGTTGCTTATTTGTCACGTCAGCTTCGTGACCATGAGAGGAATTATCCTACCCATGATTTGGAATTAGCAGCAGTATTTTTTGCATTGAAGCTTTGGAGGTATTATTTATATGGAGATCGGGTGGAGATTTTCACCGACCACAAGAGTCTTAAGTATGTATTTATCCAGAAGGATCTTAACATGTGTCAGAGAAGATGGCTAGAGCTACTTGTGAATTACGACATCAACTTGCAGTATCATCCTGGGAAGGCCAACGTTGTTGCAGATGCATTGAGCAGAAGAGCTGGAGTTTATTTCCTAACAGCACAACCAGAATTGTTGGCCGATCTTCAGAAGATGGGTATTGAGGTTGTTCTTTCCACCAATGTGACGTTGATGGCCAGTATACAAGTTCAGTCCAGTATAGTTGAGAGGATTAAGTTAGCTCAGTCAACGAAGTCTAAGCTTCAGCGGCTCAAAGCAGATTGTGAAGCAGGACGAAGAGCAGAGTTAAGTATTCACGAAGATGGTACTCTCCGACATGGGAGACGTTTTTGTGTACCCAGTGGTGATATCAGACAGGAGATCATGGCAGAGGCTTACAGTTCTCAGTATTCAATTCATCCCGGTGGTACGAAGATGTACCGAGACATCCATCAGCATTTCTGGTAGAATAGCATGAAGAGGGAGAGAGCCCGGTTTGTCTCTCGTTGTTTAGTATGCCAACAAGTTAAGGTTGAACATCAGAGACCAGCTGGACTTCTTCAACCTTTACCGATCCCAGAATGGAAATAGGAGCACATTACCATGAATTTTGTAACTGGGTTACCTAAATCTCCAGCTGGAAGAGATGCTATCTGGATTATAGTTGACAGACTCACCAAGGTAGCTCATTTTATCCCTTTCAGAATTGGCTGGTCAACGGATTAGCTTGCAGAGATATACCTTAGGCAGGTTGTCAGATTGCATGGAGTTCCAGTTAGTATCATATCAGACAGAGATTCAAGAATCATATCGTACTTTTGGCAGAGTCTTCAAGAGAGTTTGGGGAGTCGTCTCAAGTTCAGTTCAGCATATCATCCACAGACAGATGGTCAGTCAGAATGTACGATCCAGACTCTTGAAGATATGTTACGGTCATGCGCACCCGACTTCGATGGTTCGTGGGAAGATCACCTGCATCTCGTGGAGTTCTCCTATAACAACAGTTTCCAGTCCAGTATCCAGATGGCACCCTTTGAAGCACTGTATGACAGGAAGTGCAGATTACCTTTAGCTTGGGATGATGTCGGCGAGAGACAGATGCTTGATCCAGAGATGATTATGCAGACAATCAAGGTGGTCAGACAAGTCAGAGATCATCTTCGAGTTGCCCAAGATCGCCAGCACCATTGGGCCGATTCTCATCGGCGTCCCCTTGAGTTTTCAGTCGACGACCACGTGTTTCTTAGGATCTCGCCTACCCGTAGCGTTATTCGATTCAGCGTGCGGAAAAAGCTTAGTCCTAGGTACATAGGGCCGTTCGATATCCTTGAGCGAGTAGGTGATGTGTCCTATCATCTCGCTCTTCCACCGTTGTTACGTGAGGTGTATGATGTCTTCCATGTATCCAATTGCGATGGTATATCCCGGATCCGAGCCATGTCCTTGATCATTCGGAATTGGTTGTTGGTACCAACCTTTCGTATGAGGAAAGACCCGTATCCATATTAGACCGAAGAGAAAAGGTACTCAAGAACAAGACTATTAGTTTAGTCCGTGTTGCTTGGGGTCACCACTCTTTGGGTGAGTCAAAGTGGGAGCGTGAGGATGATATCCGCTCGCGATATCCACACATGTTTGCCTTATAAGGTATTATGTCTTCCTTATACCTTATGCTTATAATTCCTTGCTTGTATGAATGATTGCTTGATTGACTGCTAGTCGTAGCTTGCTTATGATTAATATAGCTTACCCCGACATCTCTAGCCTCTTGA